>JANAVB010019198.1:5216394-5674276 GCA_029216955.1 Iris pallida | reverse complement strand
AAATGGGTTTCAACCCTGGTTCTTTTCTTAAGAAAGAGAAACAGAGAGAGAAAATAATTTGAGATGAAGAAGAAGAATAATGGTGAAAGAGGAAAGAGGGTTTTCAAGAGGGAGAGACTGACCGAGAAAGAGAGCTCTCGCGTGACGATGCTACACTCCGACGAGGGGCGCCAGTGATGATCGAGCCTGGAGGTGACGCCGATAGCCCGTGGCTCGAGAAGGCGATGGGTGTGTGATCCCAAGCTTTGCCTCGATAGAGGTCGTATCCCACCGCGGTCAGCGGTAACTAGCGCGGGTGGAGAGGGTTCGAGAGAGGAAAGGGTCACCTGGCGAGCTGCGGCGGATCTGCGATGAGAAGATATGTAAAAAGTGAGAGGGCTGATGTCGGCTCACCAGAGCCTGACTACGAGAAGCGGCTGCTGTGGTTTGGGCACGGCGGCGAGGAAAACTTGAGGCCAGATCTGGAAGTCCGGTAATAGATTTTTGGAGGTTTGGTGAGAAATTAGGGGCGGTGATGGTGGGCGGCTTGGCTAGAGTTGCCGGCCAGGGGTGATGCATACGGTGGAAAGATGGTTGGCTAGTCTGGACCGAGCAGTGGTAGCAATTCTGTGGAGGACAGCGCGACAATTTTGTTGGTGTTGGTTTTGGTGGATTACCGGGAGGACTTTGCCGAGGTGGCTTTGTTCGGTGGCAGCGGTGGTGCCAATGGTAGACAAGTGTTGGTGATGGCAGCAATGACATGGCAGGATCGATGGTTTCGAGAGGAGCCCGTGTCCGTGTCCTTGGATACAGGACACAAAATAGGGAATTAGGGTTAGGGTTTTAGAAAATTAGGAATTCTAGAAGAATTTTAGAATTAGGGTTGTGTTGGGAATTGATGTCTTGTACGACACAGGATTTGAGTGGATGTGTCCCTGTGTCCGACATAATGATGGATTGCATGTATTTGTAATAAAATAATGGAAAGGAAAATAGGGACACGGACACGATGCACAGCTCAATGAGATTGGATATTGGGCTATGGTGGTGCTTTGAAGAATTTTAGATTGTGAAAAAATAGAGGAAGCCTCCCCTATATATATGTGTGGGGTTTCCTTAATTAAGGAAGGACTAGCATTACAAGAAAAATGACATTTGTTGACAGTTTTTTTATTGACGGTCAGTAATCCCCATCAACTATTCTATTTTACTTTATGGATAAGGCCTTGTGTCAACTAAACCCCTATTTTGTGTTAACTATACAATATTGTACCACTTTAGTTGACAGGTTTGGTGAAACTGTCACGTAATTCACCACGTTTAGTTGACGGCTAGTTTAAAGCCGTCAAGTAAAATGGAGGGGAGAGGAAATCCCGCGACTATTTCAGATGCCATTATCTTAATCTTTTTGATATTTTTGGGTTGGTGACAGTTTTCATGTTTAATCCTCGCTGCTCAAAGGCCAGCTCTCTTTCTAAACCATTAGACGTCCCTCTCCCAAAACTCTCGAAAACCCCTCTTCTCTCCCGTTCCTCTTAGAAAACCTTATTTCCTCTCAGAAATCCCTCCCCCTCCACCCCCTAAAACTCTTTCCTCGACGTCCACGATCTCCTCGGCGGCCTACGTCCCCTCTCGAAAACCCTATTCTCAGCCGCAACTTCACCATGCAGTAACTTCGGTCTTCACCATGCGGTAGGTTGTAATTCTTTTCCATATTTTCTCTCTGCAATTCGATTTTATGGTAGTGCTAGTTGAAGTTAGGGTTTTTTTTTGGATTTTTTTGAGAGTAGAGTTTTTTTGACATTATAGTTTTTTGTGGGTTTTATTGATAGTAGGGTTTTATGTGTCGGGCTACTGTGTCGTGTCATAGTTGTAAATCAGTAGGATTTTTTTAGGTCAAATTTTTCATGATGTGGGTTTTGTATCTGGCTACTGTATCGTATCCTAATCATAGGACTGTGTCGTGTCCTCGAATTTGTGAATAAGTAGGTTTTTTTGGGTCAATTTTGCCATATTAATGATCTGCTGCCTCATTCTTATTGTAGGGAAGGAAGGAGCACCCAGCTTGAGGTCGGGATTACGATCATCTACAGCTGCTGCTCAGGTAGATTTATAACGTGGTTATATAATCTGCTTGATTGTCGGGATTACAACCATGTCTAAGTCATGGATGTCGAAGGATAGAATATGCCGTGAATATGAGGAAGGAGTAGAAGAGTTTATTAAGTTTGCAAAGCTCTATTTAGATAATCCTATTTCTATTCGATGTCTTTGCGAAAAATGTGAAAATTTGATATTCCAAAAGCTAGGGGACGTAAGAAAACACTTGTTTAGTAGCGGTATCGATCGAAGTTATACAGTATGGGTTTGTGTAACTCTACTTTTTTAGATAATAAATTGGGGATTTCTTCTATGATTTTTATTAGAATTAAATTAAAATTTATTTACTTTCTAATTATTTTATAGGCTTAACTCGAATACATTATTATTGATTTTTTAAATTTCTATTAAATTATTGATTGATTTATAACTATTTTTCCTAAAACTTTTATTCCATTTTTTCTTTTTCAGCCATTTTATTACTTATCCAACTTCAATGGGCCATCAGCCAGCCCAGCCCATCCACAGCCTGGCCCATCCTTTCTATTGGGTTGCGAATCCACATTGGATCCAAACCCTCTAACCCGAAATTGCTAACCCTCCCTCAACTAACCGTTTGGTTTAAAAACTTGATTTCAAATTTCAGCTCCCAATTCCATTCTTTCCCTCCACTCTCCTCTACAGTTGGGAACGACGATGATGTCGACGACAAAGCTGCAGCCGCTCGAGGCGGAGGAAGGCCAAGGCTTCTAGACCCTTCTACTTCATCTCAACCGTTCCTTTCTAACCACCCATTTCATCCTTGACCCTCCGATCTTAACTGCCTAACTGTCTCGACCACCGACGGCTGCCCGTCTAACCGCCTCGCCGCTGCCCGTTGCCCGTGCAATCGCCTGCCCGTTCGACCACCGCCTATAAATTGACCCCGAGACCCCTCCTTCTTCATCACTCTCCACTGCGGCAAAGCCCTGTCTTTTTATTCACTGGGCTTCCTTCTTCTTCCTCTGTTCCTCTGAAGATTCGACCATGGCAGAAATGGTGGACAGCTGAAGCTACATAGGGACGATGCCACATCACTTCCAGACTCATCGATTCCTTCCTACCTGATCGACTGGTAAGTCTTCTTGATCCTCCTGTACAAATCGATACAAAGAATTGGCAGGTTTTGATTCAATTATGTTTGAACAGATTCTTGATTGAATCTCGTCTTCGGAATTTTGGTTTAGAATTGGTATTGGTGAGTTCTAGATCTGTTCTTGTATATTCTCTCCAATTTTAGAGTTGATTAGATTCAAATTGAACTCACGATCGTTCCTTCGATTCATGCACGTTTGGTGTTTGACGAATTTCCTGAACCAAGGTTGCTACCAGCTCTGGACATGGGAAGTTGCTATATCGGACGCGGTAGGCACAAGCAACACGTTTCAGACTCAGGTATGATCATGTATTAATCTTTTTTGATTCCTTGCTCTTGGATTGGGAGAGTTCGTGAAGGACACAGTGCTTTGGGGTTTGTTGGGGACGATCCTGTGACCAGGAAGTCACTGCAGACACGGGATTATTGTATCCTAGTTACGAGATTGACAACTAGTATGGTATCGAGATTTATGAAGGATCTGTTCTGCACTTGGGGCTAGATTGGATTAATGAGCCTATAGGCTAGCCGTTGGGATAATTTGAATATGGATTACTGTAGCTGTCCATTATCATTTAAATTTGGTTAAGTAGTATATAACAATTAAAATACTGGATGTGACCAGCTTTTGGAGTTTCATCGAGCTGTTTGGGCCAGATCTTGTTGGTCCAGTTTTGGACTTGTAAACTTTCTAATATTATGGTCCAGCTGAGTTTGGGCAATTGGTTAACCCCTTGGGGATCAGTTGCACTCGATTTGTAGTATTGGGTTGGTTTCATTTATAACCTAGTCCTGATAGTTTGGTTCATATTGATTGGGCTTAGGCCAGAGTTGTTTGGGCCATAAGTTTATATTGTTTTAGTAAGCTAAAGTTTGAATTGGAAATTTGAGTGTGGGACTCAGCCTACTTGGTAGTATTGAGGAATGGGGTTCATAGTAATTATTGGATTAAGGCTTTTGGAGATTTATGAAGTTTAATAGAAAATATTTTATTGGATTTCTATTAGGTTTTGGACTCGGAGCAATCTTGGACAAACCCCGGAATCAAGGCAAGTACATGTACTCAGTATTACCATCATTGCATACATAGCACATACACATGGTCATCGTGTCATTGTTTCACTTGTTCTTACTTTATTGCTTGCATCGTTTCTCGTGTCGGGTGGGGAACGTTCTAGAGACATGTGATTGACTAATATTTGACAAATATTGCCTGATAGCATACTCTGTACGCATGATGTCCATTTCGTGCGTGACTGATAGCATTGTCGTCAGACATGCCTGATTATTGCTTGACTGATAGCATTGTCGTCAGACATGCCTGATTATTGATTGACTGATAGCATATTTTATATGCCTGATTACATATTAGTCCCCACATGTTGATAACGTCTAATTGCACATATACACGTAGCTAGTTCATACTTATTGTTCATCTTGTTCTCTGTCTTTCAGTTATATTTGATGCACCGTTCCATTGATCTCTGTGGTGAGTTTTATTGAGTTACATTATACTTTGCTCCTTTTCTGACTGGATCGTTGATTACAGGTGAGATGGATCTTTAGATTATCAGGGATGACATTAGAGAGTACTTGACATTGAGATATTAGTTTCATGTAAAGAGATTGATTGAGTGTATTTGATTATATGTTGTTGTTGTATTATTTATCTTTTATCGGCTTTGTACCCGGACATTTATGTATAAGTTGTAATAATTGTATAGTGGATTACTGTAATGGTTATTATAGATTCCATAATTAGATGCTGTGATGAGATACTCTTGTATCTGATGACTAGACGGCTCACTACCGCTGTCAACGACAGTGTAGGCCGGGCATGCATCGACCCATACCCGATTATTCGGGAGCAGGGCGTGACGTTTGGCATGGTGAGGAACACCTTAGCAGAGGGTCGACAAGCATGAAAGCAAGTGATGAACAAACACCTAACTATAATGGGTTTGACTCCTTTCAAGATGGTGGCTCCTTCGAAGATGGTGCACATGCTGTAGAAATGGTTAATGCGGCATATGAACATGTTTTCGGTGACCCAAAGGCATTTAAATCTTTACTTGAAGATGTCGAAAAGCCGCTTTATCCTGGTTATTCTAAGTATACAAAGCTATCGGGCTTGATGAGATTATATAACATTAAAGGAAGATATGGGTGGTCTGACAGTAGCTTTTCTGAGTTATTGAGAATACTTCATGATATGTTACCAGCATAAAATGAAATACCTTCATCAATGTACGAGGCTAAGAAGACAATGACTGCTCTGGGTTTGGAATATGAGAAGATTCATGCATGCCCCAATGATTGCATACTTTATAGAAAAGAGTATAGCAATTTATTTGAATGTCCCACTTGTGGAATGTCAATATGGAAGAAGGCAAATGATGGTTCTCATCAAATTTTGATTAAAAAATATCTTCCAAAGTTCTATGGTATTTTCCTTCCATTCCTTGGTTTAAAAGGATGTTTTAATCCTCACATATAGCAAGAAACTTAACTTGGCATGCTTCTAAAAGAGTAGTTGACAGCAAACTTTGTCACCCTGTAGACGCTTCATTATGGCAGATTGTTGACCATAAGTGGCCAAATTTTGGGAAAGAACCTAGCAACCTTCAACTGGCACTTTCAGCTGATGGCATAAATCCACATAGGTCCCTTAGTAGTAGGTACAGTTGTTGGCCAGTTATATTGGTGACCATTAATCTACCGTCGTGGTTGTGCATGAAAAGGAAATTCATGATGTTGTTGCTATTGATATCAGGTCCGCACCAACAGGGCAACGATATTGATGTTTATTTAGCACCATTAGTTGAAGACTTGAAACTTTTATGGGAAGAGGGAGTTGAAGTTTATGATGCACAAAAGAAAGAGTTATTTACTTTAAAGGCTGTATTGTTGTGGACCATCAACGATTTTTCTACATATGGAAATCTATCTGGTTGCACTACTAAGTGGTATTATGCTTGCCCTATATGCGGGGAAGATACTTATGCGCCTAGACTCAAAAATAGTGGTAAAAATGTATATACTGGTACAAGAAGGTTTCTTCCAGCCTAAACTCAAACATAGTGGAAGATACTTATGTTTAAAATATATTACGATCACTTATGTTTTTTTTTCTTCCTATTTACAAATAGTACAATGAGAAGCATGAGTACGTGCTTGATGAGATTAATGAAGTTCGCATTGAGTGGATGGATCATGTGTCACCGGTCTTGACCTAGCCATTCCTGAAGGTAATTTTTGGACTTTATCTAGGATTTGCAGTCATTATGTGCTGTATATTTATGTATTCTTGAATATAAGGATACTGTTTAGTAGTGAAGTATCATTGCTGCCATTAATTTTGTGTTCAAGATACTTGCTGATATTGATATCATGATACTAAGCCACTACTAAGCATTACTAGTATTAGCTCTGATACTCATGTTCAGGATACTTGTGTTTAGGGTACATGTTGTGTGACTATGTAATGGAGAGTGTTTCCTGTGCAAGTGTGTGTGAGTAGTGTGCTCATGAGTAAGGATGTTTCCTATACATGTGTATATGTGTTGAGTGTAATGTGTGAGTGTGCTTACATGCTTGTGTCTCTCCACGCAACAATGTGCATGAGGGATAATTTTTGGATCTTATCAAAGTATCAGAGTGCTCACATGCTTGAAACTAGTGGACACAATGAGTATCAGAGTATCTCTACATATCATCATTCTCTACTAGTAGTGAGTAGCAGTGAGTATCAGAGTTCTAGTGGACACTATGAGTATCAGAGTATCTCTGCAAATCAGACTTACAATTGGGTGACATCAGTGTGTATCAGAGTTCTGACTTGTAATTCAAATGGACTTTGATACTAGCAGTCATCATGGGTATCAGTCACCATGGTATCAATCCATAATTTTGTTCACTGTTAACTAATGCGTGAAGGGGGGATTACCATGGTATTAGTCATCATGGGTTTAGCTTCAGTCAATATACTGAACTACATCAGTCCTTGTTGATTTGTACAGTCCCATTTCTTTAGTTCAGCCCTTTACCTTCATGTAAATCAAGTTACAATGAAGAGGGGGGAGGGGGTAGGGGCTCTACTAATTTCCTGTATCAGTTACTGTTCAATCCCTAAATTACGTATAGTTCAGTCCCTACTTCTCATTCTTAGTAACAGTTCAGTTTGCTGGGTAAATAAGAAGGGGATATTTCAGCCAGTGAACATTTAAGTTCCTGTTTGCTAATGGTTTCAGTCCTAAATTACAATTAGTCATTCATAGTTCAGTCTTTAGTTTTATTTGTGCTCAGACACTATATCAGTTTGAGAGCCTTGATACTTGATTTTGTTTTAGTATCACAAATAGGAGGGGCTCGGGTTTGGTTTAAACCTTACTATCAGTCCTTGTTTATATATTTTTGTCCTATACATTATTGCATCACCCACTTGTTGTATCAGTCCTTGTTGATGATATTGTATCAAATATTTCTTTGTTCAATCTATATGTTATTTATACCAGTCCAATACTAATAATGATATTGTATCAGTCTTTGTTCAAATATTTCTTTATTGATACCAGTCTAATACTAACAACGTGTTTTTAATTGGCTACAGGGGATTCTCGATGAATGATGGTTTGTGAAGCTGCGGGCTTCCATTAAGGGTATTTTGTTCTATTGTGACGAATTAGTTAATATGAAATGGGGTTGCTGTATCATGTACAAGTGTGATCTGTGAAGAAAGTTTATCTTTTTGTTGGTGAACTGAACAAAAGAACTATTGGTTGAATGTAAGAACATGTTTGTTTTGTTAATATAAAATATGCTTATAAATTATTTGATGTTTGTGAGAGATTCTAGATTTTATATTATGCATTTCTGGATTTGATATTATGCGTGGATCTCGTAACGTCGGCAATGTAAATGGAATTGGTAAACAGGGTCTCTTGACGGCTATGAAACGTCAACAAAATGAGAATCCATGTTGACGGTCATTAACCATCAGCTAGGCCAGCGTTAGGAAAAGTATGCACCAATATTGATGGTCTAAAACTGGATTTAGTTGACGGCTAAAACCCGTCAACTAAAGCAATTTTAGTTGACGGCTAAAATCCGTCAACTAAAGTCGCTCAGCAACTGTCAACTAAAGTGGGAACTTTTGCTGATACTGACCTAGCTGACGGAAGGGAAACCGTTAACTAAACCCTTTGGTGACAGGAAAAAACCGTCAAGAAAACCATTTTTCTTGTAGTGTAGGATTCAAAATAAATCTTTCAAATAAAAATATAATCCAATAAATTCTAAATTAATCAAAATCAATCCATAATAATTTAAAAATAATATTAGATATTATTAATAATATTTAAAAATATATTTAGTCAAATCTAAATTTAATACTTGGTAAAAATAAGATTTTAAAATAATATTTGAAATAATACTCAATATTATCAAAGAACATTTTGGAAACATATTTTGTAGATCGTAACAATAAATGATAATAAAAAATCAATTAATTCTAGAATATATTTTTGTAAATAAAAATACAATCTCTTCTCAAATAAATTTGGCAAATCTCCTTTCCTTTCAAAAATATCTATAATAGAATTTAAAAATAAAAATTATTTTCTAACTAGAAAGTATAATAATAAAAATTTAAAATCCTAAAAGTAGGCTTACAATGCCAGTACCTAGTCTTCTACTAAAAGACATAGATAAAATAAGAATAGAAAGATGGTACTTACGACCCTCGAGGTGTATACAGCCCTTATGATTAATATGATACTAGACATACCCTCTGAGATTTTGCATATTGTCGTACTCAATGTCGCCTAATCTTTTGAGCTCGAGATGGAAGTGCATGTTGTACTAATGGGTGAATGGGTAGTGCTAGCTCTCTCTGTGGGATTCATCTCATAATATCAGTATTAGTATACTGATACACAAGTATTTACTGTTCATTGAGTTTTCTTGGTTTTTATGATTATGGTTTCATTTGATACTCCTAATTTATTGAGTTTCTAATAAGCATATTTATTTCTAGACTGCCAGAGACATGTAGATATCTTTTGGCATTGTCATAGACCCGTGCTAGGACCTATGTAGAACAGAGAACACGGAAATGTCTCAAAGTGAAAATTTTATTTTCTTTCGAAAAATTTGTCGAATATTTGCGGCACACTGTCGGATCATCTGAATGGAATTTTCCTGAAGGCAAAAACTTGTTGTGACGAAACAAAAATCTGAAGGTAATCCATAGAAATTTGCCCTATAATTTCGTCCGTAGGATATTTGAGATATTTGTGATGAATAGTATTCGATGCACGCTATCGTCCATTAGTTTCTTGGTTCTGAAGCATCCTATTATCCAATGGTTTTGTCACGCCCCAGAACCAGAATACTGGAGAGCGGGGGAATGACTCAGCCAGCTACGTATTACGGGTAGATGAATACCGTATAATACGATCAATGCTGTCTAAAGACGAGGGGGTGCATACTACATAAAAGTCTCACTACGGTCACTTTCCATCTATTGTCTCAATCATTCAAACAAGAAACAGAAATAGAGAACATGTGAGATAAAGCAGTAAGGCGTCCCAAACGTTCAGTCAAAATGTTCTTGATATCTGGCTTTACAAAACACAGCCAGATGATGTAGTCAGTATACACAATTGTTATCAGCTGCAGCCTGACTTAGTTATAATTATGCAAAAGTAGGTACAAGACAATCCGACTAACATGTCGGTGCCAAACGGCAAAGTATAAAGTATTTAACAAAACGAGCGGGGAAGTAAGAAAACCCACTCGAGCCCTCCTGCGATCATCCCTCTAGTGTTGACCATCGTGGAGGTAGAAGTAAGCCGGATCCTCGGGGACCGGCTCTAAATCTGGCCATGAAAAACCAGAGAGGTTAGACCTCTAACAGCAAGTACCACAAGGGAGCACGATATGAAGGACTAAACCGGTAATGAGAAAATATGATAAATAGATCTCTGCTTTCTACTGGGATTCACATAGTATCACGACACTTCGAACCAACCTCCCAACCAAACAAGGACAGAAGTTGGCACGTCATGTCCTGACATTCTGATCATCTCAGTTAGGTAACAGAGGACATACAGTACACAAACAAATTAATTTAAACGGCCATTCAACTACTACGGCTTGCTACTGTGAGTTCCAAGTTATCCTGGAATTATGCAATAGGGATTCTTCAGTTCTTACTATGTGCAAGCAAGGCTAGTTTACCCAGTCAATCAATTACGCCAATCATGAATTAGATGAGTCCCAGCAGGACGCCCATCATCAATATACAATATACAATAGATAATATAACCAGATACCGCTCCCTGCCCGTGTGGCAGATTTGTAGTATCTGTGGGGACCAGCTGGCCTGTCGGGCACTACTAGTCCCAAGAGGGCTGCCATGTAAGAATTTGGGAATCCATTCTCCATGCAATCATTATTTTATTTAACTTAATAGTCTCTACGTTGAGTGAAATCCCATACCGTGGATCATGGTCATTCAAATGAGTACTTCCGTATAAGTACGATATGCCCAACTCTACAACGATACCCGTGCGGTTAGGTTGTAGGTCTTACATAGCGTAATGCAACAATCAAAACTAACCACGGAATAATCATGCCTTGACCATAAAGTACACATGCTGCTTTTGTAAAATAAATAAATAAATAAATAAATTAAAGCCTGCATGTGCATGTATGTCAATATTCGGGATCAGCCAGTCGATTACAATAGTTCATAGTTAATATGAACGTGTCTCATTCATTCAATTTAATAAGACGACTAGCCAGTCTCTTAGTTCCAACTAGGAACGCATGATCAATTATTAGTCAAAGTAACAGTCGGGGTCAATTCGTGACGAGGCATGAAAGTCAAATTAGTATTAAGCATGGTCGAGTCTATAACTAGCATAAAATAGTTGGTAACACATTCTTGAAGCCAAGAAAAATATCTACAACTTTCATGTTGGGACATGAAAGTCAAATTCTAGCCATAATTCAGTCAAAATAGGACATATAACAGTCAGAAACAACCAAAATAGGCATATGCGGCCTATTCTGTGACATGCATGCGGACCTACTGCGACATGCGGCTCATGCGGCCCTACTGCGACACCATATACGGTTCAACTGCGACATACAGCTCATGCGGCCCAACAGCGACACCATGCGGCTCAACTGCGACATGTGCCCCATGCGGCTCATTCGCGGCATCATGCGGCTCAACTGCGACATGTGCCCCATGTGGCTCATTCGCGACATCATATGCGGCTACTGCGACATGCGGCCTCATGCGGCCCAACCGCGACATCTATGCGGCTCTACTGCGACATGCGGCCTCATACGGCCCAATCGCGACATCTATGCGGCTCTACTGCGACATGCGGCCTCATGCGGCCCAACCGCGACATCTATGCGGCTCTACTGCGACATGTGGTTCATGCTGCAGATGAACATAAAAGTTTGACCAAAATTATTTTGGCCATAACTTTCTCAAAATAAATCGGAATCTAACTTTTCAAAAGCCAAACTTCAGTAGAATTAAATTCTCTACAACATGGAACCACTTATTTTCGAAAACAACAGAGTTTGATAGATCAAAACCATAAAATCCATACGAAAACTAAAACTTAAAACTTAGATCTACACCCAACCATCCATGGAAATCAAGAACTTCAAGACCTAAACTTGTAGAGGATGAGAAGATGAACAACATAGACTAAAAATAAATGAAGATGCATGAAATCCCTCATGGTGTGCAAGATGTACTTGCCTCTCACAAGTGGGTTAGGGTTTGGTGGAGAAGTAAATGTGAATGAATGAAGAGAGAGAATGAAAGAAGAACTTTTATATCAAGGTCAAGTGGATCTCCACCATTCATTCTCTCCACCAAATCCAAGCCATCCATTCCTTTCCATGTTGAACCAAACCACACCAAGTTGGTTTACCATGAACCGAAATGAACCAAGAGCCAAGAAAAAGCAGAAAATAAAATGTAGGAAAATTAATAAGCGCAAAATTGAAGAATTTAAATACAGAACAAATGTATGATAAATATTAAATCAATACGTATTCTGGGAACGAAAAGTGACATCTCTACCCTCCTTAGAAAAAATTCCGTCCTCGGAATTTCAAATCCAAGCAGGATAGGAAAAACAGAGCTGATCTAGGTACAAAAAACTTGAGCAAGCAATCATTCTTCAATGTTTAACTAGCAGATAACATATCTATATTAACAATCTACGATATCAAGTAGTTCTATCTATGAGGTGACAAGCATGAGGGGTTAAGGCAATCAAGGTACACGGGAAGTAATATACCTTGTGAGTCAAACAGATGTGGATACCGTGATCGGATATCATCCTCACATTCCCACGTTGACTCTCCTAATTAGTGATGACCCCAAGCAACCCGAACAAGGCTAATTGTTCGATTCTTGAGTATCTTCTCTCTCCGGTCCAAAATGGACACCGACTGCTCCTCGTAAGACAAGTTGGTACCAACAACCAACTCAGAATGATCAAGGATATGGCTGGGGTCCGATACATACCTTCGCAATTGAGATACATGAAATACGTCATGCACCTCTCGTAACGAAGGTGGAAGGGATAAACGATAAGCAACATCGCCTACCCTATCAAGGATAACGAATGGTTACGTATCGCGGACTCAACTTCCCGCGAACGCCAAATCTAATGACCCCACAGGTAGGTGAGATTCGCAAGAACACGTGGTCCCCAATAGAAAACTCCAGCGGTCTACGATGCTGGTCCGCCCAATGACGATGCCGATCCTGCACAACTCGAAGTCGCTCTCTAATTCCCTTAACCAATTCAACTGTCTGAACAATCATTTCTGGGCCTAACATCTTTCTCTCTCCGATATCATCCCATGCTAGTGGCGATCTACACTTCTTACCATATAGAGCTTCGAATGGCGCCATCTGGATACTGGCTTGATAACTGTTGTTGTATGAAAACTTAACTAAGTGCAGGTGGCTCTCCCAAGATCCTCCAAAATCTAGGGTGTAAGCTCGCAACATATCTTCTAAAGTCTGAATTGTTCTTTCTGATTGCCCGTCCGTCTGTGGATGGTAAGCCGTGCTAAATCTTAACTTGGTGCCCAGACTATGATGTAAGCTCTTCCAGAAATATGATGTAAAATGGATATCTCTGTCGGACACAATACTGACAGGGACTCCATGCTGCCTGACTATCTGTTGCATATACAACTCTGCCAACTTTTCTGTAGATTGCCCTACTCTGAAAGGGAGAAAGTGTGCCACCTTTGTAAGCCGATCTACTATCACCCAAATAGTATCTTTACCACTTGGTGATCTCGGTAAACCGGTCACAAAGTCCATTGTGATGTGCTCCCACTTCCATTCCGGGATAGGAAGTGGCTGTAATAACCCAGCTGGCCTCTGCTGTTCTGCCTTCACTTGCTGACATACCAAGCAACGGGAAACGAATCTAGCTATCTCCCTCTTCATCCCGTTCCACCAGAAGTGCTGCTTGATATCTTGGTACATCTTGGTCCCTCCAGGGTGTATAGAATACTGGGAACTGTGAGCTTCTGCCATAATTTCCTGTCTGATATCTCCACTAGGCACACATAGGCGTGATCCAAACCTAAGCGTACCGTCTTCGTGGATTTGCATCTCCTTCCTGAGCCTTGACTCACATTCTGTCCTAAGCTTCTGAATCCTTGGGTCCTGTGCCTGAGCTGCCTTGATCCTATCTACCAAGTCGGATTGAACTCGTAGAAACGCCAGAATTCCTACATCACTAGGAAGTATAACCGCGATGCCCATCTCCTGAAGGTCTTCTAAAATGTGCTTCTGTGTTGTCAACATAAATGCGCCGTCTCTCCTGCTAAGAGCGTCTGCTACCATATTAGCCTTGCCTGGATGATACTGAAGCTCCACGTCATAATCCTTGATCAACTCCAACCATCTTCTTTGTCTCATGTTCAGCTCCTTCTGAGTAAAGATGTACTTCAGACTTTTATGGTCCGTGTACATATCCACTCGATCACCATATAAGTAATGCCTCCATAGCTTCAAAGCAAATACTACTGCCGCCAAGTCCAAGTCATGAGTTGGGTAATTCTTCTCGTGGTCCCGAAGCTGCCTAGATGCATACGCTATCACCTTCTCATGCTGCATGAGGACACATCCAAGTCCTTTACCTGACGCATCACAATATACTATAAAACCTCCGGGTCCAACTGGCAATGTAAAAATAGGCGCTGATATCAACTTCTGCTTCAAGATGTCAAATGATGCCTGGCACTCTGCCGACCAGACGAATGGCACATCCTTCCGTGTCAAGCGGGTCATGGGTGCTGAAAGTCTTACAAAATCCGATACGAATCTCCTGTAATATCCTGCCAATCCCAAGAAACTCTGTACATCAGCTACGGTCTTGGGTACTGGCCAGCTCTCTACTGCTTCTACCTTCTTGGGATCTACTGCTACTCCAGCTCCTGATAGATATGACCCAAAAATGAAATATGATCTGTCCAGAACTCACACTTGCTGAGCTTGGCATACAACTGGTTCTTCCTCAGAACCTGCAATACTGTCCTGAGGTGGTCTTCATGCTCCTCTTCACTGGCAGAGTACACAAGAATGTCATCGAGAAATACCACGACAAACTGATCTAGGTATGGCATAAAGATGTGGTTCATCAAGTCCATAAATATTGCTGGAGCATTGGTCAAACCAAACGGCATTACCAAGAATTCATAATGCCCATACTTCGACCTGAATGCTGTCTTGGGAATATCCTCTTTCCGAACAATCACTTGATGATACCCTGAACGAAGATCTATCTTGGAGAAAACTCTAGCCCTGCTCAACTGATCAAATTAGTTGTCGATCCTTGGTAGTGGATACTTGTTCTTTACTGTTGCCGCGTTAAGCTTTCTGTAATCAATGCATAATCTGGATGATCCATCCTTCTTTCCTACAAGTACCACTGGTGCTGTCCATGACGATATGCTAGCTTGGATGAACTTCTTCTCCTTCAGTTCCTCTATGTGCTGATATACCTTGGTCTGCTCTGAATCCGCCATTCTGTAAACTCGATCTGATATCGGTTTAGTTCCAGGTGCCAATTCTATGCTGAACTCAACATCTCTAACTGGTGGCAGACCTGAAAGTTCTTCAGGAAATACATTCAGAAACTCTTCAACTACCTTCGGAACTTGAACTTCTTCCATTGTCGTCACTACTTCCTGCTTTTGTTGAGTTGCCACTGATCTGAATAAGGTGAACCTCTTCATGCCTGGAATATCAAAAGATACACTCCCTCTACGACAATATATTGTCGCATGACTGTCTTTCAGCCAGTCCATGCCTAAGATATCGTCGAAATTTCCAACAGGAAATTCTATCAACCGGGCGGGTAAGGAATGCCCGCAAACTACAACGCTACACGCTAGAATAACTCTACTAACTCCTACGAACCCATTGCCAGTGAGTATATTCAACCTCCCTGGCAATGCCTCGAACTCCATTCCTAGCCGTGTCGTAAATTGTGCAGATATAAATGAGCGTGATGCTCCTGAATCAAACAATGCTACTGCAGGATATGAGGCGACGAGAATGTTACCTGCCACAACATATCCCGATGCTAATGCCTCCTCTAAGGACAGAGTGAATGCCTGCCCTCGATCTCCTTGTTGGTTCCCATGCTGTGGCCTAGCCTGGTGCTGCTGCTGGCCCCTTCCCTGATGATGCTGGGGGTGGTCTATGCTGGTGCTGTTGCATCGGCGGTCCCTGCTGCCGAAACATCTGAGCTTGTGGTATTAACGGACGCTGGGCCAATGGTCTCACTGCCACTGCTGGTCCTCGATACTGTCCTGCCCCTGGTACTGGCAGAGCAGGAAACTGCTGTGCTGGTCCTCCTGACCTTGAATTCATGGGACATGTGGTAACCCGATGATCTGGATTTCCACATATCAAACACAGCCCGTTCAATGTCCGATACACATCTCTAGTGTGTCCTACCTTCCCACAATAAGTGCAGCCTGCCGGGGGTTGCTGGTTCTTCTTCTGTTGCTTCTGCTGCCTGGGTGGTGCTGGCTCTCGCATCGTCACATCGTGGATGCGAATGCCAGGAGACGGTACTGTTGTTCGGGGAGCTGCTCCCCCTCCTCCTTCAATCTGACTGTGGGATCTCTTCTGACCTCCAGTCGTTGCCGTGATCCTCTGAACGGTGATCTCATGCCTTCGAGTTGCCGTCAATACCTCATCAAAAGTCTGGTAATTGTGTCCATCTATCAATTGCAAGAGCTCAAGATGAAACCCTTGCTGAAATCTCATAGCCCTCTGGCTCTCTGTCGCTACCATCTCTGGGGCGAACCTACTCAATCTGCAGAACTCCGCTGCGTAAGCATCTACCGTCTTGCCGGCCTGCTTGAGGTTGATAAACTTCTGTTGTAGCTCAAACTGCGCCACAACTCCATAGTACTTCGTCTTGAACCTTGCGGTAAAATTGTCCCAAGCCACAGGACGTCTGATGCCTACTTCCTCTGATTCCCACCAATCACGTGCGAGATCCTGAAGTAACAACTTCACTTGATCCACACGTTCTTTCGCCGGCACCTTAGCTGCTGTCAAAATAGCCTCAATATCCTTAAGCCATGCATCTGCTGAGATGGCATCTTCCGTGCCCTCGAAACGACGGGGGTTGTACTTACAAAACTTGGCTGATGCTCTTGAATCTGGCCTCGCCCCTTTTTCCAATGCCGTCTGCAAGCCTTGGTTGAGTAGTACGTTCTGCTCCTACAACTGAGCGTACATGCGCTGCTGGGCTAACATCTGATGTTGTTGGGTAGCCATCATTCCTCTCATGATCTCCAGAAGGGCTGGTGTGTCCACTTCTACAGGGGTAGGTAGAACTGTTGGTGGTGGTGGAACATCCGGATACTGCGGTCCAGCTGCTGCTTCCACTATTACTTCTTCTTGGATGGTCTCTTGAGTTAGTACCGGCCCTTGTTGCTGACCAACATGGTCAGGTTGTCCGTGTTGCTCTTGTTGTTGTTGTTGCCCAGTCCTGACAGATGCAGACGAGGTGCCCCTAAGAAAAGGGACAAGAGAACAATCAAACGACCGGACAGAAAAGATCAATGAAGTCAAAGGATACTGGAATGTCAAGCTAGAGTTGAGAACAACGAATCATGAGATCAAGGGGGAACATATGTGATTGAGACATCCTATAAATCAAAACACCCCACAAGTCTGAAATCAGACCTGCATGGGCCACCACTAAAACCTTGTCACGCCCCAGAACCAGAATACTGGAGAGTGGGGGAATGACTCAGCCAGCTACGTATTACGGGTAGATGAATACCGTATAATACGATCAATACTGTCTAAAGACGAGGGGGTGCATACTACATAAAAGTCTCACTATGGTCACTTTCCATCTATTGTCTCAATCATTCAAACAAGAAACAGAAATAGAGAACATGTGAGATAAAGCAGTAAGGCATCCCAAACGCTCAGTCAAAATATTCTTGATATCTGGCTTTACAAAACACAGCCAGATGATGTAGTCAGTATACACAATTGTTATCAGCTGCAGCCAGACTTAGTTACAATTATGCAAAAGTAGGTACAAGACAATCCGACTAACATATCGGTGCCAAACGGCAAAGTATAAAGTATTTAACAAAACGAGCGGAGAAGTAAAAAAACCCACTCGAGCCCTCCTACGATCATCCATCTAGTGTTGACCATCGTGGAGGTAGAAGTAAGCCGGATCCTCGGGGACCGGCTCTAAATCTGGCCATACAAAACCAGAGAGGTTAGACCTCTAACAGCAAGTACCACAAGGGAGCACGATATGGAGGACTAAACCAGTAATGAGAAAATATGATAAATAGATCTCTGCTTTCTACTGAGATTCACATAGTATTACGACACTTCGAACCAACCTCCCAACCAAACAAGGACAGAAGTTGGCACGTCATGTCCTGACATTCTGATCATCTCAGTTAGGTAACAGAGGACATACAGTACACAAACAAATTAATTTAAACGGCCATTCAACTACTACGGCTTGCTACTGTGAGTTCCAAGTTATCCTGGAATTATGCAATAGGGATTCCTCAGTTCTTACTATGTGCAAGCAAGGCTAGTTTACCCAGTCAATCAATTGCGCCAATCATGAATTAGACGAGTCCCAGCAGGACGCCCGTCATCAATATACAATATACAATAGATAATATAACCAGATACCGCTCCCTGCCCGTGTGGCAGATTTGTAGTATCTGTGGGGACCAGCCGGCCTGTCGGGCACTATTAGTCCCAAGAGGGCTGCCATGTAAGAATTCGGGAATCCATTCTCTCCATGCAATCATTATTTTATTTAACTTAATAGTCTCTACGTTGAGTGAAATCCCATGCCGTGGATCATGGTCATTCAAATGAGTACTTCCGTACAAGTACGATATGCCCAACTCTACAACGATACCCGTGCTGTTAGGTTGTAGGTCTTATATAGCGTAATACAACAATCAAAACTAACCACAGAATAATCATGCCTTGACCATAAAGTACACATGCTGCTTTTGTAAAATAAATAAATAAATTGAAGCCTGCATGTGCATGTATGTCAATATTCGGGATCAGCCAGTCGATTACAATAGTTCATAGTTAATATGAACGTGTCTCATTCATTCAATTTAATAAGACAACTAGCCAGTCTCTTAGTTCCAACTAGGAACGCATGATCAATTATTAGTCAAAGTAACAGTCGGGGTCAATTCGTGACGAGGCATGAAAGTCAAATTAGTATTAAGCATGGTCGAGTCTATAACTAGCATAAAATAGTTGGTAACACATTCTTGAAGCCAAGAAAAATATCTACAACTTTCATGTTGGGAGTTGAAAGAAATTCTAGCCATAATTCAGTCAAAATAGGACATATAACAGTCAGAAACAACCAAAATAGGCATATGCGGCCTATTCTGCGACATGCATACGGACCTTCTGCGACATGCGGCTCATGCGGCCCTACTGCGATACCATATACGGCTCAACTGCGACATACAGCTCATGCGGCCCAACTGCGACACCATGCGGCTCAACTGCGACATGTACCCCATGCGGCCCAACTGCGACACCATGCGGCTCAACTGCGACATGTGCCCCATACGGCTCATTCGCGGCATCATGCGGCTCAACTGCGACATATGCCCCATGCGGCTCATTCGCGGTATCATATGCGGCTACTGCGACATGCGGCCTCATGCGGCCCAACCGCGACATCTATGCGGCTCTACTGCGACATGCGGCCTCATGCGGCCCAACCGCGACATCTATGCGGCTCTACTGCGACATGCGGCCTCATGCGGCCCAACCGCGACATCTATGCGGCTCTACTGCGACATGCGGCCTCATGCGGCCCAACCGCGACATCTATGCGGCTCTACTGCGACATGCGACCTCATGCGGCCCAACCGCGACATCTATGCGGCTCTACTGCGACATGTGGTTCATGCTGCAGATGAACATAGAAGTTTGACCAAAATTGTTTTGGCCATAACTTTATCAAAATAAATCGGAATCTAACTTTTCAAAAGCCAAACTTCAGTAGAATTAAATTCTCTACAACATGGAACCACTTATTTTCGAAAACAACAGAGTTTGATAGATCAAAACCATAAAATCCATACAAAAACTAAAACTTAAAACTTAGATATACACCCAACCATCCATGGAAATCAAGAACTTCAAGACCTAAACTTGTAGAGGATGAGAAGATGAACAACATAGACTAAAAATAAATGGGGATGCATGAAATCCCTCATGGTGTGCAAGATGTACTTGTCTCTCACAAGTGGGTTAGGGTTTGGTGGAGAAGTAAATGTGAATGAATGAAGAGAGAGAATGAAAGAAGAACTTTTATATCAAGGTCAAGTGGATCTCCACCATTCATTCTCTCCACCAAATCCAAGCCATCCATTCCTTTCCATGTTGAACCAAACCACACCAAGTTGGTTTACCATGAACCGAAATGAACCAAGAGCCAAGAAAAAACAGAAAATAAAATGTAGGAAAATTAATAAGCGCGAAATTGAAGAATTTAAATACAGAACAAATGCATGATAAATATTAAATAAATACGTATTCTGGGAACGGGAAGTGACAGGTTTTTTTTATTTTTCTTTGATAGATGGATGAGACTGATCGGTTTCGAGTTGTGGATCGCTAACATGATAGAGTCAATGGTCACAATTAATTTACCCCGCCTATATATATCCCTTTGGTTTTATTTTAATTTTTCTTTTACTTTCTCTCTCATCTCTTCTTTTTCCTTTTATTTCCTCTCCATTTTTCTTGTGATCTTGGGGCTTGGTCATGATGCCTAGGAGTGTGGTTTCTGAACATCTTTTGGTGGTGGAGTAGAAGCGTTAGGTTGGGAACTCGTTATAGCAAGTACATCTTGCCAAACTACTAGACATTATTGTTTAATTGCTATTTTTATTTTTTCAGCATTGAAAGTTCTTTTCTAAATATGTTTATCCTATGATTATTGTTTATATGTCCGTTTCTGAATTTGGTTTGAGGTAGGCTTTGACTTTCTACAAAATTTTATTATTTCTTAGTTGGAAAGCGCGGTATCGAGAGTGATACGAGATTTGACTTTGGCGAGATTTGGGACCGAATTCTGACCCCACAAATCGTTTTTAGCATTTGCTAAGTTTTTATCCAGTTTTCAAATAATCTTCGAAGATCTGAGATAATTCGTTGGATCTTTCAAATAACCCTCTTTTCTAAACAAAACCCAACCGTGACCGGCCGGATAATACGTCGGAGATCTGCGACAATCTGTTAGATCTTCTAGATTTCCTCTTTTGTGATTTTGTCTTAGTTTCTTGATTTCCTCTTAATAGTAGATTTTTTGTATACACCGATTCTAATTAGACAATATGTTAGTGGATGCACCCAATCAAATATATGTCCTGAACAAGCTAAATTAAAGAAATAAGCTTACAAAACTAGGCTACAATAGCAACATCAGTCAAGATAGTCAAAATATAAGTCAACCAGATTATGATTGAAAGAAAGCACAAGTAGTTTAAGTTCCTTATGATCAAATATTCGTCCGGTGTTTGTGCCTATACAGTTGCCCTACTGTCTTTTTGTCTAAGGCTTTGGTCAACCAAATGGGGTATGGAGCCCTAAAACTCTACAGTCTAGGTAATCCTCTTAGTATCCTCTTTAAGGGTCATAAGGACAAAGGGAATGCTAGGTCGCGAGGTATTCTACCAAACTTACAAGAGTTCAATTAGTAGTGTAATTGAACAATGTAGCTATATACATAGTATTAGCCACCTTCCTAACCTCTATTAAGCATGAGAAATAGAAATTTCGGTAGGAAGGAATCAAGCAAGATGCAAATCAAGGCAATCAAATGAGAGTTTGAAAATTGGAATCAAGGATATCAAGCATGTGGAGGAGATCCTAGAATCTAATCTATATGCAGGCTTTCTTGGTACAATTATGTAACCAAATAATTTATTCGTTGACCTGCATGGGCCACTACAAAAATATGTAACGTTCTAGTCCCAAAATACGTAGGACTAGAACGTACATGCCAGCCATATAATAAATATACGTAAGCTGTATTTTGTAGTATATAAATAGCCATGATTTTACTAAATCTCATCCACAAAAATAAAGAATATAGATATTATAAAATCAACTGTGAATTTGTTATTTGTACAATGTTGTTGGGTGGAAACAAATTCACTACCAACATGAAACTCGAAGGAAATAACAAATTAGAATGTAAGAATCAAAGGGATGATCCAAGGGCAGGTCATCTTTGATAGAAAAGAGAAGACCACGATCTTGGCTAGAACTCCTGCAAAAAGTCATTAAACACACATCTGGAGAGATCACCAGGTCCCCAGAGAGACGTAACAAGATATATATAAACATGCTATATGAACTGAATAAAAAATATGTCACAAAGTCACAAGTAAAAGTAAATAGTCCAAATCATAACACGGTCCAATATTCCATCATCGAAAAATGGACTATCCCTATAACCAAATAAGGACAAGGGGTAGCACACTATTCCGTGATGTGACACTATTCCATACCTCTATTAGAACGGAGGGTGATATGACATCAACTAAGGTCACCTAACCATTATATTGTGTTCATGCAGTTAAGAACATTCTTCAACGCATGGGCACTCTAGCTACAGTAGGATTGGTATGGCCCCTTATTGGGCACCAAGTACCTCAAAGCATGACATTCCTTGAACATCAAAGGCCAGTAGGATCAGAAAACAGGGGGAATCAGGACCGTATCTCCAGTAGAGCTTCCAGAACAAAAAAGGAAGTTCATACTCAGCCCATATGCTAAGAAATTGTCCTTTCCATCCTATGCACCTATCTAAGTTGTATCCACGACCATATACCTCTACTAATTGCCAATTCTCCTAACAGGCATCTATTAGCAGTTAGACCTAGCGCATGCACATGAATGATCAGCCAACACGCAAGTACCTTTATATGCTACTTATAACCCATATATATCTTGGGGTATAGTCGTGACAAAGTTTATGAAAGGTGCACTAACAAACGGTAGTCCCTTAACCCTAGGTCCATATGCAAATTTAAAGACGAGTATAAAAATATGACAAGTATTTGCATCATGTATAACTATAAGCAAAGTAAAGTAAATCATGAACAATAAACAGTGATACAACTGGAGAAATTAGAAATAAATATTGACCATGCAGTAACTAAACAGAAAGATGTAAATAATATAAGCAGTAAATTTGGCAAGGTGTCTTGCCTAGTGTGGCGCGATGATCTGACAATGTTCCGGTTCGTCTAATAGCCATGGTTGATGTGAAAGGCCCGAGCTTGCGAGAAATATTAGTGCATGATTAGTCACGATCAATGACGATAACAAAGAGAAAATTTGCGGGAGTAATACTTATACTATTTTAAGAAGTATTTATTATTTTAGATAAATACGTATTTGAAAATTCTTGTAATTTTATAATTTTAAGTAAAAACTATATTTAATTAGTCAAAATATTTTAGAAAAATATACAAAATCAAGAAAAATATAATTAAATAAATAATATAATATAATAATATCTTTAGGGTTTTGAAAACCATTTCAAAAATCTAGGAAAACATTTTTTAAAGTTAAAAAAACATAATTTGTCGAAATATGATTTGTTTTCAAACTTTATTATGAAAGGGATAGAAAATACTATCTACTATATATTTTTATAAAAAAGTTTGAAAGATATTTAGAAATTATTAGGGTATTTTATAATCTTTTATTTATAAAAGCTATTGGCCTAATGACATACTAGCTCAAAATCTTAATAACTATACTTGTCTATATATGTTACCGGGGCCCAAAACGTAATAAAGAAAGTTTTCTTTATATGGGCTTGAATCCCAATACTACACAAATAATAGTAAATAAATAGAAAACCCAAAACATTTAGCCCAATAGCCCAACATTTTTAGAGCCCAAACTTTTACTCATGTTTCTTAAAAAGAAAAAAAAATAAAGAAATAATAATTATTAATAATAATAATAATAATAATAATAATAATAATAATAATAATTTTAAAAATAATAATACATATATATTTATTACTGGTTGATGCACATACAATACTTATAATAAAATATTACTAAGACTTTACTCACTACTCTTACGCGGGGGACTCCGACGCAGGGGCGACGTTTAGCGCGTTCGTGGCGGTCCGGGCTCGCCAACGGAGGGCTCTGGAATGGGCGCTCGACTGGAGGCACGGGGAGGCAATGTGTCGAGCTATGATTTGGAGGTGAGGTCGAGCAGATCTGGGCACAGGCGAACTTCGACGAGGGGCGGCGCCGGCTGGTGGGGTCGAACGGCTCACGGCGGCGACACGGGTGGAGGAGGTAAGGGTTTTTGTTTTTGTGTTTTGTGATGGTCACAAGGGTCTTTGGGGTGCCGGTGCCGGTCGGGTTGCTGGTGATCGCATGGTGGCCGCATGTGGGTGGAGAGGGTTACCGGTGAAAGGGTGTGGTGTTTGGTGGTTGGAGAGGGTATAGTTTGGTGGGTCAACAGGCCGACGGGGTGAGCGGTGATGGTGGTTGGTGATAGTGACTATGGTAGAGGCACGGTAGAAGACTGGGACGGTCGGTCAGGTGGCCAGTCGGGGAAGGGTCAGTCATGGTGGTGTCAGGCTGAGTTGCAGGGTCTCAGCGGTGGTGGAGAGGTGAACGGTGGTGGTTGTGGCCTGTGACAGCGGCCGGGGTGTCGCGTGGATGATGGTGCCGATGGCGGGCGAGTGTGGCGCCGACAGGGGAGCCGTGGCCGGATTTGGGAACTTAGGGTGTGTTTGGTAGGAGGGAAAAGTGGGAGGAAGGAAAATAGAGGAGGGAAAAGTGAAGGGAAAGATTCATTTTCTCATGTTTGGTATGGAAGGAAAATAGAAAGGAAGGAAAAGTGGAGGGATTACTTTTCCCTCATAACCTAAGAAATCCAATCCCCCCCCCCAAAAGTGGGAGAAAAAGTGGAATGAAAAGTGGAGGCTTGTATTAGTTAACAATTGCACCCCCATATGAATGTATCATTTAAAAATTATTTATGAAGTCAAATGGTAAATAGGTGTTTTTAATTGAGGGTAGAATTGGTAAACCCTATATTTTTTTACTTTCTTTCCTTCCACTTTTTTTTCATACCAAATAAAAGAAAATGCATCTTTTATCTTTTCCATCCTTGCTACCAAACACAAGGAAAGGAAATGTTCTTTCCTTTCCATATGGAAGGAAAATGTATCCTTATCTTTTTCCTTCCTTCTATTTTTCTATCCTTCCTACCAAACACAGCCTTAGGGTTATGGTTAGGGTTAGGATTATATCAGACAGGAGATTTGTGTTTTGGTATCGTGTCCCGTGTGTCGGACACGAGAGATTTGGGAAAAAATTGCATATGTAATATATACAATATAGTGGAAAGACACCCGGAGTCGGACCCAAGGACGTTACGACTGACACAGGGGTATAATTGTTGACACAGACATGATATATCCACAATGGTGAGAATTATCGTAGAGAAAGATTGTGAAAAAAATTGTGGAGAAAACAATAAGAAGGCTCCCCTATATATAGGGCGGAAGAATCCTAATTAGACAAAGATTAGGACGTTAAAAATCCAACAGATAAATCTCACATTAACTTAATCAGTTCAAAACCAATTCCATAAAATCAAATCCAAATTTAAAACTAGATAATCTTTATCTTTAATTTAAAACTATTTAAAATCAAAATCAGTAAAATCTAATTCCAATTTTAAATTGCCACAAATAATTTTAGACATTTAAACGACTTTTTTATAATTAAATAAAATAATTTTTAATAAATAATTTTTCATAATAATATAAATCCAAGTAACATTTTTTCAGAAAATCTAAATTTTATAAATACATGAATTTATTTTTATGTAACTCGCATGCAAATAATATATTTACATAAAATATTATTTTCTAAATTATTACTTATATAAGCTTGTACCACAAATAAAATAGTCTTTATATATAAAATATAAACTAAAAATAAAAATAAGTTTGGCAAATCTCGTAAAACACTTTTTATATCTTTAAGCAAATAAAATATTTACTTATACTATATTGAAACAAAATATCTATTTTCTATTTTAAATAAAAACAATAATAAAAATTTTTGAATAAAAATAAAATACTTTTTACATAGGTATTCGTACTCGATGTATAAATAATAAAAATAAAATAAATACCAAAAATAAATAAAAAACTATAGTAAAATTTTAGGGGGTTTACAATAGGGTCAAGCTCATTAATCAAGCACAATAAGATTGGTAATGGGCAATTTAAAAATTAATATTGCAAGAGAAGAAGTAATAAAAATACCGACACCCGATGTATCATGGTATCCTCCCTTAGGTCACTCTTGTCCCGGACCATTCTTCAACTTTAATCTACTATTATCGTAAATAGTACGACATGAGCTTTGATCTGAAGGACTCACCAACTTCTTGCACGAGAGCTTTGATCCGAAGTACTCTCCGACTTGAATACATGAGAGCTTTGATCCGGAGAACTCTCCGACTTCAATATACGAGAGCTTTAATCTGAAGGACTCTCCGACTTCAACACACATCACAAGAAAGTTTTTGATCTTCTTATAACAACATTGTCACGACCCGCCCCTAGAGTAAGGGCACGAGAAGTGGGTACGTCCAGCCTACGCCGTAGTGTCGGCGATAGAACGCTGTCCTAGGTCACAATATATAACAATATAAGGTACCTGTACAGTATATACACTCCGAGTGGAGGTGACAATACAGAATATAGGCTCAATCACAACTAAGGAAGAAATAGCACGATATCATAAATATGAAAAATCTCAAAGGAAGTACAAACAAAAAGGGAAATAAGTCTAAGTATCTAGACGACACAATAACAAAACATAATACAACTCAAATCCCAAATGACAAAATAAGTAAGATAAAGCCTAACTAAACTAGTCTAGGCAGTAGGGGTGATGAGAGTCCAGCTCGCAAGTGTCGTCTAGGGCTGCTCCATAATAGGTAGTGCAGAAAGCCTCATCCTCATCCTCTGTAATATATCAACAGGTCCAGTCAGGACAGGAACGAGCACAATACATCTCACGCAGTTTATATCATGTCAGAAGATAATAAACATGCAATAGAGTAAGATACATAAATAACTGAAGGAATGTACATGAAGTCAAAGAGATAACTGTAATGGAAATATCTACTATAAGTAGAAAACTATCAGTGACTAGTGAATCAGAGTACAAGATAGACATGTGAACGGTTTGATAATAAACATGAGAGGTTGAACATGGCTACACTACTTTAGAAATTGTCCACATGACTATTTATACTCCCCCATCTCCAATCAATACACAAGGATCCAGACATGTTATGTTAAGATTCGTGATTTTACTGCCTCATCCTCGAGCACACGTGAGATTGATTCATGAGGGCTCTGTGAACATGAGAGTACATGAAACTCCAGAGCATACATAAATAGTGAAGCATGAAAATACATGATGTAAGTGAAACACACATGACATGAAGTACTTGATACTCCCGAGGGGGATAATATCTCATGAAAAGATCCATATTTTACCAATCCGTGTTACCAACGTGACAGCATACAAGTAAAGTAATCTAGAGCAGGAATATAAGTTCTAGCAAGTATGAAACGGTCAGAGGATGTACTCGCCTGATATCCTGAGTATCTGGTAAGTGTAGATGTCCAGACAGAGTAGATGAGTCCTATTTAGAGCAACACATGTCATAATGTATTTAATATAATGAAAATGAAGTTTGTAATGCAATCTACATGATTTTCAGGTCAATCTAGGTCAAAGTCAAACTTGGTCAACTCTGGGTCAACCCAAGTCAACATCTAGTCAAACTGGGTCAACCTTAGGGTTTGGTCAACTGTAAGTCAAACTAGGTCAAGTCCACTATTCAGGTCACTCTAGTCAACTTAGGTCAATTGTAATCAACTAGCTAGGTTTAGTCAACTTAAGTCAACACTCTACCTCTAGGCTTATTCACCATTACCAACACAACCCTACTTATACAATACCCATTATAATATATATATACACACTATATTGCATATATAGGTATCATTCACATATTCAATATATATATATATATATATATATATATGTAATTATGAGGAAAGCTATATATATATATATGAACATACATATACATATATATATATATATATATTCAATAGTCCTCACACACACATTCACGCTCTAGATTCCTTTTTCCTTCTCTCTCTGTCTCTCTCTCTCTATATATATATATATATATATATATAGAGAGAGAGAGAGAGAAGGAAAAAGGAATCTAGAGCGTGAATGTGTGTGTGAGGACTATTGAATACAAGTAAGGTTAATGAATTAAGCATTCACTGGTTTAGTATTGAAAACTGTTTTTAAGTTAATGAAACAAGGGATCATCATCTACATTTCATACATACATGTATTCATTCATACATACATGTGTGTGTGTGTGTGGACTATGGACTAAATTAAGGGTTAAAGAGCAACATGGCATTAGGTTAACATTTAAACCTGACTTAATTATCACATTAGCAAAATCAGTTTAACAAACATTGCAATATCAGTTATAAACATAGGTAAATTCAGGTTAACTGATAACTAGAAATCTCAGGAAATTCATAAGTGTACATATGTTACAGTTAATTGAAATCTCAGGAATTTCAAGGAAACTCAGGTTAACTTGGTTCAGTTAAATCTCAGGAATTAAACAGAGTGTGTCATTCGTGTCTAGGGTGTGTCATTCGTGTCCACAAGAGTGGACACGAAGTGTCTAATACAGTGCATACATGGTTCAGGAATCCTGTCTGTGCACAGGCTCGTGCGGCCATCCCCTGGGGAATTGGACACAACACAGAACCATGGATACCTCGTGCACACTAACCTAAGGTGCCTACCTATAGGACTACACATTCGGCTAGATAACACGTGTCCATGTTGTGTCCATAGTCGACAGGAAATACGTGTCAGTGGAGAAAATCCACACGCACAGTGACAGTGTAATACCCGTGCACCCATGATTACATGTCCAATACGACACGAGACGACTCAAGACTCAAGGGGTGTGATTTCAGTCACTGCACCTTGGTCTGTGCCAAGTGGCAGGCCGCCATGTAGCGTGGCGTGTCCACAGTGGCACTCGGGTAGCAGGGTACTGTTACTGTGTCAGCGCGCGCGTGGTGCGTGTCCGTTTTGGACACGAAAACACCCAATCTTCAACTCAGTCATTTAGATTATATATATATATATATATATATATATATATATATATATATATATATATATATATATATATAAACCTAATTTTCTATTCAATTAGATTCAGAAATTAACACAATTAATTTCTCACAAATATTTCATCGAACACTCTATTAAAATCACTTATATGTGTCCGATACGGACACAAAATGGACACTACCTAGCACCAAACCAACTCTACAGCTAAGGTATACCTATATGCATGCATCAATAAAAAAACATGATTTTATATGGGTTTTATGGGATTTACCTATTGAGAGTGAATCTCAATGAAAAGGGTGAGGATGAGTGTTTTCCCTTGAACTTCAATTGCCCAAAGCACTCCCAATCCTAGCTAGCAAGCCCCTACTAGCTTCCACTATGGTAGAGGGTGATGATGCAATTGATTAGGACCAATTTGGTCATAATTTGGATATTAGGGGAAAAAATTTGAGGAGGAACTATTAGGGTTCTAAGTGAATGTAAAAAGAGGCCAAGGCTTTCTTAAGGATCCTTTATAGGAAGGAGGGCACTTGATGGCTGCCATTAGATGAATTAGGCTTAGGTTTTAGGTCTAGAAGAGTGGCTAGGAGTTGTCCACCCAATTCTAAGTATTTCTATTGGTTCAACTAGTCATAAGGCTTCTTTTTCACAAATATCCTAAGAGTAAATATCTTACCTAGAATATCTAGATATTATTATCCTTGTCATTACTAGGTTACCCTAATCAATACTCTAAGCTCAAGGCTAATCTAGATTAGGCTAAGTTTCTATGTCAAGTCTCAACCTAACAATTAGCACATATTTAATTAATAAAAATTCAAAATCACCAAAAAGTCAAAATGACCAAAATACCCTCAAGCCAAAAATATGGTAGTGACAGACATGAAGATCTAAATTTTACAACTGAAGAATACTCTAACACAATTTGTGGATAGGCAAGTGAAAGCTTTGGTAGAGTTATTTGTGGATAGGATTTGATAGATTAAAAAATTTTTAGGATAAAGCATCAACTTTGAATGAAGGGATTCAAGGCTAATTATAACCAAAGCAAAGGATGCAAAGAAGTAACTTTCTGTCAGCGATCAGAAGATCCATCGATAATCTGTGGATCACCGTCGAATTTTTCGACCCCGACTAGTAACGACTAAAAATACAGCCGTTGGGATTATTGATGGGATATGATCTAATCGTTAGATTTTGATCAATAATATTTCAGATTATTCGTCGGATTTTTGTGGACTTTCCTCGGATAATACGTAGCTCACAGAAGGAGTTCTGTGGTCCATTCAGATCATCCTCCAAATTTTCACAGAGATCTGTCGGATCTTTCGGATCTTGTATGCCTAAAAATGATCATGGGTTAATATCTAACATAGCTTTCAATTTAGCCATCCATTTCTTATGTTTATAATTATTTCTAAGATTCATTAGATACTCCAGATATATTATAGCAGGTGGAGGCTTATTCAGAGTCTTGAAATAATGGTGGCATGGTTTGGCTTCTTCACTTGATAGATGGTGACATATTTCCTTGATGGCAGCTATGTAGAGATACCCAAATTGTGAAATCTGAACACCTTTCGGGGGCTTCGCCCTCGAACCCCTACGGGGGGCGCTTCTCTTTTGACCCCGTCTGCTGACCGGGCAGCAAAATCCTGTGTGCGTAGCTCCAGAGATGTCGTCAGGCGGTTCAGAGAAATCTTGTGGGATACCACCGTCTTTGGCCCATCATGATTTTTTATTGCATATGTCCATGTTGATCTTGCGTATTACTTTTCTGCATGTACATGTTAGACGAACAAAGTAATATACATAGTAGCAAGTATGATAATTTTTAATGCACATTAGGACAATGCTAAGTTTAAGTATAAATACTATAGAGATAGCATAATGTTAGTGGTATTAGAATGTTAAACTTAATCAAATAACTACAATAAAAAATATGGTTAGATCATTGGGCAAACAAACCCTAGTTAGCTAATGTATCAAGCCATATTGATTGCTTGACCGTTATTGATGGATGGAGTCCAGTCTTTTCTTGTCTAGTCTTGTTCTAGCTTTATCTTGTTCTTGTATCTAGATCCCGCTTGTTCCTATACATATTTACTTTCATGCCACGATTTTTGATCCCCTACTTATATGCTATTTCAGGTTACTTTACATGTTCCTGTACATGTCACATGCTCTACTTTATCTACATGTTTTCGATTTTGTTTCATATTTTCTTGTGGTTCTTTTACATTATTCTGGATTTTTCTTGTTGTCTTTCCTTTAGGCTGGTTTTAGCTTATTACTTGGCTTTCTTTGTGGTACTTGTTATCTAGGGTCTGACACCACTGGTTTTGTTTGCCTAGATATAATAAAAGAATCAGAGGATCTTTCGTATCTTTTCCTTGATAGTGACCCCCCCGGAGCATCAGGGTGCCAGAGTAGGTGTTATTTTCCCTTACCCGCAAGTTTCTTTATATGTTCTTTTTACGGTACTTACCACCGAGCACTTGATTAGCCCGTGATTTGGACCTTGACATTTAGCCTACAGGCATGGACATGATTTATGTTATTTTAGACTATAGCTAGAACTGATCATGTATTACTATTACTCTTGATAGTCCTTCATTTGTATTACTAGCATCATGATCATCTATATATTAGTTTGGGATGCCTTACTGTTTATGTCTGACGATCATACTTCTTGTACTTTCTTATTTGTTTGTGATTGTGATACCTAGGATTGCTTGACATATGATTGACTGTTGGCTTGTAGTAGTGAACCCAATCTTTATATAGCTTTGATTGTATCTCGGAGTACTGGAGTACTCTGGTACGTAGCTGACCTGGTCCCGTCCCGGCTTTCCAGTATTTTGGTTCTGGGGTGTGACACTCTTTGCTCAACCACTGTAGTGATGACAACCACGGTGACTGAAAGGCCTGATATGACATATATGGTTGTCTTTGAGATCATGGATATGGGCATGTGTAACACCCTAGTCCCAAAATACGTGGGACCATGATACATAAATATGCCAACTACGTATCAAGTGGACTCCAGCCTAACTCAAATACGTATAAGCTGTCAAGATGACAAATCTAGCATGTCCAACTACATCTCAATCCACATGATATCATCTCAAGTGAGAACTAAGTGTACGAATGTTGATCAAACAGTAGTACACCGATTCCATAAGAATAAAGCACCAAAAAAGGCATTATGTACCAACGTTGGACAGACCTTAGTACATCTGTCTGAACAAGCTCATGACAAAGGTAAAGCTTGTAAAATTAGGCTAAAGAGCAGAATGCAAGTAATAGATAAAAATATAAAATCATGATAAATTCCTGAATCGAAAATAGCAACACCTCCAAGATCAACAAACTAACTCTTCATAAGCGACTACCTGGAGAGATCACCAGGTCCTCAGGGAACATAGCAAGGTACATAAGAATATACATGCTAAATTAATAGTAAAAAAATATAAATACTAAAGGGTAACTACCATAACCATCTAAGTAAAAAGCATGTGAGAACACTTTTCGGATATCAAGATTCAATTACTGAGTCTCGCAAGCACCTCAGCAACTCATACCCAAGGCATCGTGTCATGGTACCTTGCACAAACGTGTCAAAACAATACCAAATCTACACAACAGAGATAGTGACAAACGAGTAAGCAAACAACTAAGTCCCGACTATAGAGACGAGGTCAAACATGTCAAGGTAGCCTAATATTTCGGTAATATTCTCCCCAACCCATGTTCTTGTACTATCAAGTCGAGCCATGTCTAGTCAAGTATATCTCCAGTACAAGTAACAAGTCATGTATCCTATTACAAAGTCCTTAACCATGAAAATCTCACATAAGATTCTGCACCTTGATCGTGTCAGTGTCTTGTGGTCTATCGTGTCAATGAACACGAATAAAATGCACCGTCATGTCTAGTATTGATACCCGATATCTACATACAGACACCGGCACCCGAATTCCATTCAGACGCTAAGTTCCAACTAATCTTACATCCGCAACATCTGAAGATAAAACTGAAATAACAACAACAATGAAAAGAAAATGACAAAAGTACTAAAACTTTGTTAAGGTACACTTGCATGTAGTCTCCAAGTACGAATACGATGGTCCAATTCCGAGATCTTTGCTAACACTGTTACCTATACCTAGTATAAATAAATCTAAGTATCAATGACATGTCTATGTAATACCATATATGGACTTATCATATAAACCCAATTAATATATTCGACTAAACAAGTCACATTACATATTTAACCCAATCTAGTATATATGGTATTAAATCAAGTTGATAAAGTAATATATTTGTAAAAAAAAATATACTATATATCCAGTCAAAAATATATTAAAATATTTTATAATAAAATTTTGATTATTTTATTCATAAGAAAGCAATCATCAAACTCCTATATTGATCGAACATCAATATACATCAACTTGTCGAATTGTTTTATACCCAAAATGATCAATTTTAAACAAAAAATAATTCAAGAATAATTCTATACAATAGATAAAAATATGATTTTCATGATAAACTATGCATAATAATTATTTTAGAAAAGTTCCATATAGTTTCGAGTCCAAAAGGAAGTCTAGATTCCAAGTATTTTGATGTTCCGAAAATGATATAATGGAAACCAATTTTAATAAAATATGAAATCTCAACTAAATAACCCACAAGCATATTGGAATGATAGAACAAGGTGTCAAGAGTGTAACCAAATTTTTAGAGTGGTCGAAGTTTTTCGCAAGTCGCCAAAAACTCACACGCAACAAAAATGGTTCAGCCTGAACACACATTCGTAAAATGGATGTCCCAGACAAACCATATGGAACTACGTGGATGGCCAATTGGAGATCAAAGTAGACATGTAGGGATAAAAGTTAGTTTCTGTTTCGTAATAAACAGACAAACAAAAGTGATGAAACACAGCGTCGAAATGAACAAAACTGGATTCAGAATTTTTATTATGGCTGAGAATAACCTTCAAGTTTGGCCCTCAAACGACCAAATGAGATTCCTCCGAGGCTTCATAAGGTTGAAGAGCGGTCTCTTAGGGTCGTCATGGAGGTGGTGGCATGAAAAACGGTGGTCAGGAAGGAAGGTTTTGGCGGGTTGAACTTGGTTGGTGTCGTCGGGTTGGATGGGAGATGGATGCTCGGGTTGGAGGCTATTGGGAAGGTGGTCGGCCACATATAAGGGAAGAATATATATGATTTTGATCTTTGTAAGTTAGTATTTGATATAAATTTGGTTGGGGGGATTTGGTTGAACTCAATCAAAAGATAAGGTTAGATGTATCTATAGGTTTAAATGAGTTTCCTAATATGGAAAGGTAAATATTGAGTGAATATTTAGAGAATCCTACCACATGTGGCTTCTATTTAATTGATAAAAATAAATAAAATATGGGTATGGTTTATTAGGTTATGGCAATCAAGGATAGACTCCACTAGGCTAGTTGGACAAGGTTTGGGTTAAAATACATTATTGAACCGAAATAGGCTCCAAAAGTCTAATAAATGGGCCTTGTGTGCCATTTGAAAATAAATAGCACATGAGAATTCAATTTAGTGAGACACCATTGGTATGTATGTGGTAGTCTCAAAAGGTCAAAACCATATATTGGGTCAAATAGTTTGGGTCGGAATTGGGTCTTACATTGAAATTGAAAACACATCAAAATTACGGTAAAGGGTATAGTTGACCCTTTTTGACCCAAAAATTGTACATAAAAAATATAGTACAAGGAAACATGTTTGAATGGGACATGATATACAAAAATAAAGGTGGACTTGTCTATAATACAAATATGAAATTTGTTTTGAGAAGTTGGCAATTGATGTGATTCAAAATCAAAGCTACGATAAAGTATATCTATAGTCATAGTTGATCATAAAATATAGTTTAATCTTAATTAATCATATTAAAAAATTATAAATTAAAAATTAAAAAATAAAAATAAATACCCAGAAATTAGGGAGACTAGAGGTGCGAATGGTATAACCCGATGCTGCACATATGAAACATCGTCCATTCGCCCTCCAACAACCTAATCTGATATACCCCTTCTTTCCACAATAGGTACATCTTTCTGGTTTTGCCTAGTATTGAGTTGGTGATACCCTGGTATTAGAGTCTGGGGTACCGGTCGCCTCATGATGGTAGTTGGGGACAGAAAGCAATCATATGATTTGACACTCCACATGACAAACAAGGATGGTTGGCCTTCCGACAAACTGCATGTGTATACCTTTTCTTTCCGTATAAGGTATATACGATTAGGATTTCCTGGTACCAGAATGAATGACTATATGGTAGTGATTATGCTGCTAGGGAATGCTTAGATGAAGGACATAACATGTTTGGGTACTACTCTGCTCCTATCTGTATTCCTCTGGCTATGAGTCTTCGACTTGAAATACCTTTCACATCCTCTACCTACTATGCTCTAATGATATCTTGATTCTCTATTTGTAAAGGAGGTATTGTTGTTGCTGCGACTCCAACATACCCTTGATGATCCCAATTAGTGCATGTGCATCGGGCTGATCTGATACTGCCTCAATTTGCACTGCTGACTACACAAATGGTACCGGGTTAGCCTAGCTCTAGTGCTTATAGATGCATGAAAACATTTCAAAGCCTTTTCAGCCCAAAACAACAAGCCCCGGTGCAAAGGCCAGAAAATCTCGTGCAGCTCCCCATGTAGACATCAAGTCCATCAACACTTGGCATCCCAAAACAATGGATCCTCTATGGGGCTGTCATTATGGCGATCAATGACGGCACCATGCCCCAGAAGCACGTCTCCAACAACTCTGAAGACAACAAAACCCTTTTATGCGGCTACTCTCCATAAGTTTGCATGTGGCTCCCCTCTAGAAGACTGCATGCGGCTCCCTTCTCAGAAGCTCTCATGCAGCCAAGGCCTAAAATTTATCTGAAGGTCTCTCACGAGACTAAATCTTCACATTACATGCATTTCTGAAGGCGGATGGTTCGTGTCCTTGGTCGAGCCAGCCCGATCCCATAATTAATGGCTGAAAGGATCAAACTTTACGTTTATGGCGTGTAAGTCATAACCGTTATATTTAAACAAGAGATTCCCTCCAAATTATGGATTATGTCACCTGTCAATGAATCGGGCCACTTGATTTAAATCTCGTATTTATGGCGTGTGCGTTATGATATCGTATTCAAATGGCAAATTATTCTAAGTTACTATATTAACTGCATATCATTCATGATCAAGCCATATAGTAATCAGCCATAACACATAATTGTTATAACTTGGGATTTCAAATCAACTTCTTGGATCTTTGCAGCCAGTCGATGTCCAATTAGTGACACATTACAACATGATCATGTCGAGCGGTTAATCAGCTGTATCATACAATTGTGATAACCTGAATTGCGTCTATCCTGCAGAAAAACTCTCTGCATTAATGTCGTCTGTATAATATATCATTAAGGATGCTATAAAAGGAGGTACATGCCTTCCCAGAAGAGATACAAACAGAGACATAAAGGACACACAGGAGATATTCCACACAGAGAACACATCGAAAGAAGCCAAAGCGTATCTATTGTCAACGGAGCAAAAGAGTAACTGCAGTATCCGACATCCATCGTCATACTTTCCTAGATCTTATATTTGTACTAAAAAATCCTCATTGTTAGGGTTCTTTGTTGTACTTTTTGTTTTAATCCAATAAAAGAAGAAGCTTTTCTAAACTTTCTTTTTTTTACATTTGTGATGGCAATAAATCTGACAACTCTGCTGGGGAGTTGTCTTCTCCTCCGAGGAGAAGATGGTGAAGCAATCCAATACTGATATGTTGGGATCTTTCCAGAAGGCGTTGGTCGTTCGCTTCGACCAACAAGCTTTCGATGACATGCTCTCCGGCGATTCAAGCACCTCTTCTAGGCTAACGAAGCCTAAGAAGACCCACAAGGTCTGGGTGGCCAAGACTGTTTGTCAGCCCAGATGACTGTGGAGGATGCTCTTTCAACTTTCGCTGATGAAGCCTCGCATCCATCTCCTGTGTATACTACCCGTCTCTAAAGGTGGAAAGAACAAGGCCCGACGCCTAGGTCCTAGTAAAGGAAAACAATACGATGCTGGAGATCTAGCGGCTCATGATCCTTCCAGGATAATACGGCCTCTCCCTGCTGATAAGGCTAAGGCCACTCTCCAGTTCGTGTGCCACCAGAAGGCATGGAGACATGCTACGCCTAAATCAAGGCATGCGTTGATGCCCACCAACCAACATCGCTGCCACCCAATAATGGTGTGCCGGAGAAAGGAAGAGAGGATACGTCCTCCATAGAGCCTCTCAAAACTGTAGACCCATGCTTCAATTCCTTGGACGTAGAGAAGATATAGACTTGTTGTACTATGCGTACGTGAGTACTACTACGAAGAAATCCAGGACGGAGCGATCCCTACATACCAATACGGCTACCCTATCGGCCAACCGTCGAAAAACAAAGCTGATGATCATACGCACTCCCAACGAGAAGTTGTATTGGACCGGTACATGCGACCAGCCTAATCATGTGCATGAGGCGGGCTGGTCCTATAGAACCTTTTCAGATGATTGCAACCATTGGTCAGAGATTATATCTGTTTGCCCGTGCACCCGCCACACTCAGTCACGTACCAAGGATGAGAAAGTAGGGTCTCCCATAACAGACCTACGTAAGGTGATAAACTGCAAGCACAGGACTCAAGAAGTCGAAGCTGTGCATTATGACTCCTCCTTGGGTCCCTCTACCAACATCACTATTAATTGTTGCTGCTCTCGCATAGCAGTTCACTCAGAGGGGCGATCTGTGTTCCAACGACTGCAGCAGACGACGGAGGACAAACTTCCACATGCCTTCTGCTATTTCGCTCGAAAAAACCCTTCTCACCCGATTGACCCAAAGGCTGGTGTATCCAACCTTTTGGTGTCAACCAGTGCATCGAGACCATACCCCAAGATACCTCAACCGACTGTGCCTACAGAAGGAGTGTTCCAGAACCCTCGGTCAAAATTAAAGGTTTCTCCATAAAAAGCCATGCCGCAATCTGAGGGTACCATTCCTCTGATGATCCAACGGGCAGGGAATAGCAATTCCTCGAATGCTGATCGCGAATCTAGGTTAGCCCTCCATGTGGACATGTTACAACAGTAGTTGGGGGTAGCCACTCACTAGATTGAGAATACGAAGCCACTATGCATCCATGCCCTGACGATAAGGAGGCCAAGAAATTAGGATCGAAAAAAAATGGGCCTATGAGCCCGTTGATATTCCCACACTACATGATAGTCTATACAACTACCGACAACGAGGCGATAATTGGACAAACCCAGTCGGGCACTTACCCACGTAGTGATGGCCCAAGCCAAGAAGATTCTCCTCTTCCGGAAGCACTAGCCACAACTCCAGAGGTAGCTCCGTCTAAACATCCTGAGACGGACAGAAGCAAGCAAAAGGTATCTCGCTTTGATAAGTCTTCAAGTGATAATTCAGCATCGGGGCTTGACATGCTTTACATCTTTGACATCTTAGCCCAGCTTGCCAATACACCAGTTAGGTTGTCTATCTTCGAGCTCCTCCATCTTTCTAAATAAACTCGTGATGCTTTGAGTAAAGCCCTCCAGCACACCGACTCCTATTTGACACAGAACAAGAAGTCGGTAGAATACTACCAAAATTTGTCGATTTAGCGACGGCCAGACCCGTCGCCCGTCCGACGGGAATTTGTATTAGCGATCGATCACTGAGGGGTCTTGGCCAAAATAATCCGTCGGCAATCAGCTCGTCGCTAATAAAGGTCCGTCTCTACGTAGTCATCAAGCGACGGAATAACGACGGCTTTTCGACTTCACAATACGAAGCATTAGCGACTACTTTCCGACGGACTTTCGTCCATTTCAAGTATTAAATACTGAACTCTGTAGACACTAGCGACGTAATGGTCCGTCGGTAAACCGTCGTAATAGCGTATCAGAGTGTATCGTTCCGTCGCTATTCCGTCGATCGCCGTCGATAACAAAGGACGAATTAGCGACGGCATATTGACGGATTATCCGTCGACCATGTTCTGGAAATGCTTGGCATTTTCAGAACCATGGCGACGGATGAGTCGTCGCTATTCCGTCGATCACCGTCGCTAACAAAGGACGGATTAGCGATGGAATACTGACGGATTATCCGTCGACCATGTTCTGGAAATGCTTACTATTTTCAGAACCATGGCGACGGATAAGTCGTCGCCATTCCGTCGAACTATATACTACCAGAACGTTGCCGATGGATATTCCGTCGACCACCCGTCGCTACCTGGAAACATTTTTAAATCTCCAGTTAGCGACGGATATGCCGTCGAACAGTAGTCGAAAACTGGAAATATTCGTCGCTAACCGGTCACTAGTCCGTCGCTAAATAAGATTTTTTTGATAAAAATTGCAGCACTTTCCCTGTTCGCAAAAATATGCATAAACCAAACCAATATATAATGCACACCAATTATCCAACAATCACATAGACGAAATATATAATACACACCAATTATCTAAGAATCACATAGACCAAATATGCACATACGAATTTAATGCACACCAATTATCCAAGAATCATATAGACTAAAACAAATTAATATAAAATAGACATCAATTATCCTGAAGAGTAACCTAATATCTGTCGTTATAATCCGATCATAGCACAAATATTCTATAATTCCCACAAATATTCTAAAATTTCCACAAATATTCCAAAATTCCAAAACACATAGGAAAATCGACTTTGGCCTCAGCAAAGACCACAAGTCAGACGATGAATCCTCATAGCCAGGGATCATAGTTGCGTTGAGGCATGTACCATTCTATCAGCCACTTTGCATACGAAGGCTCAATCTGGTTGAGGTCTTCTATAGGGACAGAAGGGTCGGTCCCGATGCTACTACTCTCTGACGGTGGCTCCTCCTTAACTTCAACCTTGGGAGCAATCTCTTCCTTGATGGTCATCGGTTCTTCCTTGACCTTGACCTTTGGTAACACCTCCTCCTTAACAGTCACCGGCTCTTGTTTGACGACGGGGACTTCCTCCGTGTCGACCTCCAAGGGTTTCTTGCCTCGGCCCCTTCCTCGACTAGCAGCACCCTCGGCGAGTCCTATGAGCCATCTCTCTGTCAACAGAAATTTTCATATAGGGTAAAGAAATTTACTCAAATTATAAAAGTTGTGACGTTAGTTTTTTGTGTTCATCATCATTAGAGGGAGCAGCACTGGAAACGTTGTGACGTTGGTAGCATAAGAGAGTAAAAATATGTATCACAAGACTAACAGAATTACTATGTAATCATGTACTCACCAATAACCGGATGTAACTGGAGTCGTTGGGCCTATCGTGCAGTAATTGGTGGATCCGTTGGTATATGTCGGATGTACTTAGTATCTAGTGTATCAGATTAGTATCGGTCTATCGGTTTGGTATAGGACGTATCAGATTGGTATTGGCCTTAACAAATTGGTATCGTCCTATATCCGATATGTACATGTATCGGCCGTATAGCTAGGATTCATATTGGCCTTATCGATTTGGTCTCGGTCATATCCGATAGGTATCGGCCGTGTTGGATTAGTATAGACCATTTCGGATTAGTATCGTAAAAGGTTTAGTAACAACTGTACTTTGATTTCTTACTTCTCGAGCTAGAATACCATTGCAAGAGAGTCACCAGATCGTGATTGGCCAGTTACAGTAACATACATGCTTCCTTTTCCATCAGAAAAAATGAGATTGAAAAGGAAGTATGTATGTTCTATAACTGGTCAGCTATGCTCTCATGACTCTCTTGCAATGGTAATCTGGCTCTAGAAGAGAAAAATCCAAGTACAGTTGTTACTAAACCTTCCACGATACTAATCCGAAATGGTCTATACTAATCCAACACGGCCGATACCTATCGGATATGACCGATACCAAATCGATAAGGCCAATATGAATCCTAGCTATACGGCCGATACATATCGAATAGGACGATACCAATTCGCTAAGACCAATACCAACCGATACGGCCCATACCAAAATGATAGATCGATACTAATCCGATACGGTCAATACTTATAAGTACCTACGGTCCAGGAGGTTGATCCGCTAGTACATCCATGTACGATCAACGAAGTAACGATCCATTTTAATTTGGATGTGAAAATCTGTATCGTAAGACAAACTAAACATAATCAGTTCTATTTCACATGCTTAATTGCCAAGTATGGGAACGAATGGCTCAGAACACAACCCAAAATTCATTCTAGCATAGATTAGTGTGAATCATCTATGTTCTGTACATATGGTGTAGTATATGTTCTTATCGTATCTACTATTTGAAGAATGTAACAGAATTAAGATGAACTCACATAATGTAATACTAAGACATCATCTACTACTATATAAGATATAGGGATAGGTTGTCGTATCATCATTGCCGAGGGATTAGGGTCGGAGGACAAATACCGTTCGAGTGAGCCAAAGGCATGCAGCCACTTCCCTCCCTCCATTCACCCTCTCTCTCTCTCATGCTATCAACGTCACAACTTTTCCACCTCAAGTTCTGATCAAGCATCTTTCTTCTCCTCTCCTCCACCATGGCTCTGGACCCATCTACTCCTCCCTACTTCCCTTCTTCTTATTTGACTCTCTCAGCCACATATGATATCTACCTCAAGTGTAGAGTCGGGGGAGAAGAAGTGGGCAGGAAGAGGAGGGGGAAACAGCACAGCCGGCGGCATGACCCGGAGGAAGTACAAAGGTTTTCTTCAACATCCGTAGGAGAACTATAAGGATATATCTTTTCACAACATATTACCTTGTCAAAGACCCTTAATGTGACAACCATGTTACCGCGGTGTCGGAAGACTAACATGTCATAATTTTCTATGCCGTGTGTTTTGACATAATCCTCCAAACTCTTTCTTCTAACGGTGTCGGAAGACTAACATGTCATAATTCACATTAAAGGTCTTTGACAAGGTGACATGTTGTGAAAAGATATATCCTTATAGTTCTCCTACGGATGTTGAAGAAAACATACTTCCTCCGGGTCATGCCGCCGGCTGTACTGCTTCCCCCTCCTCTTCCTGCCTACTTCTTCTCCCCCGACTCTACACTTGAGGTGGATATCATATGTGGCTGAGAGAGTCAAATAAGAAGAAGGGAAGTAGGGAGGAGCAGATGGGTCCAGAGCCATGGTAGAGGAGAGGAGAAGGAAGATGCTTGATCAGAACGGATGACTCAGAACACAACCCAAAATTCATTCAAGCATACATTAGTGTGAATCATCTATGTTCTGTACATATGGTGTAGTATATGTTCTTATCGTATCTAGTATCTGAAGGATATAACAGAATCAAGATGAACTCACATAATATAATACTAAAATATCATCTACTACTATATAAGATATAGTGATAGGTTGTCGTATCATCATTGTCGAGGGATGAGGGTCGGAGGACAGTCAACTTTATCTACGGCTACATAGTTTCTGCCTCGCCAGTCGAATGGCTGCAGGGACTATGTCCTTATCACCATGTCATACCGTAGATTAATGCAAATAGAGCTGGAACCAAAATACAGAAACCAAAATACAAAATACAGAATCCAATCCCTGGGTTCGCCGAAAATACAAAACACAGTTCTAATTCATATGTATTTTAAGTGTGAGAACGGACGGCTCAGAACACAACCCAACTGGAGAGGATACTCTGAGAGATCCATCTGAGTAGGACATATACTCTGAGAGATCACCTTTACAAGAATGATATCGGTAGTGGGATTGAGTGTTGGAGGAGATATTATCAGAGTATACGTCCTACTCAGATGGGTCTCTCACCGTTACTATTTTTTTCTGACAGCATGGTGGATGTGCTCCGTCAACAGATTCTTACTCCGAGCCAAAACATTGCCCCGGAGTTCAAATGGACATCCTTCGTGTAGAACTCGAGTGAGAGGTTCCTGACAGTATGGTGGTCTCCTTTGTCAAAGTATCCGTGCTCGTCCCACAACCAATGTGGGATGAGCACGGATACTTTGACAAGGAGACCACCATGCTGTCAGGAACCTCTCACTCGAGCTCTACACGAAGGATGTCCACTTGAGCTCTGGGGCAAAGTTTTGGCTCGGAGCAAGAATCTGTTGACGGAGCACATCCACCATGCTGTAAAAAAAATAGTAACGGCGAGAGACCCATCTGAGTAGGACGTATACTCTGATAATATCTCCTCTAACACTCAATCCCACTACTGATATCATTCTTGTAAAGGTGATCTCTCAGAGTATACGTCCTACTCAGATGGATCTCTCAGAGTATCCTCTCTGGTTGGTTGTCGTATCATCATTGTCGAAGGATGAGGGTCGTAGGACAGTCAACTTCATCTACGGATACATAGTTTTTGCCTCGCCAGTCGAATAGCTGTATGGACTATGTCCTGATCACCATGTCGTAGTCCAATACAATTCAGAGATTAACATAATACTAATTCATATATGTAGTCCAATACAAATAGTCTAATACAAAAACAACCCAATACAAATAGTCCAATACAAATAAGTACTAATAGCTAATGAGAACCATGCAGCTCATGCAAACGCTCAGTAATATGATCACGCAACCACCTCGAATAAGCGGAATCTTTGGCGTGAGGAGAGATGTAGTCCCTTGCAAGTGCTGCATGAATAGAACTCCCGGTCTCACTAGCTACCGGTGCTGGATGAATAGAACTCCCGGTCTCACTAGCTACCGGTGCCACTTCCTTCTTAACTGTAGGAGGAGCCACCTCAGCATTCACTGTTTCCCTCAAACGACGTGTCGCTCCTCGGGTCATGGGTGCCATCTGGTAAGATCGATATTCACAAATAATATAATTTTAACATAAGCAAACTAACTAAAGGAACCATCATGTAATTTGAGTACATTTTCGAAAGCAGATAAAGTACAAAAAATTTGATTTTTTGCCAAGTGTGAGAACAGATGGCTCAGAACACAACCCAAGATTCATTCTAGCATACATTAGTGTGAATCATCTATGTTCTGTACATATGGTGTAGTATATGTTCTTATCGTATCTAGTATCTGAAGAATGTAACAGAATCAAGATGAACTCACATAATGTAATACTAAGACATCATCTACTACTATATAAGATATAGTGATAGGTTGTCATATCATCATTACCGAGGGATGAGGGTCGGAGGACAGTCAACTTTATCTACGGTTATATAGTTTTTGCCTCGCCAGTCGAATGGCTGCAGGAACTATGTCCTGATCACCATGTCATACCGTAGATTAATGCAAATGGAGCTGGAACTGGAGCCAAAATATAGTACTACTTCACCATGTCGTACCATTTTACTCTCTCACTCTCTCTCCTCTCCCCCTCTGGCGCTCTCACACTCTCCGGCGCTCTCACACTACTAATTCCTATGTGTTTTAAGTGTGAGAACGGTTGGCTCAGAACAGAACCCAAAATTCATTCTAGCATATATTAGTGTGAATCATCTATATTTTGTACATATGGTGTAGTATATGTTCTTATCGTATCTAGTATCTGAAGGATATAACAGAATCAAGATGAACTCACATAATGTAATACTAAGACATCATCTACTACTATATAAGATATAGTGATAGGTTGTCGTATCATCATTGTGCAAGGACTATGTTTATGATCACCTTGTCCTACCGTAGATTAATGCAAATGGAGCTAGAAATATCCGTCGCTAACCGGTCACTAGTCCGTCGCTAACTGAGATTGTCACATACACATATGTATATCACTGTTAGATGTATAGATATATACATCTATATAGAAGCACACAACTGATACACTCTAAGGGTTAGTTTTCCAGGAAAAATTTCACTTACTCAATGACTTTGGTGAAGCGAATGTCCCAAGGATATTCTTAACAAAGAAGGCAGATGAAGAACTCGCATATTCCCTGAGACAGTGAACATATACACCATGAACCCAAACCCCATATACACATTTACTAATCCAAACACCACCAAACTAATGGATAACACCCAATATGGATAACACATTATTTACCCAATATGAATTTGAGAAGCAAAGCCCCCCGCCGCCCCCGACCAAAGCCCGCCGCCCCAAGACCGCCGCCCAGCCCCCGACGCCCCCGCCCCAAGCACGCCGCGCAGCCCCCGACGCCCCCGTCCAGCCCCCGACGCCCCCGCCCCAAGCCCACCGCCCAGCCCCCGACGCCCCCGCCCCAAGCCAGCCGCCCAGCCCCCGACGCCCCCGCCCCAAGCCCACTTTCCAGCACCCGATGCCCCTGCCCCAAGCCCGCCGCCCAGCCCCCGCCGCCCCCGCCCCAAGCCCGCCGCCCAGCCCCCGCTGCCCCCGCCGCCCCCGCCCCAAGCCCGCCGCCCAGCCCCCGCTGCCCCCGCCCCAAGCCCGCCGCCCCCGCTGCCCCTACGACACCACGAGATAGAGAGAGAGAGAGAGAGAGAGAGAGGGGATTACCTTCGGGAGAGAGAGAGGAGAGGACGCCGAAGCCGATCATCGAAGCCGCGGGAGAGAGAGAGAGAGAGAGAGAGAGAAAGGAGAGAGAGTAAATTTGGGAGGAATGCAAAAAGTTTCCCCTGCCGTTTTAATTTAAGTCTGGAACTTATATGTAGCGACGGACTAGCGACGAATTTTAATCCGTCGCCCATTATTCGCTATTTTTGATACTTGTCGACTGAATATCCGTCGCTACGTAGTCGAAGAATTGTCCCGCCAATTCTCCACACAATTTCCGCCAAATAATCGACTGCATAATGACGGCTGACTATCCGTCGCTATATCTCCGACGCCCTAGCGACGGATGTGCGACCTTTTCTCCCCCTAAAAATAAAATAAAAAATGTAACGGCTTGTCGTCGGTATTCCGTCGGCTAATTGCCACAAAGCCGTCGCTAACTCCGACGGAAAATTTTTGTCACTAATTTTCGGTCGCTAATTTACTGTATTTTGGTAGTGGAAGACTTAGTCGCATGTCCTTATTGCCACAACGTGATGGACAACATGCCAAAAATCACATTTTCTTAGTAGGACATACTGCTACAGAACAATAGTAACACCCGACCCTTGTATTATACAGGACATATTGGTGCCATCAAAGTGGACCGGATGCACATCAGCCCGGGGTCTTCCGTTAGCATCATCCTACAAAATTTACTCTAAAGTTTGGGGATTCCCATGCACCAATTGTCAGCCACGAGCACTACAATCAATGCCTAATACCGGAAGGAGTTACCCTGTTGGCAAAATCCATCTGAAGTGCCAGATAGGTGATCTGAAGACTGAAGCCACGTGCTACATTCTTGATGCAGATGTGTCTTACAATGTGCTACTCGGACGACCATGGATACACGAGTACATGACCGTGCCATCAACTCTTCACCAATGCCTAAAGTATGTTGAAAATTACGGCAGTGTCAAGATAGAGTTTGTTGATGTTGATCCTTTCAAAGTGGTCGAAGCATACTATATTGACTCCATCCTCTACAAACCAGTGGTCCAGAAGGAACCCAGAACATCGACACGAATGATGAGACCGGAGAAGCTCCGAATACTCGTGAACCACTGATGATCCACATTAACAAATGTATTCCGATGTCAGTGTCAAACATGAGGCTAAAAAGGATCCCGTTATTAAAGAACCTCTAAAAATCCGTGTCAAAGGAGGAGCCCTAGACATTCCCGCTCCTCTGGTTGTCAAGATCTGCTAGAAGGCCACGCAGCACTCGGTGACCAATCCTCACGAAGCATCGCCAGAGAAAGACTTGAGCCACCCACTCGCAAGAATGTCAAAGCCTCTGGTGATAAAACTTCGACGACCCAACAAGAAAGACCCTGCTGATGGCAAACGTAGGGAGAGTTTGGTAGCTCAAAATAATGTACCTTCCCTGGATGATGTAATCTCGAAAAAGGACTTACCGTACCTCATAAATAAAGGAATGTCTTTAAATTATCCACATATGCAACACATGGAGATGATGCATCTTCTAGGGCGTGACCTAGGTCAATTCTTTCATACACCTGTAACGTCCATCCATGTGGCGGGCGTTCTTTCTCCCCATAAGGATGCATGTTTGATCATTCCAACAAAGAAAGATGAGTAAGGGCCTATCATCTTTGGGAGGGTCGAAGGACACCGCGATTATCTCCGACCGAACAAAAATTGGATATGGAAGGATGTAAATCTACTGTTATACCTCCAGGCCAAAGACATCATATAGAAAATAGGCTATGATCTGAAGAGCGACATGCAAGAGTTGGCGTCTGCCAATCTGACATCCTGCCACTACAAGAATAAAGGCTTTTCTTGACGGTGATTCCCATCAAGAAATGGGTATCTTGACGGTTGCGGATCCGTCAAGTAGTCTGGAGTCAAGAAAAGGCCCCCCTTTCTTGACGGTCGCTGGAAGGACTTTTTTTGACGGTTTTTGGCCGTCATATGAAGTACTTTTCTTGACTATTTTTAGCCGTCAAGATAGCAGTTTTTTGAAACCGTCAATGTAGGCAAAAACTTTTCTTGACTCCGGCCTAGATGACGATTATTAGCCGTCAAGAAAATCATTTATTCATAGGCTATTATGCAGCATGATTTGAATTAAAATTGACGTTTGACAACCGTCAAGAGAAGCTATCCAAAGTACCGTCAAGAGAAGCTTGCCAAAATTCCATTAAGAATTATATATAATATTAACCAAACCCACATAATATCAATCCAGAAGCTACACACATCAAATTACTATAAAATCTAAATTTTATATTAACAAACTGTATTATTCATACTATAAAAATATCCAATACAGATCCCACTACATGTATTCTTCACTTGTCCAACCACAACATAATCCAACCACAAAGTACACATATCCCATATCTGTTGTTTCCATACTACTTAAACATCCAAACCACAAACATCCATCACTTGTCACCACAAAATATAATCCAACCATACAAAATGAAACCAAAAAAGTAGCAAACTAGATTGGAGCACATCCCTCCCGTATCCACAGCATTTCCCTATTCACAACATGCATGCACCTTCATTTTTCAGCAAGTTCCTGAGAGAACAGGAACACAAATTATCAATATACTTTCCTACATATTCTTATATATATATATATATATATATATATATATATATATATATATATATATATATATATATATTCAACTCACTATTAAAGAATTGTCAATACAGGTATCCTAGATATGTCTGGATACAAACAAGTATCAAATTGGACATAGAACAATTAATAAGAATACCAATAACAATAACTGCAGGCTATTGGGAAAATTGTAAATGTCCATGCCAACCTAAAAAAATTGTATAAAACTTAGTCAGAATCATAATTAAAAAATGAACCAATATTCACAACCGGTAATAGAGTTGAATAGAATAAAGGATTCAGATTGCCTACTACAAATGAGATAAACTAAGTATCCCCAACACACAATAGATTGTGGATGTTACATGGTTAATTACTAAAAAAAGGCAGTTTATTTGCTCAGACATAATATTTTGAGGGGCTAAGTATCAAGTGGCAACATTGGCATATCATAACAATTGGTTGGATAGTAATCAGAAAGTAATTATTGGTCACATACCTGCTCCCGGACATCATCACTAGGGGATCCAAGAAGTTTGACAAATATCGATTCGTATAAAACATAAGCGTATTTGCACCCAAAATGAACTACCCAACAGTACCAAAAACACGAATATGACTAGGCAACATGATACTAAAAATGCGATAAACTAAGTCTCAAATTTGGATCATACATCATTTGCCGTACTTGCATGTGACTCCACACATATTGAACATGTACTGACACGGGGCCAGTGTACTCGACATGGTTTGCAACGTCTTGGTTCATTTGGTCAACAACGACCATTACCAAGAGTATCAGAGTACTAAAAAATAATCCCAAGTCAACAAGGAATAAACCCGACAACAATACAAAATCCGACAACAATATAGGAAGAAACCCATCCAACAAATAGAATCCGTGATCTAGGAATTACTAAGATTCTCAAACCATGACGATCAAAGGATCGTCACACAACGTTGAATCCGATAGGCATCAGAAATTAAACAACCCTATTTAGGGAGGGAGATCGAGACCCAAATATCATCATCAAATCGAGACCCAAATATCATCATCGACAGATATAAAACCGAAACAGAGATTCCAACCAAGAGTTTCAAAAAAATACCCAAATTAGTGTCAGAATCGGGAATGCGTCCTCGACACGTCGTCACCGGCGTATGAGCACGCCTCAGAGTTACCGCAGCGTCTCGGGTACGGGTCACGGTCATAGCATCTCGGAAGGGGCTAGTTGGTCGGGTAAGATTTCATAGAGCAAAAGTTGATCAAAATGAACCCTTACAATGAACCAGAGTATGAACCTGGAAGAGGAGCTATTATGGACTTGGTGATTTTATTAATCAAACCTTGGAAATCCTGATCAAAAGCAAAATAAGATGGCATATTTGAACTAATAATAACAAAACTTGTGTAGCAGTAATCAACACTAATAATAACAAAACTAATTATAACATGAAAATCCACCTGGGTAATCTTTTACTGACATCCACTAAACACAACCAGATTTTACTGAAACTTGTATCACTCTTAGACAAATATAAGTAGCACAATGGAACAAAATTTGACTGAGAAGCCACTCTAGAAGGCCCCATCACTTGCATATCATCAAATACATGATAAATAAATTATGAAATTCGCCTGCGTTCTACATTGAACTGTAGTTTCATCCATATAAATATAACTTTAATATTTTCTATTAAGCCACTCAAGAAGGCCCATCCACTAGTTCCATAGTGTAGTTCTTTGGCTTACCATATTGAACTTCTTATCAGATGCTCATGTCGACTCTTTCCTTATGCTTGCATTGGTAGTGTCCAGAAAATATACCTCCCTTGGTAAGACCGACGTTTATATGAGTTGATAATTAATTTGGTTTAGCTTTTTTTTCCTACGAATCACCATTTCTGTAGAAAAATGCATATTGTTTTCTTTTTCTACAGATTCATAGCACTTCCTGTAATAATAATAGTAGGACACTCTCATGTTTGTTTCTGCTCACGACCCATGACACGTTAGCATGTGGTGGTTGCCAGTATACGTAAGTTGTGTGATGCACGATACAAATGTCTCGATTCTACAACGACAAGACTGCAATCATTTAAATATGTAAAAAGGAAAAGTAAATCAAAAAAGAACCAAGACACGGATCCAAAAAATAAAAATAAATGCACATTAAACAAATTGGCTCTAATTTAGGGGTGAGCATCGGTTCGGTTCGGTTCAAACCGAACCGAATATGTGAAAACCGAAATAACCGTAAATCGTATTTCTCAAAACCGAAAACCGAACCGTTTTTATAAAAACCGAACAAAACCGAACCGAATTAATTCGGTTCGGTTTTCGGTCGGTTCGGTTTCATGGACCAATGTGCATGGCCTTCAAGTTTTTAGCAAAATGAGCCTATTTAAATAAAAAGTTTAAAAAAAAATATATGACATTATTGTATTTATGAATTGTTATATTACATAGAGTGAAAGATATTAGTATATATAGATTGAGGGTAGATAGAGAGAGAGTGCTCAAAGAAGCACCGACATAGAATAGGAGAAGAGAGTGCGTTCAGTTAGGGATTAATAAACATTAGTATAGGAATATTGTGGGTAGTTTGATAAATTACTAAATCTAAATCGGTTTTCGGTTCGGTTCGATTTTTCGGATTAAGAATCGAAAACCGAACCGTTATTTCAAATTTTAAAAATTTTAAACTGTAAACCGAGCCGATAACCGAAAAACTGAACCGTTTGTCATATTTCGGTTCGGTTCGGTTCGGTTCGATTTTCGATTTTCAACCGTTATATGCTCACCCCTGCTCTAATTTACATCAAAGGTAAATTTTTGAGAAACCGCTCCGGTTTACCTGAACATGGAAACCAACCCTATTAGTTAAGATTGGAAAAGAACATGCATCATAACCAAGTTAACCCATCAGTGCCATATTTAAAACTTGACATTAAATTCTCACTTGCCAAGGACATTTGCTTCAAAAATAATAAATAAAGAGTGAAATCATCAGTATCGAATGAAATCATCAGTTTTGACCAAGATGCATGGAGTGGTACTACTAAGAATAGAATGTTAAGGCAAAAGTAATGTGACAATATGTAAATTACCTAAATTTTTACTACGATTTTTTTATTATAATTTTGTATTTATTTTTATTTCGTATCTGCACGTCGCTTACGAGTTCTCATTGTGGTATTTGCGTAGCATACGGGATTTGCGTTTCGTAAATACTCGACGAGTGCGAATATGTGTCGAGGTACATATGTTCGAAAAATATTTTTATTATAAATTTATTTTAATAGGAAAGTACATGATAAAGGTGATAAATATTTTTATAAAAATGTTATTTTATTCGTCGTTTAAAGATAAGTAGTAGTTTAAAAATTTTGGTTATATGAAATGTTTCCAAATGTTTGCGAAATGTGAATTTGCTTATTAATATATTTTGTTATTATAAAAGCTATCTCGTAATTAATATTTAAGTATTTATTGTGATTTTCAAAATTAATTATTACTATATTTATTTAATTACGAAAATGATATTTGCGATTTTGTTAATTCTAATATTTGATTAAATATGGTAATTTAAATTACAAAAGATTTTATTGACTTTATTTAAAATATTTTAAATTAAGTAGAGAATTTATTTAGATTGTATTTGATTTGGATTGAATTAGTTTAAATCGAATTTAAATATAATATGATATTATCTAGGGAGAATTTAAAATTCTCCCAATCCCTATCCAACTGGGAATTCCCACCTCCTATAAAAGGAGAGGTACTCCTCCAGAAATTTTTCCATCCACAGCAAGTGCATCGTGTCTGTGTTCTACGCCTATCTACTAGATTTTCCATTGCATTTTACAACTCAACCCGACCCCCTCTTCGTCGTGTCGGACAGCCCCGACACGAGGATACAAACAACGTCTCTCCGCCACATCCGACATCCCGTTCTCCACAAACCATGCCACCACAACCACCGACTCCATCCCCTGCAGCCCCTTGCCCAAGCTCACCATTGTGGTCATCACCACCAACCCGCAGCTCTCCGACTACATCCCCGTCATCCGGCCAACACCAACCCCATACACCAAAGACCTGCCCGGCCTATTCCAGCACCCCGACACCGACAGCACACAAACCTCCATCCCAGTTACCCCCGTCCCCGTCTCCGACTACAGCCCATCATCCACCACCACCAGTAGCAGGCCACACCACAATCCCCGCTACCACCACCGTCATCACCTCCACGAACCACCATAGAAGCAAAGGGGGAGAACCCTCACCTTCGTAGCGACCCCGCAGCCGTACGGAGATCCCCAGATCCGCCACCGAGCTCCGCCCGCAGCGGTCGCCGGCGTGTCATCTCGTCCTCCGCCTGAACCGCTGCTACAGCCGCCTCCCGCGCCGATCTTCTCCGACGCGTGTCTCCGTTCCAGCTTGGCACTCCGCCGTGCGCGCGATGCCGGAGTCGCCCCGAACCGCCAGGCCGTGCCTTCCGTCCTTCCTCGCCCCATCGTGCCCAAACCCCCTTCGTCGGCGCCATCATCGCAGCCCCGACCACCGGCGCAGCCTGGTCGCGCGCCCGATCTCGTCCGCTGACCGCTGCCTTCTCCGCATGTGGGCACCCGACCGCCCGATCATCTTCCTGCCGCCTCCACCGTGGCCGAGTGCCAGCACCGGCCGCCTTTCCTCTGGTGAGCTGCTAAACCCTTTTCCCCTTCGTCTCTCTCTCTCCACACTTACGAGAGCAGTCCTTTAATAGATTATTATTATTATTATTATTATTATTATTATTATTATCATCAATATAGGTAGTATCATACTGTTATTATCATTATTATTATCATATTTTTATTAATATGATGTCATTATTTTTAGCATTAAGTATAATCAATATTATTATTATTTTATTATTATTATTACTATTATTATCATCGTTATTATTATTATTATTATTATTATTATTATTATTATTTTTACTTTTACTATTATTATCTTAGTATTATTATTATCAGTTTTGAGTTGTATGATTACTGTAAATTACGTCTATAAAGATTATAAATACTAATAATCATGTCTCTATTAATTTTGTACCAGTATACTATTTTTATATGACTCAAAATATATAATAAATAATTTCTAAAAATTATTTTTTAACAAAATAAGTATGGGTTTCAAGATATTGCTTAAAATAAATTATTTGACAAAATTATAGATTTCAAAATAGGGGTTTTGCCTTAAATAAATGTTAGAATTATTTCATATTTACCTAAAAACCATTTTTAACAAAAATATAGTTTTACTAGAAATCATAATTTACAAATGAGAAGTTTTGGCAAAATGATTTTTTTTGGCTTTAAGTATTTTCTTATACTATTTTGACCTATGGAAACTAGTTTTTTTTAGTATTATAATATTTTTATTTTCTAAAATTAGTAAAAGTATTTGTCTCTAGAAATTTACTTCGTGTTATCCCCATTGCTTCCGACTAATCGTGTGTCCTATTTCTCGTGACTTTGAAACCCCCTACATACTGGCATTGGCAATTTGACCGAACAGGACTTGATGGAACACTACACCACACCGGGCGTCCTACCAGGCAAGACACCTTGCCTTTACTGTTTAATTTTTTGCTCAATATCATGCATGCTTTTTCTTTATGTTGTGGTTTCAAAACTATGTATAGATGCAAATTATTATACTTTATGCAAATGGCTTAGAGTTAAGGGACCACCGTATGTGCATCTCATAAACTGTCACGATGTGCCACAGATTGTGTGTGAGTGGTGAGTCGCAAATAGCTTCGGACTTGCATACCGACCGTACATCGGTGAGTACAGGCCGTGCGTTAGGATATAACTGTCAATAGATTGTGTAGAAGACTTGGCGGTTATTAAGGATTAACAGTGTCGTAGAGACGACGCATGTATAGTAACATTGGAGGGAGGGGACAGTTATTAGCGTAGGGGCTACATTTTATTTTTACACATATTTTGGGGCGAGGGTGACTCTTATGAGCACTACCTTCTGTCCAAGGCCGATAGTGACTCGGATGAGCGCTACTTACTGCCACTCTTTATTTACTCTGCTTAGCCTACAGCCCCTGCGTAGAACGTTGTCCTCAAAGTACATATCACCTAGAATGGGTAGGAACCTTTACTCATGCATACTTTTATGTTGAGCTTATTTATTCAGTTTATCGGCATGATATTTTGTATCTTGTTACGTCCCTCTAAGGACCTGGTTATCTCTCCAGGTGTGTGTTTCGTGATTTCTTGCAGGTGCTCGAGCTAAGGCCATTCCTTCATCTGCGACGATTGCTCTTGGACTCGTCACTTGCTCTCGCTTGCTAAATTCTTTCCTTATATATTTTTCCATATTTAATTTGGTTGGTAGTGGACTTTGTCTCCGCCCAACGATTGTATACATGACAAACTCAAAGTTTTTTTATATTATCATTTATCTTTGTGGATGAGGTTTAGTGTCTTGGCTTTCTACATTTTACAGCTTATGTATACATACGAGCTGTATATTTACTCGTATGTATACAGCTGGCATGATACGTATCTAGTCTCAAGTATTTTGGTACTGGGCGTTACAAAATAGATACTACAAAATCAGAACTTAAAATTATCTTTCCATTAAGAAAAAATGGGTTGTACTTCATATATATGAACTATTGGAGAGTAATGCATGTCTACATTAATGCAAAACTGTTTCAAGAAGTTATAATTCATGCTAGTGGTGTTACGGCTAGACTCCAGGAATGAAAAAAATAAATCAAATGTGACCTTACTTTGATTCTTATGAAATCAATCCTTATATTCACAATATCAACTTTCACCCAGTTTATTTCCAATGTCCAATCCAATTGGAGAGTAAGATGCATGTCCACATTAATGCAAAATTGTTTCAAGAAGTTATAATTCATGCTAGTGGTGTTGCGGCTAGACTCCAGGAATGAAGAAAATAAATCAAATGTGACACTACTTGGATTCTTATGATTAACCAAATCAATCCTTATATTCACTATATCAACTTTCACCCAGTTCATTTCCAATGTCCAATCCAATAGGTATCCGTGTACATCTATACCAATGTCACGACCTGTACCCACTGTGAGGGTACGAGTACGTAACAACGCCCAGCCTACGCCACAGTGTCGGCGGTAGAACGCCGTTCTAAGTCTCTAACTAACCATCAACTCATGCAGTATAAAATGTACTCATCATGATCAACTCCGAACGGAGGACAAGTATGAGATAAGGTGTAACTCAATCACAATCTAAGCACGATAAGATAATACCGAAATATAACTAAGAAATTGAAGACAACAATAACTACTGAAATAATAACAACATCTCGAACAATCTCAAATACATCTCAAGTCTTAATTCTATACAACAAGCTCAACATGAAAACAGATGCAAGTCTACTAAACTAAATTCCGATCACTCCTGAGTGTCGGGACCAAAGGTAGCTAATCCCTCGTCAGGTCCATAATGAGTAGGACAAATATCCTCAGGGCAATCATCTGTAAAATTTTAACAGGTCCAGTCAGGACAGGAACGAGCACAATCTCATCTAGAAAACCCAAGTAAATGGCAGAGAACTATAAAGCAGTTATAGACAGTTGTATTGATGAACATGACAGTTTATATTCAGGTGATGGTAAAAAAAGACAGACAAAGTGCAAAAAAAGTAAATAACTAAACAAGAGAAGAATCATGGCAATAAAGACTGTAAAAATAGAACTAGCTGAACCAGGGTAATATAATATAAGTCCAGACAGTAAATGTATACGAATGTAACTCCAATATAAGTCCAGTACAAGACGAGTCTAATACAAGATGAATCCAGTAAGGGACGATCCCAGTCATAGTGATCAATGATTCCAGGGTGAGTCCAGCCTATACTCTAGTAGTGTGTTTTAAAATACAAAGATCGACATGTAAATGGCTATAGTTAATCCGGCACATCACACACCTGGCCGGGTGTGAGATGGCTATTATTCCAGTTTGATTCCAGCATGGGGTGATTCCAGAATTGGGGTATGTCTACATGTCTTACTCTAGTATTTCCCCTCCCAGCAAATGAATCCAGAATTTCGACACAATGATTCAAGATGAGTCCAGCCAGAATTTGATGATACCAATAAATGATTCCAGAATGATTCCAGTAATAGAGGCCAGACAATAAATGTGTGTCGTATACATGAATCCAGAATATCCATACGTGTTGTAATAGAGAATCGCATACTACTAACTAGAACGGAAGTACAATAATTAACAAGTAAATGAGAGAACTATCAGAGAATGTACTCGCCTGATACTCTGAAAAGAGTAGTATAATATCAGATGTCTGCAACAGAGTTACAGTGTCCTAAACAGAGGAATACAGGTTATAATATGTTTAAAAAAAGGTAAATAAAGTTTATGATGCAATCTACATAATTTTTAGGCCAATCTAGGTCAAAGTCAACTCTAAGTCAAACCTGGTCAACTGTCTAGGTCAAACTAGGTCCAAGTCAAACTTGGTCAACTCTGGGTCAACTGTCTATCTAGGGTGTTGGTCAACTTCAATTTGCTAGGCTAAAGTCTTGGCAACTAGGTACTAGCTAAATACTCTATATTAGGCTAACTCTTATTTCTAACTTTATGCTAAATATATCTACACATTAGGTATCACATAGTACACACATATATGTAATAGATGATATCTAACCTTATTATATATGTATAAGGTATATTCCCAAATACCAGGTATGATACACCTATATAATATATAATACACATCACATAAATATATACTATATATAGTTACCCATGCCCCAAGGGAACAAAAGAACTTAAGCAGCCCTCAACTCAAAACCCAATCATATACTATATATCATATAGGATGCTTTATCCACGCCCAGCCTACGCCGCAGTGTCGGCGGTAGAACGCCGTTCTAAGTCTCTAACTAACCATCAACTCATGCAGTATAAAATGTACTCATCATGATCAACTCCGAACGGAGGACAAGTATAAGATAAGGTGTAACTCAATCACAATCTAAGCACGATAAGATAATACCGAAATATAACTAAGAAATTGAAGACAACAATAACTACTGAAATAATAACAACATCTCGAACAATCTCAAATACATCTCAAGTCTTAATTCTATACAACAAGCTCAACATGAAAACAGATGCAAGTCTACTAAACTAAATTCCGATCACTCCTGAGTGTCGGGACCAAAGGTAGCTAATCCCTCGTCAGGTCCATAATGAGTAGGACAAATGTCCTCAGGGCAATCATCTGTAAAATTTTAACAGGTCCAGTCAGGACAGGAACGAGCACAATCTCATCTAGAAAACCCAAGTAAATGGCAGAGAACTATAAAGCAGTTATAGACAGTTGTATTGATGAACATGACAGTTTATATTCAGGTGATGGTAAAAAAAGACAGACAAAGTGCAAAAAAAGTAAATAACTAAACAAGAGAAGAATCATGGCAATAAAGACTGTAAAAATAGAACTAGCTGAACCAGGGTAATATAATATAAGTCCAGACAGTAAATGTATACGAATGTAACTCCAATATAAGTCCAGTACAAGACGAGTCTAATACAAGATGAATCCAGTAAGGGACGATCCCAGTCATAGTGATCAATGATTCCAGGGTGAGTCCAGCCTATACTCTAGTAGTGTGTTTTAAAATACAGAGATCGACATGTAAACGGCTATAGTTAATCCGGCACATCATACACCTGGCCGGGTGTGAGATGGCTATTATTCCAGTTTGATTCCAGCATGGGGTGATTCCAGAATTGGGGTATGTCTACATGTCTTACTCTAGTATTTCCCCTCCCAGCAAATGAATCCAGAATTTCGACGCAATGATTCAAGATGAGTCCAGCCAGAATTTGATGATACCAGTAAATGATTCCAGAATGATTCCAGTAATAGAGGCCAGACAATAAATGTGTGTCATATACATGAATCCAGAATATCCATACGTGTTGTAATAGAGAATCGCATACTACTAACTAGAACGGAAGTACAATAATTAACAAGTAAATGAGAGAACTATCAGAGAATGTACTCGCCTGATACTCTGAAAAGAGTAGTGTAATATCAGATGTCTGCAACAGAGTTACAATGTCCTAAACAGAGGAATACAGGTTATAATATGTTTAAAAAAAAGGTAAATGAAGTTTATGATGCAATCTACATGATTTCTAGGCCAATCTAGGTCAAAGTCAACTCTAAGTCAAACATGGTCAACTGTCTAGGTCAAACTAGGTCCAAGTCAAACTTGGTCAACTCTGGGTCAACTGTCTGTCTAGGGTGTTGGTCAACTTCAATTTGCTAGGCTAAAGTCTTGGCAACTAGGTACTAGCTAAATACTCTATATTAGGCTAACTCTTATTTCTAACTGTATGCTAAATATATCTACATATTAGGTATCACATAGTACACACATATATGTAATGGATGATATCTAACCTTATTATATATGTATAAGGTATATTCCCAAATACCAGGTATGATACAACCTATATAATATATAATACACATCACATAAATATATACTATATATAGTTACCCATGCCCCAAGGGAACAAAAGAACTTAAGCAGCCTTCAACTCAAAACCCAATCATATACTATATATCATATAGGATGCTTTATCCCTTACCCTTAGCCTAACATGTATACCCTCATATAACACATATAATAACCTATGTACACATGCCTAAACCCACAAGTATCTATAACCTATAACATATATAAACTCAAAAATCTATCCTATATCACTCACAACCTAACCACTAATTTTTCATATGCTCTCACTCCCTTCTATCCTAATCCCAATTACTAATAGTTCAACTAACCACTCCAACTGGGATACACAATTCTGACACCCTAACCCATCTAATACCACTCCACCAAAACTGAATTTAAACTAACTGCTACTAACATCCCTCGGGCTCAACCCACACACTGTACCAAGTGTGGCACCAAGCCCACCTGGCTATGCAAGGCCAGGCCACACTTTAGCTTGGCAGCCCCTAAGCCACTGCTCTTCTACCTGCTGCAGCCGCAAATGCAAGGCCAAGGCAGTTGCAATCTCAATTCGGACTTGTTTTAAGCAGGTTATGGCATTTTGAAGTTTTCGGGTTCCATGGGTTCTTATGTGCTATTTTGGGAAAGAAGAACAGTGCCAGGCGCAACCTGACCAGCGCGCGCTTCTTAGTGCTGCGCAACCTGACCCAGCTCGCTCTTCTGCAAGGCGCAACCTGACCCAGTGCGCGCTTCTTAGCGTGGTGCAACCTGAGTTAGGCGCAACCTGAGTCAGGCGCAACCCGACCTTGTGCAGCTCAGTCTGGCGTAATCTTGCCCAGCGCCCCCTAGGCCGTGATGCAACCTGACATGGCGTACCCCAGTCAGGCGTAACCTGACCTGGCTCACCCCAGTCTGGCACAACCTAGCCTCATGCAGCCTAATTCCTGGCGCAACCTGACTTGGCACGACTTGTTCTGGCGTAACCCAGCCTGACTTAAACCGAGTTTCCTTGGCGCAACTTAACCTGACGTGGCGCACTCCAGTACATGGCGCCCCAGTGCCTAGGCGTAACCTAATGTTTGGGCACAACCTGTAGCCTTGGCACCCCCTAGTGCCAGGCGCAACCTATTACCCTGGCGCAACTTGGCTAATGCCACTAGTTGGCCATGGTACCCCTTGCCTCTTGCATGATCTGTCACTTAATTATTGGTTTTATGTTAATTGCTTATCCTTTGTACTTGACCTATTTGTGAAGACCCGACTCGATAACTTGTTGAGCATAGACACGACATACAAATCTGGATAGTGGCCCATCGAGGCGCACTCATGACAAACACTCTTGACATGATAAGTAACTTGATAAGGCATGTACAATCTTGATAGTGGCCCATCGAGGCGCACTCCTGACAAGTAATCTTGACAAGTAACAAGTAACCTGGCATGATGTGATAATCTTGAACGCTGTTGCGACAGCTATCCTGACTTGCAAAGTAACTATTGTCTTGACACCGTGGTTGATTTTCTTGATTTTGCCTGTATAAGCTACATGCCTCGTCTTGCATCATGTCTATGATATGAATTCCTAATTTCCCACGGTCAGAGATTTATACTGAATCTGACTAAGTTAATGACTAGATTGATCAAGTAGTTCATATAGAGAGATGTTTCCAGTTATAGGCGATCCCGTTATCCCGGCCACACCTGTAGGACTTGTAGCATGTCGTCGAGTAGGGCACATTTCCAGCCCACTGTCATGTGGGACATTTCATGAAACAAGTTCTATGCACATTGTCATGTGTTGCACTCCAAGCCACCTAATAATTCTTGATAACCCTTAAATGAACCTCGCCTGGATAACCTGGATAGCTGCAGGGCTTGTGACTGCGAAAACATCTCATTGCATCTTGATAGTAACTAGGCTTGTGATAACCCTAGTTAGTTAAAGTATCAAGCCGTACTCTTTGCTTGGCCGTGAATGATGGATGTAGTCGAGTCTAGTCTTGTCTAATCGATGCTAGTCTGTGATTACTTCAGCACATGCTTGCTTATAATTTACTATTGTCGATAATTGGTAGGAGACTAAGCTCTCTTCAGGTGAAGGGTTACCACCCCGGTCCTTGTTTGGTTTACGGTTGTAACTTGGCTACCCGAATAGTCCATTAGTTGTTTTATCATTTATCACCTTGTTTTTTCTAACTCATGTCTTTTATTACCATTTATGTTTCCATGTGCTAATATGCTGGTTTTAGTTCTTCAGTGAAGCCTCCCTTGTGGTACTTGCTCTTCTAGGGTCTGACCCAGCTGGTTTTGTATGGCCAAATTTCGGAGTAGGACTCGAGGATCCTCCAGCCTTCCAGCCAGATGGTGACCACTAGGCGCAACCCTGACAACGAGTGGGTTCTTATTTTGCTCTTCCACTCTCTTGTAAAAAATATTATTTTGAGGCGTTTAGCCGCCGAGCAAGTGTTAGCTCGTTTGCAACTTACTTACAGTCTGCCTACGGGGTGTAACATGATTGACAAATCCTAGGGTTGATCATATATGACTGAAACTCTTGCTAGTCTTAACATTTTGTATGACTAGCTTCATGATCATCTGAATATGTAATATTTGGGATGCCTTACATTGTATGTCTGATAATATAACATCATGTATCATTTACCAACTTGCTTGAGATTGAGACACTAGACTTGTTCATGACCATAAGAGACTGTTGGCTTGTAGATAAACCCTCATGCATCTAGACAGCCGTGACCGTATATCGAAGTAGATTATACTTCAATGTACGTAGCTGGCTTTGTCTGTCTCCCGCTCTCCAGTATTCTAGTTCTGGGGCGTGACATGGTTTAAGTGGTGGCCCATGTAGGTCTTATAAACCAAGATATGTGAGGGTTTTACTGAATAGATGTCTCAATCAGCACTCGCCCTTGATTTCTACTCGTGTCTTCTAATCTTTCCCAAAATCTTGACATGATCATATGTTTATATCCTCGATCTATCATGGTCCTTCCTTATTGTTTCCCATGTCATTTCTTCAGCAGTATTGTTCCTCGTCCTACCGATCCGCAAGGCAAAGTACCTCCAGTGGACCAGCAGCAACCTGGAGACCAAGCCCAGCACTCTGGAGCGGCCTCCCGAGTCATGCATTCTGGGGATCTAGAGCCCCCAGTTCAATCAGTCTAGCCTGTAGAGCCTGATAATGGAACCCTGGTGGGTCTCATCAGGGAATTGCTCGCATCTTAAGATCGTCGGGGCGATGCCCTGCAAGAGACAGTACAAGATGCCATGGGCAGAGTTGGTTACCAAGGGAACAACGCGGCCAACAGCTTTAAGCATATGAACCCTCCTTTCTTTGACGGTAGTGAAGATGCTATTGCTGCTGATACATGGCTTCAGGACACAGAGGTTATCCCGGAAGCGGTTAGGATTCCTGAGGGTGAGAAGGTGGCCGTCATGCGCCTACAGTTGTTAGACTTAGCCCGCAGCTGGTGGGCGATACAAGCAGTTGGATTGGCGACGCCTGTCTTATGGACGGTATTCAGCGACAAGTTCCAAATGAAGTACTTTGATGCAGTAGCTCGGTATGATCTGCAGACCAGATTCAGCAATCTCAAGCAGATGGAAAGGACGGTCGTTGGAAATACGCCAGAGTTTTCTAGGCTTAGTCGATTAGCTCCTACCTTGGTGGCGACCGAATTGGACCAAGCGCAGCGATTCCAGCAGGGACTCCACATAGAGATCATTCTAGCAGTGGAGCAGTTTGAGCACCTGACATTTGATACTGTCTTGCGAGCAGCAAAGATGCATGAGTATACCTCCCATAGGATAATAGATCGAACTGGAGGACGTAAGAGGTATTATGGACAGTTGTCCTAGTCATCAACACTAGCCTCGACAGCTAAGGCTTTGACCATTAGAGCTCCTAGGAGGGTAACCACAGTTTTATCGGTTCAACACTTGACACCGACGTACCCTCAGAAGCAGAAGCAGAAGTAGTCTTCCGCGATAGGCTGTACTCATTATGGAAAGATAGGACACATAGTCTCAGAGTGTCGCAGAGCACAGGGGTTGTGTTTGGCTTGTGGGGTACCGAATCATATGATAGAGTCCTGCCCACATAGAGCCAGTTCCTCTTCATCAGCCCTAACCAGTCCATCAGTTAGGGGACCAGCACCAGTGCAGCAGCAGTACCAGCCTCCGAGGCCATTGCCGCCTCAGGCTCAAGCTTTCCAGCAGCAGAGGCTGCAATAGTATGCTCAGGCCCAAGCTCAGATTCAAAACTGGCAGAGAGGTCACCAGCAGAGGGGACCAGCACCGAGAGGACAAGGTCAAGCTATGGCTCTGACCATGGCAGAAGAATTGGCATCAGGTGAGGTGGTGGCAGGTACCATTCTCGTCAACTCTTTTCCTGTATCAGTATTATTTGATTCGGGTGCATTGCATTCATTTATGTCTACTTAGTTTGTCAACAAGTTAAGGCTGAACATCAGAGACCAGCTGGACTTCTTCAACCTTTACCGATCCTAGAATGGAAATGGGAGCACATTACCAAGGATTTTGTAACTGGATTACATAAATCTCCAAGTAGGAGAGATGCTATCTGGATTATAGTTGACCGGCTCACGAAGGTAGCTCATTTTATCCCTTTCAGAATTGGCCAGTCAACGGATCAGCTTACAGAGATGTACCTCAGGCAGATAGTCAGATTGCATGGAGTGCCAGTTAGTATCATATCAGACAGAGATTTAAGATTCACATCTCACTTTTGGCGGAGTCTTCAAGAGAGTTTGGAGACTCGTCTCAAGTTCAGTTCAGCATATCATCCGCAGACAGATGGTCAGTCAGAACGCACGATTCAGACTCTCAATGATATGTTATGATCAGAAACACTTGACTTCAGTGGTTTGTGGGAAGATCACCTTCATCTCGTGGAGTTCTCCTACAATAACAGTTTCTAGACCAGTATCCGGATGGCACCATTTGAGGCACTGTATAGCAGAAAGTGCAGATCACCTTTAGCCTGGGATGATGTAGGCGAGAGGCAGATGCTTGGTCCAGAAATGGTTACTCGGACTATCGAGGTGGTTAGACAAGTTAGGGATCATGTTCGAGTTGCACAAGATCGTAGGTATCATTGGGCCGATTCTCATCGACGTCCTCTTGAGTTCTCTATCGGCGACCACGTATTCCTTAGGATCTCACCTACCCGTGGCGTCATTCGATTCGGCGTACGGGAAAAGCTTAGTCCTAGGTATATCGGGCCGTTTGACATTCTCAAGCGAGTAGGCGATGTGTCCTATCGTCTCGTTCTTCCACCATCGTTACGTGAGGTATATGACGTATAACATATATCCTAATTGCGACGGTATATCTCGAATTTGAGCCATATCCTTGATCAGTCAGAATTGGTTGTTGGTACCAACCTTTCGTATGAGAAAAGGCTTGTATCCATATTGGATCGAAGAGAGAAGGCACTCAAGAACATGACTATTAAGTTAGTCCGCCTTGCTTGGGATCATCACTCTATGGGTGAGTCAACGTGGGAGCGTGAGGATGATATCCGATCGCGATATCCACACATGTTTGACTCATAAGGTATAATGTCTTCCTTATGCCTTATGCTTTTACTTTCTTGCTTGTATAAATGATTGCTTGACTGACTGCTAGTCGTAGATTGCCTGTTGTTAGTATAGCTTGCTCCGACATCTCTAGCCTCTTGATTAAATTCTGAGAACAGAATCCTTTTAAGGTGGGTAGAGTTGTCACTCCCGTTTCCCGTTACACGTATTTTTATTATACGTGTACAGATTTTTCTGACATTTGTCAGGTGGATCGTAGTTAGACTTGTCTTGCTTAGCCTAGTCTTCGTTTAATCTTGCCTTGGTTTATTTGGTTTGGTTCAACATGACTTGGCTTGGCTTGGTTGGTTTGAGATGAGATGGGGTTGATATATAAGTCAACTACACTCTCTCTCCTCCATAACTTTCATGTACTTCTTCATCTTCTTCATTTACTCCTCCTACTACACCCAAGCCCTAGGCAAGTGCAACTTACTTCATGATGGAATCTCCCATTTTATTTTTCCATTCTCTTCTCTACTTGATTCTAAGCCTCTTTAGGGATTGGCATTTTTGGTTTTGATGAATGGATTTGTGTAGATCTAAGTTTTGATCTTCTCTTGTTTTTCATGGTTTTGATCTATTAAAGCTTGATATTTCCCAGGCTGTAGAAAATCTCGTTCTATGCAGTTTAGACCCTTGAAGTCTCAATTCAGACTTATTTTGAGCAAGTTATGGCATTTTGAAGTTTTCAGGTTCCATGGGTTCTTCTGTGCTGTTTTGGGGAAGAAGAACAGTGCCAGGCGCAACCTGACCAGCACGTGCTTCTTAGCGCGATGCAACTTGACACTGCGCGCTCTTCTTAGCGCGGCGCAACCTGACCCAGCGCGCGTTTCTTAGCACGGCGCAACCTAAGTCAGGCACAACCCGACCTCACGCAGCTCAGTCGGGCATAATCTTGCCCATCGCCCCCTTGGGCCCTGACGCAACCTGACATGGCACACCCCAGTCAGGCACAACCAGACCTGGCTCACCCCAGTGCGGTGCAACCAAGCCTCGTACAGCCTAGTTTCTGGCGTAACCTGACCTGGCACGACTTATTCTGACACAACCTAGCCTATCTTGACCTGACTTGCCTTGGCGCAACTTGACCTGACCTGGCGTACCCCAGTGCCTTGCACCCCAGTGCCTAGACGCAACCTAATATTTGGGCACAACCTGTAGCCTTGGCACCCCTAGTGCCTGGCACAGCCTATTACCCTGGCGCAACTTGCCTATTGCCACTTGTTGGCCATGGTACCCCTTGCCCCTTGTATGATCTGTCCCTTAATTGTTGGTTTTATGTTAATTGCTTATCCTTTGTACTTGACCTATTTGTGAAGACCCGACTCGATAACTTGTTGAGCATAGCATGACTTGCCAGTATTGATGTTGACATGAACACGACATAAAAATCTAGATAGTGGCCCGTCGAGGCGCACTCTTGACATGATAAGTAACTTGATAAGGCATGTACAATCTTGATAGTGGCCCGTCGAGGCGCACTCCTGACAAGTAATCTTGACAAGTAACAAGTAACTGATGGAACTGGGGATTCCCAGGACCCTTTCTTTGGTGCGCGTATTGATCGATAGAAAGTTAAAAGATCTAATACGTGTTCTAACCCTTCATAGACGGAAACTAGAGTTCACGAATTATACCTGCGGTGGAAAGGAGACAAGTAATTCCTGGCAACCTCGAGCGGACGACCCCAAGATCTTCTGCACGTATTCCTTCCTCGAGTTGGACGTCGTGTGGGCGACGATCTCCCAACCTTTTCTTCTCCTTGGCAGCCCTCTCTTTCTCTCCTTACGTGAATCACGAATTTAGAGAAAGTTTTAGATTTCTAATCCGTAATATGGCGGCCAGAGAATAGAGGATATATATAGGCTACGGCAGGGACCATGAGGAGAAATTAGGGTTAGGCCTCCTAACGGATCTGGATATCCCGTGTTCAGCCCGAACACACAATCCAGGCCCATTAACAATAGCTCGGTCCACTAATGAGCTATTGTTGCACTACCTCCCTAATCCCAAATTATGTTTGTGGGCTCCTTTTATTATATGCTCTTTTGGCTCCCCATGTTAAGATATCGTATGTCCGTCGATCAAATTAAGTTACTGACAACTATATTGGTTCGACATCTTTTATCCTTAAGTAGTACCGCTCAACTTTATTTGTCATGTCGGATATAATCCACCTGCAGGGTTTACATGACAATCCTTATGAGCTCCTTAAGGGGACATCATCAACCCGATGTATCGGGACATGGATTCCATTTATAATCAACATCTCATCATACATACAATGTTATTACCCAATTCATAGAGGTTGTTGATCTATAATGAATCTCACTCTTTTATGAGTCAAAATAATACACACTGCATATACATATCCGTTATTATATCCGGGTTAAGAGCACAAGCATCTATAATAACAGAGGTGTTTCTTCACTTATGTAGTCAGTATAAAGAGAACAACCTCAAGTGGTCATGTTCAATACACACAAAGTGTACTAGTATAAACCTATAGTCAAGATAGACTAATACCAGATTACACTACAACTTTCCAATAGATTGTCCAAGTCCATCTAGGTTGTGAACTATTTATATACTCCATATGGAACTGATAATATGATCTTCTGTGTGACACCACACACCATATTATCTATAATATAGAATATCAGACATTTGCATTAACACTTGCAACAAATACAATATACAAACATTTGCCCATATGATTCTCATTCAAAATTTAAGGAAATAAGGTTACTAAAAAAGTGATGCTTTTAGTATATAACCCTAACAATCTCCCACTTATACTCGAAGCATTGCTTTTCAGTATACTGTTACAAATCTCCCACTTATACTTAAAGCCATGCTGCTACACATCTGACTCCCATTCCCTCGACATGACTATCAAAAGCCTTAGCTGGTAAGCTCTTTGTAATGGGATCAGCTAGGTTGTCGGCCGATGCTATCTTGATCACAGCAACTTTTCCTTTCTTTATGAAATCTCGTATCAGGTGGTACTTGCGCTCAATGTGTTTGCCAGTCTTATGGGCTCGTGGTTCCTTCGAGTTTGCAACTGCACCACTATTATCACAATAAAGTGTAATAGACTTAGGCAAACTAGGTACCACATCCAAGTCCAACAGAAAGTTTCTGAGCCAAACCGCTTCTTTGGCTGCCACAGAGGCTGCCACATACTCGACTTCCATTGTGGAATCAGCAATACATTTTTGGTTGATACTCCTTCACACAATGGCTCCACCTCCCAAAGTAAACACATAATCTGAGGTAGATTTCCTGGAATCCCTATCTGACTGAAAATCTATGTCTGTATACCCTAATGGAACTAAACTATCTGCCTGGTAAACTAGCATATACTCTTTAGTCCTTTTCAGGTACTTCAAAATATGCTTTACGGCAGTCCAGTGCTCTTGTCCTGGGTTAGACTGATATCTGCTGACCATGTCTACGGCAAAGCAGATGTCTGGTTTCGTACATAGCATTGCATACATTAAGCTTCCTACTGCTGAAGCATAAGGAACTGCCTTCATGTTCTCTATCTCTTTAGGTGTCCTCGGACACTGCTCATTTGATAGAGCAATTCCATATCTAAAAGGTATGAAACATTTCTTAGAATTTTGCGTACTAAAACGAGTTAGTACAGTATCGATATAGGAAGCATGGGATAAGCCCAACATCCTTTTCTTGCGATCTCGTAGAACTTTGATCCCAAGGATGTGACCTACTTCTCCCAAGTCCTTCATATCAAACTGTTTGGATAACCATACCCTTACATCATATAACACCTTCACATTGTTTCCAATGAGCAAGATGTCATCCACATAAAGTACTAGGAACACCACCACGTTTCCGTCAAACTTTCTGTATACACATGATTCATCCTGACATTGATCAAATCCATAGTATTTTATCACCTGATCAAAACATATGTTCCAAGATCTGGAAGCTTGCTTAAGTCCATAAATGGACTTCTTGAGCTTACATACAAGATGCTCTTGGCCCTTTTCAATGAACCCGTCTGGTTGCTTCATATCAATGTCTTCCTCAAGACTTCCATTAAGGAAAGCTGTCTTGACATCCATTTGCCAAATCTTATAATCGAGATGAGCTGCAATAGATAAAAGAATCAGGATAGACTTAAGCATGGCTACAGGAGAAAATGTTTCCTTATAATCGATACCCTCTCTTTGAGTAAAACCTTTTGCTACAAGTCAAGCTTTAAAGGTTTCAACCTTACCGTCTGATCCTCTTTTTCTCTTATAGACCCACTTGCATCCAATGGATTTTACACCAACGGGTCGTTCTATAAGCTCCCAGACCTGATTAGAATCCATAGATTCTATTTCAGATATCATTGCTTTTTGCCAAGACTCTGTATCTTTATCTTGGAGTGCTTCATTGTAGGTACAGGGATCATAATCTTGTTCCTCAGGGACGAAGTCTGATGACTCTCCCAAGAATATATATCTATCAGGTTGTATCACAACCCTCCCACTACGACGAGGCACTATCGGTTGTGGTGTAACATTTGTGACACGTTGTGCAGTTATTTGTGGTTCATCCTCTTGTACTGTTGGTACTGAAGTACTTGGTGTCTCACGTCTCAGTTCTTCTAGAACAACTCTACTTGTGGATTTATGGTTCATCACATGGTCTTCCTCTAAGAATCGGGCATTGGTGCTAACAATGACCTTCTGATCCTTAGGACTATAAAATAAACCACCTTTCGTTCCTCTTGGATAGCCTACAAACAAGTGTACTTCTGTACGAGATTCCAACTTATCTGCTTTTCCATTCAGCACATGTGCTGGACTACCCCAAATGCGAACATGTTTCAGACTAGGCTTACGCCCAATCTACAGCTCTGTGGGAGTAAGAGGTATTGACTTAGAAGGAACCAAGTTCAAAATATAAGCTGCAGTCTCTAAGGCATATCCCCAAAACGAATCTGGCAAATCCGAATAACTCATCATTGATCTAACCATCTCCATAAGAGTTCTATTCCTTCTTTCGGCTACACCATTCTGCTGGGGCGTTCCAGGTGCAGTCAATTGGGATGCAATTCCAGCCTCTAATAAATAATTCCTAAACTCTCCAAAGAGGTACTCGCCACCACGATATGATCGTAATGACTTGATACATTTTCTATGACGTTTCTCCGTTTCAGCCTTGTACTCTTTGAATTTCTTAAAGCACTCAGACTTACGGCGCATCAAATAAATGTATCCATACCTTGAATAATCGTCAATAAATGTGACAAAATATTCAAAGCCACATCTAGCTTGGATAGTCATGGGTCCACACAAATCAGAATGAACCAATTCCAACACATCTTTGGCCCTATACCCCTTTGCCGTAAAAGGCCTTTTGGTCATTTTACCTTCCAAGCAGGATTCACAGACTGGTAGTGCCACCACTTCCAATGAACTCAAAGGTCCACCTTCAACCAGTCTTTGAATCCTTCTTAGGTTAATATGTCCCAATCGTAAGTGCCAAAGATATGTTTGGTTCATACAAGAAGGTTCTTTTCTCTTATTTAAGTTAGATGATATATTATTCATTTCCATAAGTTGCATTGTGGACGAAATAGGATTAATGACATACAAATTATCAACCAATGCACCAGAACAGATAAAATGTTTATTCTTTCTAATAACAATATTGTCATTAAAATAAACTGAATATCCATCCTTAACTAACATAAAAACAGAAACTAAATTCCTTCTAAGTGAAGGTGCATAAAGACAACCTCTCAATGTCAAAGACTTATTTCTACCAAAAGATAAAGTAACATCTCCTAATGCAATGACCGATACTTTTGTAGCATCACCCATGAACAAGCATATCTCTCCATCACTGAGCCGTCTGGTTTCCTGGAACCCCTGCAATGTATTGCAGACATGATTAGTGGCTCCTGTATCTACACACCAGGTGCCGGTAGATAACACCGCTAAACATGTTTCAACTACTAGTAAATGAGATATACCTTCTTTGTTCCCTTGTTTGAGAAGTGGACAATCAGTCTTCCAATGTCCTGACCCTTTGTACTTGAAACATTTGCCTTTCGGTTTTTTTACCGCGCCTTAAGGTCTCATGCCCTTCTTTGCTGAGTTTGCCTGTTTCTGAATGTTATTCTTCTTCTTACCGCCTTTTGGCTTAGAAGTAGAAGCCTTTTCAGAAACAAAAACATGACCACTCTGCCTAAAGAGAGATTCAGCATCCTGTAGCTCTTTTGCAAGTTCTGCCAAACTATACAACCTTTTGTTCATGTTGTAATTAAGGCAGAAATTGTCAAAACTTTTAAGCAGAGTCCCGAAAATGATATCGACCTGGGATTCCCCATCGATTTCAGCTCCAAGGATCTCCATCTCATTCAGATGACCCATCATCTTGAGAACATGATCCCTTACTGGTGTACCCTCAGCCATTTTTGTATTCATCAAACATTTCATAGCAAACTGCCTAGCTGCTCTACTCTGATGTCCGAAGAGTTCCTTGAGGTTATACATCATGTCATAAGCAGTGGCAATGGCCTGATGATGATGTTGCAGTACATTTGACATAGATGCCAGAATGTAATACCGCGCCATCTCATCTGCCTTTTTCTACTTCTTATAAGCCTCTTTGACCTCTTCATCAGAGTTAGCATCAGGCTTAGGTGGGCAATCCTCAACAAGTACATATTTATACTCCTCAGCAGTCAGAACAATATCCAAATTACGTTTCCAATCAATATAATTAGGTCCAGTAAGTTTGTTTTCTTTAAGAATCACCATAAGTGGACTGAAAGAACCCATTTTGAAATCCTGAGAATCGCATAAATAAAATTATGTAGGGCAAATTTTTTTTTTGAATTAACTAAATATTGATTCCTTCAAAACAATAATAAGAAATTTACCAACACCTTGAACACCATGAATTTAGCATGCCACGATAGTGTGGACGTATACAAATTCAACTTTGTTCAAGTAGGTTTTTCTTATTAATTTTACTATCATGTCAACATAACTTTATGACAAATAAAATTAATATGCTGATCTTGCTCTGGTCATAAAAATAATAGCAGTGACTCCGATGGGGAGGATACCATTATTTGTATCTAAGTGTATACCACTACTTAATAATAAGTCCATTACCTTGTAATAAGTTCCTTCAGATGGAGAAGTGAACACATACTAGGTAACTTTCTACAATTATCCATAAGAAAGTTTGTACTGGTGATCCATAATTATACTCATCCGATATGGAGGAAAGCACTATAGCCAACACGCAAGTATAATTACATCACCTACAAACCAGTAATGGAGACCATAGGATTTAAACTAAATAAATATCCTCTCCCACTTAGTTATTTAACAATGAGAGTTTTTCTACTAGTTGATATTATATCCATGTTGTCCATTATTAATGTAGGCTTGGTTTTTCAAAAAAAACAACCACACAATAATAAACATACATAATCAGAAAAAGCAAAATGACAAAAATAAGAGAAAATATCCAACTATTATGGTCATCTTTGCTGCTCCGTCCTCAACTATCCGAATCCAAAATCTGGCGCTGTGCAGATCTATTCGGGGTTGGCTGTCGATTCCTTCATCAAAAATGACATAATTTTTAGGTTTTAGCTGTCGATTTCTTCATCGAAAATCATCTATCTGCCTCTGGACTGCTAAAAACTAGCATCTCGTCCGACGTCAGAAACAGCCACCACCGCCATCACGATTGATCAAAAATAATTAAAATTACATCAATCCTATGCCTTTCGAATGAGTTCACACATAATCTAGATTGCAAAATTAAAATAATAAGCATGATCAACCCTCGTGGTTTTAACTACATCCACAGCAACAACAACGTCCATGACATGTCCGTGGTTTAAACAACACAATCAAAAACATGGACAATAATAGTTGGATCTAAGATTACCTGCAAAACCGAGTTAGAATAGATCTACATCTACCGACTATTACACAGCGCAGGTTTTATTGGACAACATGGACGTATCAATCAATACGTAGATCCAAAGTGGCTCTGATACCAATTGGTGGAACTGGGGATTCCCAGGACACTTTCTTTGGTGTGCGTATTGATCGATAGAAAGTTAAAAGATCTAATACGTATTCTAACCCTTCATAGGCGGAAACTAGGGTTCACGAATTAAACCTGCGGCGGAAAGGAGACAAGTAATTCCTGGCAACCTCGAGCGGACGACCCCAAGATCTTCTGCACGTATTCCTTCCTCGAGTTGGACGTCGTGTGGGCGACGATCTCCCAACCATTTCTTCTCCTTGGCAGCCCTCTCTTTCTCTCCTTACGTGAATCACAAATTTAGAGAAAGTTTCAGATTTCTAATCCGTAATATGGCGGCCAGAGAATAGAGGATATATATAGGCTACGGCAGGGACCATGAGGAGAAATTAGGGTTAGGCCTCCTAACGGATCTGGATATCCCGTATTCAGCCCGAACACATAATCCAGGCCCATTAGCAATAGCTCGGTCCACTAATGAGCTATTGTTGCACTACCTCCCTAATCCCAAATTATGTTTGTGGGCTCCTTTTATTATATGCTCATTTGGCTCCCCATGTTAAGATATCGTATGTCCGTCGATCAAATTAAGTTACTGACAACTATATTGGTTCGACATCTTTTATCCTTAAGTAGTACCGCTCAACTTTATTTGTCATGTCAGATATAATCTACCTGCAGGGTTTACATGATAATCCTTATGAGCTCCTTAAGGGGACATCATCAACCCGATGTATCGGGACATGGATTCCATTTATAATCAACAGCTTATCATACATACAATGTTATTACCCAATTCATAGAAGTTGTTGATCCATAATAAATCTCACTCTTTTATGAGTCAAAATAATACACACTGCATATATATGTCCGTTATTATATCCGGGTTAAGAGCACAAGCATCCATAATAACAGAGGTGTTTGTTCTCTTATGTAGTCAGTATAAAAAGAACAACCTCAAGTGGTCATGTTCAATACACACAAAGTGTACTAGTGTAAACCTATAGTCAAGATAGACTAATACCAGATTACACTACAACCTTTCCAATAGATTGTCCAAGTCCATCTAGGTTGTGACCTATTTATATACTCCATAGGGAACTGATAATATGATCTTCTATGTGACACCGCACACCATATTATCTATAATATAGAATATCTGACATTTGCATTAACACTTGCAACAAATACAATATGCAAACATTTGCCCATATGATTCTCATTCAAAATTTAAGGAAATAAGGTTACTAAAAAAGTGATGCTTTTAGTATATAACCCTAACAGTAACCTGGCATGACGTGATAATCTTGAACGCTGTTGCGACAGCTACCCTGACTTGTAAAGTAACTATTGTCTTGACACCGTGGTTGATTTTTTTGATTTTGCCTGTATAAGCTACATGCCTCGTCTTGCATCATGTCTATGATATGAATTCCTGATTTTCCATGGTCAGAGATTTATACTGAATCTGACTAAGTTAATGACTAGATTGATCAAGTAGTTCATATAGAGAGATGTTTCCAGTTATAGGCGATCCCGTTATCCCGGCCACACCTGTAGGACTTGTAGCCTGTCGTCGAGTAGGGCATATTTCCAGCCCACTGTCATGTGGGACATTTCATGAAACAAGTTCTATGCACATTGTCATGTGTTGCACTCCAAGCCACCTAATAATTCTTGATAACCCTTAAATAAACCTCGCCTGGATAACCTGGATAGCTGCAGGGCTTGTGACGGCGAAAACATCTCATTGCATCTTGATAGTAACTAAGCTTGTGATAACCCTAGTTAGTTAAAGTATCAAGCCGTACTCTTTGCTTGGCCGTGAATGATGGATGTAGTCCAGTCTAGTCTTATCTAATCGATGCCAGTCTGTGATTACTTTAGCACATGCTTGCTTATGCTTTGCTGTTTTCAATAATTGGTGGGAGACTAAGCTCTCTTCAGGTGAAGGGTTACCACCCCGGTCCTTGTTTGGTTTACGGGTTTTAACATGGCTACCGGAATAGTCCATTAGTTATCTTATCGTTTATTACCTTGTTTTCTCTAACTCATGTCTTTTATTACCATTTATGTTCCCATGTACTAATATGATGGTTTTAGTTCTTAAGTGAAGCCTCCCTTTTGGCACTTGCTCTTCTGGGGTCTGATCCAGCTGGTTTTGTATGGCCAGATTTCGGAGTAGGACTCGAGGATCCTCCAGCCTTCCAGCCAGATGGTTACTACTAGGCGCAACCCTGGCAACGAGTGGGTTTTTGTTTTGCTCTTCCACTCTCTTGTAAAAAATATTAATTTGAGGCATTTAGCCGCCGAGCAAGTTTTAGCTCATTTGCAACTTTACTTACTGTCAGCCTACGGGCTGTAACATAATTGACAAATCCTAGGGTTGATCATGTATGACTGAAACTCTTGCTAGTTTTCACATTTTGTATGACTAGCTTCATGATCATCTGAATATGTAATGTTTGGGATACTTTACTTTGTATGTCTGATGATCTAAAATCTTGTAACATTTATTTACTTGCTTGAGATTGAGACACTAGACTTGTTCATGACCGTAAGAGACTGTTGGCTTGTAGATAAACCCTCATTCATCTAGACAGTCGTGACCATATATCGAGGTAGATTATACTTCAATGTATGTAGCTGGCTTTGTCTATCCCAGGCTGTAGAAAATCTCGTTCTATGCAGTTTAGACCCTTGAAAGTCTCAATTCGGACTTGTTTTGAGCAAGTTATGGCATTTTGAAGTTTTTGGGTTCCATGGGTTCTTCTGTGTTGTTTTGGAGAAGAAGAACAGTGCCAGGCGCAACCTGACCAACGTACGCTTCTTAGCGCGGCGTAACTTGACCCAGCTCGCTCTTTTTAGCACGATGCAACCTGACCCAACGCGCGCTTCTTAGCTCTGTGCAACCTGAGTCAGGCACAACCTGAGTTAGGCGCAACCTGAGTCAGGCGCAACCCGAACTTGTGCAGCTCAGTCTGGCGTAATCTAGCCCAGTGACCCCTTGGGCCTAGCGCAACCTGACATGGTGCACCCCAGTCAGGCACAACCTGACCTGGCTCACCACAGTACGGTGCAACCTAGCATCGCGCAGCCTAGTTCCTGGTACAACCTGACTTGGCATGACTTATTCTGGCGCAACCCAGTCTGTCTTGACCCGACTTGCCTTGGCGCAACTTGACCTGACCTGGCGCACCCTAGTGCCTGGCACCCCAGTGCCTAGGCGCAACCTAATATTTGCGCGCAACATGTAGCCTTGGCACCCCCTAGTGCCTGACACAGCCTATTATCCTGGCGCAACTTGGCTAATGCTACTTGTTGGCCATGGTACCCATTGTCCCTTGCATGATCTGTCACTTAATTATTGGTTTTATGTTAATTGCTTATCCTTTGTACTTGACCTATTTGTGAAGACCCGACTCGATAACTTGTTGAGCATAGCATGATTTGCCAGTATTGATGTTGACATGAACACGACATAAAAATCTGGATAGTGGCCCGTCGAGGCGCACTCTTGACAAGCACTCTTGACATGATAAGTAACTTGATAAGGCATGTACAATCTTGATAGTGGCCTGTCGAGGCGAACTCCTGATAAATAATCTTGACAAGTAACAAGCAACCAGCCATGACGTGATAATCTTGAACACTGTTGCGACAGCTACCCTGACTTGCTAAGTAACTCTTGTCTTGACACCATGGTTGATTTTCTTGATTTTGCCTGTATAGCCTACATGTCACGTCTTGCATCATGTCTAGGACATGAATTCCTGATTTCCCATGGTCAGAGATTTATACTGAATCTGACTAAGTTAATGACTAGATTGATCAAGTAGTTATATAGAGAGATGTTTCCAGTTACAGGCGATCCCGTTATCCCGGCTACACCTGAGGGACTTGTAGCCTGCCGTCGAGTAGGGCACATTTCCAGTCCACTGTCATATGGGGCATTTCATGAAACAAGTTCTATGCACATTGTCATGTGTTGCACTCCAAGCCACCTAATAATTCTTGATAACCCTTAAATGAACCTCGCCTGGATAACCTGGATAGCTGCAGGGCTTGTGACCGCGAAAATATCTCATTACATCTTGCTAGTAACTAGGCTTGTGATAACCCTAGTTAGTTAAAGTATTAATCTGTACTTTTTACTTGGCCGTGAATGATTGATGTAGTCCAGTCTAGTCTTGTCTAATCGATGCCAGTCTGTGATTACTTTAGCACATGCTTGCTTATGCTTTACTCTTGTCGATAATTGGTAGGAGACTCTCTGTTCAGGTAAAGGGTTACCACCCCGGTCCTTGTTTGGTTTACGGGTTGTAACTTGGCTACCAGAATAGTCCATTAGTTGTCTTATCATTTATCACCTTATTTTCTCTAACTCATGTCTTTTATTACCATTTATGTTCCCATGTGCTAATAGCTGGTTTTAGTTCTGAAGTGAAGCCTCCCTTGTGGCACTTGCTCTTCTGACCCAGCTGATTTTGTATGGCCAGATTTTGGAGTATAGGACTCGAGGATTCTCCAGCCTTCCAGCCAGATGGTGACTACTAGGCGTAACCCTGGCAACGAGTGGGTTCTTATTTTGCTCTTCCACTCTCTTGTAAAAAATATTATTTTGAGGCGTTTAGCCTCCGAACAAGTGTTAGCTCGTTTGCAACTTTACTTACTTTCTGCATACGGGCTGTAACATGATTGACAAATCCTAGGATTGATCATGTATGACTGAAACTCTTGCTAGTCTTCACATCTTGTATGACTAGCTTCATGATCATCTGAATATATAATATTTGGGTCGCCTTACTTTGTATGTCTGATAATCTAACATCTTGTAACATGTTTACTTGCTTGAGATTGTGACACTAGGCTTGTTCATAACAATAAGAGACTGTTGGCTTGCAGACAAACCCTCATGCATCTAGACAGCCGTGACCGTATATCGAGGTAGATTATACTTCATTGTACGTAGCTGGCTGTGTCTGTCCCCCGCTCTCCAGTATTCTGGTTCTAGAACGTGACACAAGTTGTGACATGACCCATATAAATAATTTTAATTAATTATTAATTAGATTATTTACTTTTAGAAAATCCGATTGTTCCAAACTAGTCAAATTGGACCTGAACCGAGCCCAAGCCCATGTAGTACTTCCAAAATGGTCCATGTAGATATACTTTTTGTGTATATATTTCATATTACATTATTAGTCTATTAATTACTATTTTCTACAAGTAAATAATTGCTATATATATAATAAGTACTATTTTACAAGTTAACAATTATACTCTTAGGTTGGATTTTTTAGGCAACGCATACACGTGTGTACGGTTTTTGGTATATACATGTATATATAGATACGGGTTTATAAATAATAATAAAGGTGGGTATAGATATATAAATATATATCCCATATATATATATAATAATTGCTAAAATAGTAATCAGAAATCTTTTGATTTTATTGAATATTTAGTCAAATGTAGATAGGTATATAAAGCAATACATGTATAGATGTATATAGGGTTATGTATAGAAATAGAATTTTTATAAGGAAAAATAAAAAAAAAAGAGAAAAGAAAAAGAAAAAGAAAAAAGAAAAGGGAAAAAAAGAAATATATAAACAAAAATAAAGCCACAGGCTCTGTTCCTTGCGAGAACAGAACCGAGCCCACAAAACCCTTTTTTCTTTTATATACGAGAGAGAGAAACAAACCCAAACCCAAACCCTAATCTAATCTCGCAAAACCTACCTCCAGTATGACCCCGACCTCGAAGGCAACGGCGTGCCACCGCAGCGCCGTCGTAAGGCTGATGCCGGCGGCCCGGGCCGCACGTGACAGTCGAAACACCAGTCGCAGCCGAGGAAGCACATCAGCAGTAACAGCAATGACCGCAACAGTGCGACTTCGTCGCGATATTTCTTTGCACTTGCTCGACCATTCTTCTAGCCGTTTCTTCTGGTATGAACCTAACATATACCCCTTCTATTCCATTTGATAATTTCAAATTAAACTGGTTAAGAATCGATCTAGAAATCGATCAAAAGATCAACAAAAAACTACTCCACAACAGAGCATAAAACTAACCCAAACACCCAAATTGGAAGGCCAAACATGGTCAATCCATTGAGACACTCAGGAAACTAATTATAGAAAGTTATAGATAACATATACATGATTAGATTCCCTTTGCTAGTTCCTGATTTCATCATGGTTGTAGAAGGTTATTCGTTGTTAAAAATCAAAAAAAATCTGTTTTTCGAAAACTAAAATTTTAGGGATTCGTCCGATACATCGTGCTCCCTGAAAAACCGTCACAACCCATGAGCATCAAAAGACATGTATGGATGTTGCGGACGTGTGGGATTCGGCGGAACTCGATTTCGTTGTGCGTGTGCGACGAAATCGACGTATATCCGTCGAGATACCCCATATCGACCCCTTTGCAAACTTGCCCATAACTCCATGCATGTTCGTCATCTCGAGACAAAACTTGTGTCAATAGGACCGTGTCATTTTTCTGGTCCTGTATGCCATGTTTGGTCCGATTCTGAGAAGGTAGACTGAAACGCTATTTTGGCGGGCCCGCGACCCGATCCAACGGACGAATTTGTGCACGGCCTGCTGGAATCTAACTTTTGCCATACAGTTGGGTTCGTATCGTCAAAACAAACCTGTAGACATATAGTTTGATGACTTTAGAGATCGTAGGTACTGACACGCTTTCCGGTGCAAAACGGATCTAACGACGGATATCATTTTGACTCGAAATTAAGATTTTGCTGCTGTATCCAGAATTGGAATTTTGGGCAGGCATTCTTAGACATTTCTTTTATACCAAACTCGTTGGTGATGTTTGTTTCATCAATCAGAGACTGTTGCAGGAGTTGGCTTTTGTGGCACTGGGTGGTAGTGCGTGTCCAAGTTAAGCCTACGCCGCAGTATCGATGGTAGTACGCTGTCTAGCCCGCAATAACAAAATGCTCATAAATATTAACTGCTCATTCACAACAACTAAGTCAACTTTACAAAAATTAGAAGTTTTACATTTGAAGAAGAAAATAAGCTTTTACAATTATGGAAAACTACCACACATCTAACTAGTCTTCTATGGTTTGGCCTTCGAGTCTCTATCTCCCCCCATATGTTCCATAGTGCAAAAGTAGGCACGTCAACCTCACCTATGACAATAATCCAGTCAGAAAAGGTGCAGATTACAACCATATTGCAATTAATGTTGTTAGTCCAAAATAAGTTAGAACAACGAGAAACAACGATGGCAAAAGGTATGTCACGTCCCAGAACCAGAATACTGGAGAGCAGGGGACAGACACAGCCAGCTACGTACATTGAAGTGTAACCCACCTTGATGTACGGTCATGACTGTCTAGATACATGAGGGTTTTACTACAAGCCAACAGTCTCTTATGGTTAATAACAAGCCTAGTGTCTCAATCTCAAGCAAGCAAGTAAGTATAATAAGATGTAGATCATCAGACATACAAACTAAGGCGTCTCATACATTACATATTCAGATGATCATGAAGCTAGTCATACAAATTACAGAGACTAGCAAGAGTTTATGTCATACATGATTAACCCTAGGATTTGTCAATCATGTTACAGCCCTTAGGCAGACAGAAATGTAAATTTAACACGAGCTAACACTTGCTTGGCGGCTAAACATCTCAAAAGAATAATTTATAATGGAGTGGGAGAGCAAAATAAAACCTACTCATTGCCAGAATTGTGCCTAGTATTCACATCTGGCTGAAAGGCTGGGAGATCCTTGGGTCCTACTCCAAAATCTGGCCATAAAAAACCAGCTGGGTCAGACCCCAAAAATAGCAAGTGCCACAAGGGTGGGTTCACTTAAGAATTAAAACCAGCATTGTAAGTCCTAAAAATCAAGTTGCACCCATCAAATAGTGCACAGGAGTCCAAACTGCGTACCCATCAATGAACAGCACTAACATGAACAGTGCCAAACATCAACTGCGCTAGACTGAACTGCGCCACTGCCCGAGCGCGATACGCTGAAGTGGCAAAGCCATCATTACCTGATAAGAAAATTAAATCTACTGACAGCCCGAAAAGTGAGGAACCCATTCGTATCCCGTGCAGCACGACGCTCGAGAATAGCTGTACAGTCTAGCGCAGCCTGCCAGCTGAACTTGAGTGCGGTCTGCAAGATCCTCCTCAGCACAGTTCGACCAGATCCTCCTCAGCGCAGTCTAACTGTCCGAAACCTGGCGCAGTCTGCCAGTCCAATCTGAGCGCAGTCTGAAGCTAGCAAATGGCGCGATCCATCAAGCCTTTTTTTTAAAGACAACTGGCATTTATTACATGGCTTACATGCCATCAATTGCTCGCCATGTGGCAACCGTCTGTACACGACCAAGCGCATTTTAATCAAACAATACCACGCGTCTAAATACAGTTAGCCCACGATCGAACAACTGCCTAAAAGCCAGCATAGTTTACAGTCTGCACAGTCTGTCAATGGCGCAGTCCATTGTGCGCAATCCAGAATAACTACAAATAAGTTGTTTCTAGAACTCTATAAATAGAGTTTCAAGTTCTTCATTAAAGAGGAGAGATCATTTTTGAGATCATCAGAGATCAGGAGTTCTTGTCCAAGTGCTGCTGCATTCTTCAGAGGCTATCATCTTTAAAGTTCACATAGTCCAAGGGATAAAGCGATCGTCTTCAGATCGGATTCCTACAGTTGTACTTTCCCAAAATTCATTGTACTTTTGTACTATTCTTTAAAGTTTGTGAAATAAAGACTTTTGTTTTTGCAAACAAAATGACGACTCTGCTGGGGATGACTTTCTCCTCCGACGAGGAAGTGACAACTCAATATGATATTACGTCTATTGCAAAGACGCAGAAGACGCTGGTTGTGAAGGTCAACCAGACTGCCTACGAAGCGATGATCAACTCTGGGGGTACTGGGCGCACTGTGACTCCTGCCAAGAGCAAGATCCATTCAGCATGGATCCTAAAGTCCTCTGCGCAGCCTGCTATTTCTTCTGACAGGGGACTAGTGGCCACGTCTGCTCTTGCGCAGGTCATTACCCGCTCTGCCATAGCGCAATCCAAAGCTCCTGCAGCCTAAGCGCAGCATGTTGCTCCTCTTGCCACAGCGTAATCTACAACTTGTGTTGCTCCTCTCCCTATGGCGCAGTTGAAAGCTCCTTTCCCTCCTGTGCAATCTACTACTTCTTCAACCAGAGCGCAACTTAAGCCCTCTGTAGCCAAGGCTTCACTTGCTGTTTCTTCCAGAACACAGGTTGCACCACCTGATGGTTCTATGGCCAAGGAGCCATCTGTCATCTCTTCTAGAGTGCAAGTTGTTGCCTCTTCTAATCCTGCACAACCAATAGGGGGTAGCCTTTTGGCTATTCCTCCTCCGTCACAAAACAAGCGGAAAGTCCCTTTGGTCTTTTCTTAATTTTTCGTAGTCCAAAACCTGGAAAACAACAGAGGGAAACGCTCTTTGGCCAACCCTTCTTCACAAAATAAAGGAAAAGGCCCTTTAGTCTTTTTCCAGTCTTTTTCGCTTTTTACCTCGGAAGATCCATCTGAACATGCCTCGGCACCAAACAGTACAAAAACTCTCTCAAACAAGAGTTCTTATCTCCCTGCTAAAGGGAAGAAGCTCAAAGCACCTTTCCAAGATCTTCCAACTCTTCAGATGTCTCGCTCAAAGCAGGGGAAATTGCTAGTGTCTCAGACAGAAGCTCCTGGGGGTGAATTTGCCGATTTACAAACTTATCTCAATAAACACAAGCAACCAATGCCGAAGGTGAACTTGCATCAAAAGAAAACTTCCAGGAGGAAAAATCCTGACACCTATGCCAACGAGTTGAGTACTTCTCTGTATACTCATGGGACAAAGCATCTGAAGAATCGGAATCATGTTCCGAATGTCGTCAAAGAATATATCTCTGATCTTCGGGGGCACCTCAAGCAGAAGCGGGATAATACTTCAACACCTCCAATCCAACCACTAGAGCACCATTATAGTCATAAGGTGGTTATTAAATGTTGTTGCCAGACGACAAAACGATCTGTCTTCGACCGTTTAACTTCTGAACCAATGGCTGAAGACGAAGACAATGTGCTCTATGCCTCTGTAAATATGGCTTCTCGAGACACTGGGGGTAGGAAATGTTTAAAGCACGACAAGCCCCGTAAGCCCAGTCAACGATATCTAGATTTACTCTATGAATCTTCTGAAGGGGTATTCCGACATACCCGATCCCGAAGTTGAGATACAGTCGGTCGTAGGAATCTTCTCCAAGATTCCTCTGGTAACTTCTCCATTTTTCACTCAGGGGATGATTCTTTCTCTGATTATGATGCATATAGTGAAAGCTCTGAGCAAACAATGTCTTCTACTGTGCCCAGAGAAGTGTCAGCCTATGTTGTTACTGAAGATCCAGACGCTTCTAGATCGGCAAGTCAAGAGCAACGAATAGCCACACTAGAAGATAAATTGTAGACCATGGTTAAAATGATCACAAATATGCATACTGTTATCATAGCTCAACATACAGTATCACCGACTGCACCTGCTGTAAATCCCGAGATTATAGCATCATCGGTGCCTGTCAATGCAGGTCTGGGGGTACCGTCTCCTCCAATAACCTCAATACCTATTCAAGTCACCCAGTCATTCAGGGGCTAGGTGTAGTGCTTACCATGTTGTTCCTCCTTCTATCCCGGTAAGCCAGCCTATTACTTCTCCATCCTCAGGAGACGCCAATGAGGCTATAAAACTACTACGTAATTAGTTCGAGGCCTTCAAAGAGAAAGACAGTCTACAGAGGCTGGGGATCAAACAACCTTATCCGGTAGAATGGAAGGAAGTCTCATTCCCTCCAAAGTACAAGATTCCTATGATCACGCTGTTTGATGGCAGCACTTCTCTGAGTCAGTTCATTAACCATTTCTAGGTAGTGACTGTCCAGCTCCAGCCAAACGATTCTCTTCTTACCAGAGTCTTCGTCGACTGCTTAGCCGGCACAGCATATGATTTGTACCGCAGCCTGCCTGACGGCTCTATTACTTTATTTGTCGGGCTCAAGCAGATGTTCCTGGAACGATTCTACGAGGGTATCAACGATATAACTATATCCGCCCTCAACAAGATCAAACAAAGACATAATGAAACTACTAAGAGTTTCATTGAACGATTCCGCCGAGAAGCACTCAAAATGCCTTCCGGAACCCCATCTGTTGTAACGATAGATACTTATAAGTCAAACTTGTTGCCTATCATCAGCATGTGGACGGGGTCAACACAGTTCCAGGACTGGCCGTCATTCATTGTCAACGCTAAAGCAGCTGAAGTTAGCGCTGAAAAGTTCAAACAGTTGGGAGTACAAATGTCTAACCCTGATCGAGATGAGCCTTCTGCATCCGGTAGCGCTAATCGCCATAATAACCACAAAAGCAAAGAAACCTTGAACATCAACCTCAAGAGCAAGGAATCTTTAGCCATTAACATGGCTCAACCCATGTCTACCTCTGCTCCTTCTGCACCTCCACCAGAAGAACCTCGCCTAAAAGTAGTGTATTCTTTTGATAAAAATGATACAGCGAGCATCTTCGATTGTTTGCTTAAAAGCAATAAATTGCAACTCCCTGACCCGAAGAAGCCTGACGAAGTCAGTAAGACTGACCACCCTAAGTATTGTGTTTATCATAGGTTCATAGGGCATCCTACTCGGGCATGCTATGTGCTCAAAGGCAAGATTCAAGAGTTGGTCAACGCCGGTGTCATCACTCTCCAACAGGATGAAAAGACTGTTACGGCCAATATGATTTCTGTACAGTTCGGTGATTTCCCGCCACAAATGGTGCAGAGTGGCATCATCCCCATTTCCAGGGCCACTCTGGAGATTGAAAATCTTCCTTCTCTACGAAGTGAAGGTCTTGTCCCTTATCCCTTCATAATGGCGAGATCATGTGGATTCATCCTGATCTTATTTCAGATTTCGAAGTTCCTTCTTCCTCCAAGCAAAAAGAACGCTCTAAGGGAAAGACAAAGAGCTACAATATGGTGTCTTTTGACCCCATAGTTGAAGAAGAGATCCTATTGGGCACCAGGTCAGAGAAAACCTATCTACGGAAGCATCCCAAAACTCATGAGGATCTTGCTTCGTCTTCCGAGGCTGTTCCAGTGTAGCCTGTCTCTACAGAGGGCATCCCTTCTACATCATTATCGGTTGTGGAACCAACTCTTCCTAAACCGACAGCAGCTGACAACGGCAAACAACCAGTCCGCTTCGACAAAGTTTTGAAGAAATCTTCCCCCTCTGGACTTGAAAAGTAATATAACTTTGACATATTGGCTCAATTAGCCAACACACCAGCCAGGCTATCCATCTTCGAGCTCTTACGCCTCTCTAAAGATACTCGAAAAACACTGAATGAGGCTTTGATGCAGGCAGAAACTTGCCTAACTCTTCTCAAGAAACCTGAGTCAGAACCTGTCTCTTGTCTCCACTGTCACAGTGTGCTCGAATTAATTCCAAACATTACCTTCACACAAGATGACATGTTGATGGAAGACAATCGACATGACCGTCCTCTCTACTCTATAAGATATATCGACACCATGAAGGTCGATCGTATTCTGATAGATCCAGGGTCAGCACTCAGCATCATGCCGAAGACGATGTTGGATGCTCTAAAGATTCCAGTGCATAGTCTCTCTGGCACTATCACCACCATCCTGGGATTCAACCAGGGAAGGAGTGAACCTTTAGGTAAGATACGCCTAAAACTCTAAATTGGCAATCTTCGTACGAAGGTGACCTTCTACATTATAAACAACTATGGTTGTTCTTACAATGCTCTTCTGGGGAGACCATTCCTTCATGAACACAACATTGTTCCTTCTACTCTCCATCAATGTTTCAAATACGTTGATGACAAAGGAGAAGTCCAAAAAGAAGTTGCGGATCTCTACCCGTTTAAAGACGTTGAAGCATATTGCAACGACGCTCGCATGTACAAAGAAGTGTTTATGAAGGTAGTATTGGCCATGGACGGTGAGGAAGAACAAGAAGCAGTGCCCAATGACACTCTCATCATACCTGTCAAAGGGCGTGTCTCTCATCCTCAATCCTCTAAACCACTGGCTATTCATCTGCCAGCCCAGAAGCAATTAACTGATGATAATCAAGATAAAAGAGAGCTCACCTCTTCTGAGCCACTGGTTATCGACCTCCATCGTAACATGGATAAAAGGGAGCTCATCTCTTCTGAGCCACTGGTTATCGACCTCCGTCGTAACAAGGATAAAAGGGAGCTCACCTCTTCTGAGCTGCTTGTTATTGACCTTCATCGCGACAAGTCTAATCCTCCTTGCTCTTCTTTTTCTCCCCTTATAATCGATCTGACCAAGCCTGCTAAGGCTAAAGGTCTTGTTGTAAATACGGATGTATAAATCAATGAAAAAGCATCTACTTTTCAGTATACTGATGTCATTTATCATACAAAATGCTATTTGGACATGCTAGACAGCTTTCAGTCATTTACAATAGGGGTCGTACAATCCCTTCTGACAGAAGTATTATTTGAACGTCCAGATGACTCATATTTTGTTGTCCCTTCTCGAAAGAGAGACGAGAGTACAATACTTTTTAGTAAAGGGCCAGAACAAAAATTTAGCTATACGGATGATAACAAAAATAACGATATGGGACATCTCCAACTTCGTCGTTATAGTCAACAATCAAAAGTCATCATCCGAAAGATGGGTTATAACTTCAAGAATGGCCTCAATTATGACAAGGGTAGACGAACTCCTATCCGTACATTTATTCCGAAAGAAAAATCAGAGATGTATTACAGCAGGACGAAAAAAGGTCTCGGATATACTTCACCTCTGGTCTTATCTCCAGAAGTCTCCGAATCCGATAATGAGGAGCGCTCTGACTCTTCTGATTCCAGATCATGGAATTCTGACACCAACATCGGCCAAGTTCATCGATTGATTGTATCTTCTAACATGGTCTCCGCTGAACTTCCAGAAGGCTATGACGAGGATATCGAAGAAAATCTTGAAACAGATCCTTGGACTCAACGAATGGATACCAAATGGGAACTCCAATTCGAATAAAGAGAACCTCCTACCGAGATCAATTGATTCAAATTGACATAGGAGAAAATGGGTCACCTCGTCCAATATTCATCAGTAAGAACCTCTCAGAGGCGGATATGCAAGAATTAATTCTTCTTATTCGAGAATACATTGATGTCTTTGCTTGGAATTATGAAGACATGCCAGGTTTAGATCCCAAAGTTGCTACTCATAAACTGAATATTTTACCTAATGCAAAGCCAGTCAAACAGCAGCAAAGGTAATTCAAGCCAGAAATGATGGACGCAATTGATGATGAAGTCAAAAAGCCCATAGCTTGTGGCTTTATTCAAGAAGAACAACATCCTGATTGGGTAGCCAACGTTGTCCCAGTCTTGAAGAAAACTGGCAAAGTTCTAGTTTGCATCGACTTTCAGGATCTTAATGAAGCTAGTCCAAAGGACAAGTTTCCTCTCCCTATTACAGATGTCATGATCGACAACACTTGTGGGTTTGAAAGGATATTCTTCATGGATGGATTCTCTGGATACAATCAGATTCGGATGAACCATGAAGATGAAAAACATTCCTCTTTCTGTACTCCTAGTGGAGTTTACTGCTACACTGTGATGCCATTTGGTCTCAAGAACGCTGGTACAACTTACCAACAAGCTATGAGTACCATCTTTCGAGATCATCTGCACAAGATTGTCGAATGTTATGTCGACGATATTACTGTCAAGAGTCGTCTAAAGAAAGATCACATCCAAGATTTAAGAACTATCTTCAATCTAATGCGCCAACATCAACTAAAAATGAATCCCACCAAGTCATTCTTGGGTGTCTCTAGTGGTAAGTTTCTCGGCTTCGTCATTACCTCTAAAGGTATACACGTGGATCCTGAGAAGATCAAAGCCATTCAAGAGATGCGTCCTCCACGCAACTTAAAAGAGCTACGAGGATTCCAAGGTCGACTCGCATATATCAGGAGGTTCATTTTAAATCTGTCTTGACGCTGCAGGCCGTTTACTCAATTAATAAAAAAGGGTATATTTTTCGTTTAGACCGAAGAATGTCAACAAGCATTTGATGATATAAAGCGGTATCTGATGAACCCACCAGTCTTAGTGGCACCAATCTCAGGCATACCATTCTTAGTATATGTCCGTGCTATGGAGCATTCATTGGGTGCTTTACTTGCCCAGAAGAACAAAGAAGGCCATGAACAAGCCATCTGCTATCTTAGTCGTACTATGATTGGTGCTGAATACCGTTATAGTCCAGTTGAGAAAGAATGCCTAGCTCTTATGTTCGCTGTTCAAAAGACTCGACATTATATCATTGGCCAAACCATTCACGTCATTTTCCGAGTTAATCCTCTTCGGGTACTGATGAAAAAGCCCAGCACGCTCAATTCTTGACTGGCTACATAGGCCATTCTGCTAGCCCAATACGATATGGTTTATGTTCCACAAAAGTCTGTTAAGGGTCAAGCACTGGCTGACTTTTTAGCAGCTCATCCTGTTCCGGAGACATCTAAGCTTTATGACAAAATTCAAGATGAAACGTTAGAATCAAACATGATCTCTGAAGAGTTTCCTACCTGGCATCTGTTCTTCGACGGAGCATCCCAGATCGGACCAAATGGGATCATTATTGCAGGGGTTTGAATTGTTCTAGCCTCTCCAGAAGGATTAGCTATCCAAAGAGCTTATTCCTTAGACCAGCCGTGCTCTAACAATGTGGCTGAATACAATGCCTTGCTTATTGGACTCCAGTTAGCTAAACGGTTGGAGGTCGAATATCTTGAAGTCTATGGTGATTCTAAACTGGTTGTCAATCAGGTTAGAGGAACATACGAAGTTCGCCATCAAGATCTTGTGCCCTATCATGAAGCAGCGATTTACATGGCTACATCATTCAAGGCTTTCTTTATTGAATATGTCCGACGAGCTTGCAACACTGAGGCAGATATTTTAGCTAATCTCGCAGCAGTCTTAGTAATTCCCGTCAAAAGAAAAAAGTGGTTGTTGTTTCCAACAGAGAGTTGTTCTGTATTGAAAACAATCGCAATATTGAGTTCAGTAAATTCGCCAAAGTCAATGTTATCAATAAAGATTGGAGAGTTCCTTTCATCGACTTCGTAGTTCATGACATACTTTCTGAAGATCCTAAGGCGGCTACGAGTATTCGTCGACGATCTCTTCGATTCTACTACAATCAGACCACTAAAACTCTCTATCGACGGACTTATGACGGCCAATTTTTGTGCTATCTTGTTGGTGATAAAGCAAAGCAGGTATTGCGTGAAGCTCATGATGGTATCTGTGGAGCACATCAACCCGGTCCTAAGTTACAGGATCGTATCCGACGAATGGGTTACTACTGGCCCTCTATGGTATCCGATGCCATCGAATATGCAAAGAAATGTCGAGCTTGTCAAATCTATGCAGATTTCATCCATCAACCGTCAGAATTCCTTCATCCGACTGCTGCTTCCGGGCCTTTTGAAGCTTGGGGCATGGATATTATAGGTCCCATCAATCCTCCTTCTTCTAAGGGACATCGGTTTATACTAGCAATAACGGATTATTTCTCCAAATAGGTCGAAGCTATACCTTTGGCTGATGTCAAAACCAGCAGCGTCATCAACTTTGTCAAATACCACGTTATTTACAGGTTTGGTGTACCTCGACGAATCATTCACGACAATGGACCTTAGTTCATCAGTCAAAAGTTTACAAGGTTCTGTGATGATCATCGTATTAATAATGTCGCTTCTACAGCTTACAACCCGGCTGCTAATGGCTTGGCTGAAGCCTTCAACAAGACTATTATCAAACTCCTTAAGAAGTTTGTGTCTACTAACAAACGGAATTGGAGTGAAAAGCTTGGAGAATGTCTATGGGCCTACCGTACTACGGTCCGCAACCCCACAGGCTGTACACCTTTCTCTCTGGTGTATGGTTGTGAAGCAGTTCTACCTCTGGAACTTCAAATTCCATATTTGAGAATTGTTATCGCTAACAAACTTACTACAGAGAATAATGATCTTCTTCGACTTCAAGAATTGGAGGCGCTCGACGAGAAGCGGCTATTGGCTCAACAACATATTGAATTATATCAAGCCTGCATCTCGAAGACTTTTAACCGCAAAGTTAAAATCAGAGCCTACCAGAAAGGAGAACTCGTTCTAACAGTCAGACGTCCTATGACTATGACTCACATGAGCAAAGGCAAGTTTGATACGAAATGGGAAGGGCCTTATATCGTAAGTAAAGTCTTCTCAAATGGAGCCTATCAACTCACAGAACTGGACGGTCGAGTTGCGATGACGCCTATCAATGGCAAATTCCTTAAAAAGTACTATGTATAAATACAAAAGAGATTTCTTGTAAATACGACAAGACAGTTCATAAATAAAGTTTTTTATTTCATCATAAACGATATTACATGATATCAAGGACGAGAATCACTATCGTCCTTTTTAAAGACAGGACGAGGACCACAGCCGTCCTTTTCAAAAATATAGTCGACAAAAGAGCCGAGGACATCCTTACTCGATTTCACTAGAAACGCACAAGCAGCCATCCTCATAGCCTCTTCTTCTTCAGTCTTTCCTGGCTTAACTAGGAAGTCCAAGATATCATGTGGTGGCTTGGGTGTAGACGAACCTTCGCCCGCCTCCGTCTGCTTTGGCTGGGTTGGCTCGGCTGGACGTTCCTCAGCGGCTTCTTCGACCTTTGGGACAATCTCATCCTTCTTGGATGTATCTTCAGACGACATTTTGTGTTAAAATTGAAACTGATCGTTTCATCTAAATTTCTGTTCTATTTATAGGCAGAGATTCTTGAGACAGTCGATTATATGAACCGAAACGATGTGTTCTTCACAACATTCATTCATTTATTACGACGATTCATCCGTTCAATCCATTTATTATTTATATATAGGTTCAAAACACTATATATACATTAACCATATATAGATACACTACATAAATTAATATATGCATATAATATACATTATGCATATGAATATAGAGAGAGGGAAGGCATGTGTGTGTGTGTGTGTGTGTTCAGTCCAATAAGGGACTGTAAAACAGTGAACATGTGAGCTGGGAAAATAGGACAGTGGGTGTGTGTATTCATGAGAGTGTGTGTGTGTTACCAGGAAATAGGGTGTGTATGAACTAGTCTAGGTGAGTGTCAATGTGTGTGTACGTGAGTGTGTAAACTGTGAGGAAACAGTTAAGAGTGTGTATGTGTGAATGCTTGTGTGTGTGAGTGAGAGGGACTGTGTGTGTGAGCAGTGAGAGAGTGATGTGAGAGCAGTCCATTTCTGGACAGTAAAAGGAAAGGAAAGAAATCAATTTATTAACCATTCAAAACTGTTTTCAGTTCTTTATTGAAAAAAGTCCAAAATTTAGGCCAAAACTCTACCAAACCCATTAAAATTTGACACCCAGTTAGAATACAATTAGAAAATCATAATTAGGTTAAGAACTAGTATTTAACAGCATTCCAGTAGGAAAAATAGATTACCAAAGTTCACATTATTAAACTGGAAAATACAGAAAATGGTTTGGTTTCAGAAATTTAGGGTAATTACAAATTAACACATAAAAATAAACTAAGACATGAAATTAAAGGTTGGTAATTAACATATTGGGTGTACACGTGTCATTGGAAGTGTCTCGTGTCCACCACATCGAGACACGATGTGTCCTCACAAATACAAACACCTATAGTGCACTATGACACAGAAATCCAGTGCAGCCTCGTGCACAAGTGCACGCGTGTCGTGCACTTGACACAGGATACTTCGTGTCTCGTGTACTCACCCACGAGTTCGCCAGGTGTCAGGCTTCCTACGTGTCATCCTGCACCGCCGTGTCGTGTCGCACAGACGTATCCAGGACAACGTATCAGAACCCGAAATCTACGTGAACTGTGTCAGTGTAAACCCGGTACGAAGGTGATTGCTCCCTCGACACGCCATGTGGTCATCTAAAACTTGACACGTGGCGTGTCAGACACCGCCCAATGGTGTGTGTCGTCGTGCCCTCGTGTCTCGACCAGTGAGCAATCTGCCCCGAGCAGCAGGACAGTGCAGTCCATACATGCGCGGGCGTGTCCATGTGTCCAAACCAACACGACACAAGACCAAATCCACCTCAGTCGACAAGAAACATGCAAGCAACACTAAAACATGATTTTCTATTCAGAAACTTTCACAAAAATAGATCGAAATGCCCATTGGGGCATTTCATCAAACACTTAGGTCTAGGGTCAGATACGTGTCCAATACGGACACGAAATGGGTCCACCTGGACACGAAATCAATTCCTATAGCTAGGGAACACCTAGGGCTAGTTCTACATGCAAAGAAATCTAGAAATTAATAGAGTTTATAGAGCTTTACCTATTGGTGTCCAAAAGCAAGAAAAGCCTCAAATGGGGAGGGGGTTCTCCTTGCTAGCAAATTTCTCCAAATTAATCCCAAGCTGGAATAAATCTCCATGAACCGCAAGAATACTAAAATTAGGATCTAATACAATTTGTTTGGATTAAAAAGGAGTTAAAATAGATTTTCTAGGAATTTATGAAGATGGAAAAATACCTCTTTCTAAAACTTGTTCTTCCCTAAAGAGGCTAGACCTAATTTATAGGAGACTATTTATAGGATGGGAATCCCTAGGCTAAGTGTGTGGCCGACCACTAGTGGATTAGGGTTAGGTTAGGTCACATGGTATTGGGCTTTGGGCTTAATCACTAATCATTACTTGTGAAGTCACAAGTCATTACTCAATGCTCTATTCTAAATCCTATTTCCAAATTGATTCTATTAACTAGAATATGGTTAACTTAATTTAACCTAGGGTTTCATAATCTAACCAAGTCACTAAACTAGGTTTAGGTTCTAGGCTAGTCTACCAAGTCAAAGCTAGTCAAAGTCAACCCAGTCAACCATCATTCAAATAATTCTAAAATAAATACTAAAAATTCTCATAAATTCAAATAAATTCAAATAACCCAAAAAATGACAAAAATATTCTCAAACTAGAAATATGGTAGTGACATATTTAGCTGAGAATCAAACTTTGAAGACTTCGCGGCAAAAGTGTCCAAGAAAGTCTTAAAATTGTTTGCAAAAACAAAAGTTGATCTTTATTTCACAAACTTTGTAAGAAGATTACAAGAATTCTGGGAAAGTACAACTATAGGAATCCGATCTAAAGATGTTCGCTTTATACCTTGAACGATGTGAACTTTGAAGACGGTAGCCTCTGAAGATTACAGCATCACTTTGGCAAGAACTCCTGATCTCGGGTGATGACTTGTGTGGATTCTGATCTCTCTGTGTGTGTGACAATGAAGGCATAAAACTCTATTTATAGATTTCTGGAAATAACTAACTTTTAGTTATTCTGACTTGTGTATGATGGATTGCGCAGACTTTGGATTGCGCAAGCAATGGATTGCGCAGGCAGTTACTCGATCGTGGACCATCTGTATATGATGTGTGGCATTGTTTGATTGAAATACGCTTGATCGTGTACAGACGGTTGCCATATGGTGAGTAATTGATGGCATAAAGGCCACGAGTACATTGTCAGTTGTCTTGATGGAGTACGCCACCTGAATTACGCTGGCTTCAAATTATGCTGGAATGGACCGCACTGCATAGAGTCTGGCAGATTGCGCTGCATATACAGCTATCCTCGAGCGCTGTGCTGTACGATAAACGAACAGTTTCTTCGTTCTTCGTGCTATCAGTTGTCAGAAGATCTGATTCTCTGTCAGGTAATGATGACGAGGCCACGTCAGCTTGCGCACTTAGATGAGTGTGCAGTTCACCCTGCACAATCGAATTGGTGCGCAATCTGTCTCCTGCGCAGTTCACTTGAAGGATGCATAATTTAATTTTCATGACTTCTTTGATGGGTGCAACTTGATTTTTAGGACCTACAAGACCCCCTTCAAAGTTTTTGAAATTTGAAAATAGTCAAAGCTTCGAAATACTTTGAATTTTGATTTGAAAATCAAGTTGCACAAGTAATGCTCTGTCTGCGCAATTGGAGGAGTCAGCTCCCATTTCTTCGGCGCAATCTGAGGCGACCGTTACTCTTGAAAAACTATATATAGTTCTCTTCTTCCTTCTGTCATTCTTTACTTGTTTTTACTTTGCTTAAGAGAGAAGAATTCTCGAGCCTACTCCGACTCTTTCCCTTCTTCTCTGTCGACTTCGAATGGCTCCGAAGCGTTCCACCGCTGACAAGGGCAAAGCCCCCGCCAAGTCTTTGACCTGTGCTGTGCCGTGCATCTCACGATACGAAGTCGGTCACCCAACATTGCAAGGTAATCACTCGATCGAAAACCCTTTTTAGGGTTCTTCGACATGATTTGAATCTTCAAATCCATCTCTTTTTAGAGATTTGGTTATATTGTGCCGCCCTGTTTAGGGTTTCGGTTGCACAAACCTAATAGTTTTCATTTTTATGAAGACTATTTTCTTGCACAATCGGTTGGAAAGCACTGGCAAAAGTCAGCACAATCTGCTGATTTGTGCAAGGCTGTCCAGCGCAAACTGATGCTTTGCGCAATCTGATGGCTTGCGCAAGTGGATGAGTTGGCGCAACTAGACAGTTTGTGCATAGAAGCTGTTGTTGTGCAATCTGATATTTTACAGACAGCACAATCTGATGCTTGCGCAATTTGTTGATTTTTTGGACAGAATCTTTGATTTTGCATGTACTGACTTCTGTCTTTCTGTTTGATGCAGTTAACATCAGAGAGGATCCAGAGTATGAAATCTTTGCAGGTACCCTTGCTGAACCAGAGTTTAAGGAAGATTTATCCCATGTTATATTTCTCCAATATGCTTTGTTATCTTTTCGTCAAGCCATCTTGGTTGCACAGGACAATGAAACTTAATTGAGTTTGATGAATGGGCAGCCTCTGCAGACTGCCGATGCCATTACTCATAAGAAACCCCTGTTCTTATTTGGAGAAGCTATTGACAAGATTTCTCAACCGAGATCCCGTGTTGAGCAAAGACTCTTCCAGAGAAAGGAAAAAATAATACTGTTACCGGACATTGCTAGATGCCTCCCTCTAGCTCGCTATGCCCATGCAAGCCATCCCAGGAGAATGGACTGGGATATTAACCCCCTCCAGCAAGCAAGGACAGGAAATATTTGTGTAAAGAAAGGACCAAATAACAGGGATATGTTCTATAGCTCCTCTGAGCGTCATAGCACCTTGCTCAGATGATTGAAGCCTGGCTGCATCCCTCCAGAGAACTCTTCCTTGCTGCTGCCGGTGAGGACGTCGATCTTTGCTAATGAATATGCAAAGGTTGAGGGCAGATACCAGGATTAGGACATCCGGATGACAGGTCTGGTGAACCCAGACATCAAAAGATGGAACTGTATAACCAATTGGATATTGGTTTAGTTCGAAGACAAGCTCAAAGAGATTAAGATATATCAGGCAGTATATGCTACCGTATATGGATTCCTCTCCAACCCTCATCTATTTTTGGCCTTGGTAGAGAGGTACAATTTTAGGACAGGGACATTCATGACACCCTGCGGGGAGATTGGATTAGCCCTTCATGAGATGAAATACATCTCGTGCTTACCAACAGAAGACTTCCCTTATGAGGAATATGTTCTAACAAACGACAAGTTAGACAGACTACGTCGAGAGAATGCAGAGATGGTGGGCGTTTTTGAAGAACTACTGTGCCACTACAACATTTGCTCCATGTACTATAAGAGCGATTCTTCCGGCACTTGTTACTCATCAAAGTGGTTGCCCTATCTTTTCCTTAATCACATCATCGAGAAAAAGACTAAGGATCATGATACGTGCAACCCGACCTTCTTCCAACCCCTCAGCCACGCTGAAGTAATAAGATTGATGGAAGAAAACAAAAAAGTGGTCATCAAAGTTAACAACGAACTTCAATACCCTCCATTCAAAATAGGAGATGTTATTGAAAGTTTCATTAGAATGGGCTACAGGCCCATGTCAAGGGATGCCCAGCTGGCGGGTTTCCTGACATATTGGCTTCGATGCTTCGTCATACCTGGAGCAAGCGCCGTGGACCGTTTCTACCGCGGCGTGCTCTTTGCTGCTGTCCGATTAGTCTTTGGCTACCGGATAGATTTGCTGTCAGCGATGACCTGTAGAGTGAACGCAGGTCTTCATCTTTATGTTGAATCTATGCTCAAATAGAAGGGCGAGAAGGGGAACTTCCCTCGATTGGAGCTGCCTTATACCTATTTGTTTGGATGGTTACTTCTGTACCATCCGTCATTGATGAACCCTGACATGGGAGCAGTCGGTGGTAGCTATCTGCGAAGATTCTCCCAAAGCAAGTGGATACACACTAGTCTAAAAGATTACAGACGTGCCTTGAACCTTGGGAAGGGGTAGAATTTTTACTGCGTTGCCCCTCCAACCGGCTATGAACATATGTCGACAAATCTAGTTGACCTTGGGAGGCAGCCGTTGGGTCGGATCCTGGATGCACCGTCAAAGAATAGGCGCCAAGTAGGAAATTCTTCGGAGATTGTATTAGATTATAAAGTTTCGTCTGGAATTTCATCATAGAGTTTGGATGTCTCTGGAACAGGATGAGCTGCTAAGAAATCCGACAATACTTGACCTTTTATAGATTTTTGAGGAACATATACCATGTCATATTGGGCTAGCAGAATGGCCCATGTAGCCAGTCGAGAATTGAGTGTGCTAGGCTTTTTCATCAATACCCGAAGAGGATTAACTCTGGATATGACATGAATAGTTTAGCCAATGATGTAATGCCTCGTCTTTTGAACAGCAAACATAAGAGCTAGGCGTTCTTTTTCGATCGGACTATAACAGTGTTCAGCATCAATCATTGTACGACTGAGACAGTAGATGGCTTGTTCATGGCCTTCTTTGTTCTTTTGGGCAAGTAAAGCACCTAATGAATGGTCCATAGCACGGACATACATTAAGAATGGTATGCCAGAGATTGGTGGCACTAAGACTGGTGGGTTCATGAGATACCGTTTTATGTCGTCAAATGCTCGTTGACATTCTTCGGTCCAAACGAAAGTTAAACCCTTCTTTATTAGTTGAGTAAATGGTCTACAGCGTCCAGACAAATTCAAAATGAATCTCCTGATATACGCAAGTCGACCTTAGAATCCTCGTAGCTCTTTTAGGTTGCGTGGAGGACGTATCTCTTGAATGGCTTTGATCTTCTCGGGATCCACGTGTATACCCTTAGAGGTAATGATAAAGCCAAGAAATTTGCCACTTGAGACACCCAAAAATGACTTGGTGGGATTCATTTTGAGTTGATGTTGGCGCATGAGGTTGAAGATAGTTATCAAGTCTTGGATGTGATCTTCCTTTAGACAACTTTTGACAGCAATATTGTCGACGTAGCATTCGACAGTCTTGCGAAGATGATCTCGAAAGATGGTACTCATGGCTCATTGGTAAGTTGCACCAGCGTTCTTGAGACCAAATGGCATTACAGTATAGCAGTAGACTCCGCGAAGAGTGCAAAAAGAAGTATGTTTTTCATCTTCAGGATTCATTCGAATATAATTGTATACGGAGAATCCATCCATGAAAGATATTCGCTCGAACCCACAGGAGTTGTCGATCATGACGTTCGTGATAGGGAGAGGAAATTCATCTTTTGGACATGCTTCATTAAGATCCCGAAAATCGATGCAGACTCAAACTTTTTCGGTTTTCTTTAGAACTAGGACGACATTGGCTACCCAATCAGGATGCTGCTCTTCTCGAATAAAGCCACAAGCGATGAGCTTCTTGACTTCATCGCCGATTGCATCCATCATTTCTGGCTTGAAGCGCCGTTGTTGTTGTTTGACCGATTTTGCATTCGGCAAGATGTTCAATTTATGAGTAGCAACTTTGGGATCTAGTCCTGGCATGTCTTCATAGCTCCAGGCAAAAAACATCAATATATTCTTGAATAAGAAGAATTAATTTTTGCTTATCTGCCTCGGGAAGTTTCTTGCTGATGAATATTGGACGAGGTGACCCGCTCTCCCCTACATCAATTTGAACCAATTGATCTTCAGTGGGAGGTTCCCTTTGTTCGAATCGGAGTTCCAATTGGCTATCCATTCGTTGAGCCCAAGGGTCTGTTTCAGGATTTTCTTCGACGTCCTCGTTATAGCCTTCTGGAAGTTCGACGGAGATCATGTTAGAAGATACCGTCAATCGATGAATTTGATCGATACTGGTGTCAGAATCCCATGATCTGGAATCAGAAGAGTTAGAACGCTCCTCACTATCAGATTCAGAGGCTGCTGGGGGTAATACCGGAGGTAAAGAATATCCGAGACCTCTTTTGGTCCTGCTGTAGTACATCTCTGACTTTCCTTTCGGAACAGTTGTACGGATAGGAGTTCTTCTACTTTTACCGTAGTTGAGGCCATTTTTGAAGTCATAACCTATTTTTTGGATGATGTCTTTTGATTGTTGACTGTAACGACGAAGTTGAAGATGTCCTGTATCGTTACTTTTGCTATCATCCGTATAGCTGAATTGTTGTTCCGGTCCTTTACTAAAAAGTATTGGACTCTCGCCTTTCTTTCGAGCGGGAACAACACGATATGAATCATTTGGATGTTCGAGTGAGACTTCTGTTTGAAGAGATTGTACAACTCCCATCGTAAATGATTGATAGCTATCTAACATATCCAAATTGCAGTTAGCATGATAAATGACATCAATATACTGGAAAGTAGATGCTTTTTCATTGATTTGTACATCTGTATTTACAGCAGGACCTTTAGCCTTAGCATGCTTGGTCAGATTGATTATAAGAGGGGGAGAAGAAGAACGTGGAGGAGGATTGACTTTGTTACGACGGAGGTCAATAACAAGCGGCTCAGAGGAGGTGAGCTCCCTTTTATCCTTGTTATGAGATAAATCAATAACAAGTGGCTCAGAAGAGGTGAGCTGCCTTTTGTCCTTGTTATGACATAAGTCGATAACAAGTGGCTCAGAAGAGGTGAGCTTCCTTTGATCTTGGCCATCATTAATTGGTTGCTTCTGGACTGGCAAGTGAATAGCCAGTGGTTTGGAGGACTGAGGACGAGAAACACGTCCTTCGACAGGTATGATGAGGGTGTCATTAAGCACTGCTTCTTGTTCTTCTTCAGTGTCCAGAGACAGCACTACCTTCATGAATTCATCCATGTACATACGAGCATCTTTGCAGTATGCTTCGACACCCTTGAAAGGATAGAGATCAACAACCTCCTTTTGAACATCTCCATTGTCATCGACATATTTGAAACATTGATGGAGAGTCGAAGGGACAATGTTGTGTTCATGTAAGAATGGTCTTCCCAACAGAGCATTATAAGAACAACCATGGTTGTCAATGATGTAGAAGGTCACCTTTGTGCGAAGATTGCCTATTTGGAGTTTTAGGCGAATCTTGCCCAGAGGCTCACTCCTTTCCTGATTGAACCCAAGGATAGTGGTGATTGTACTGGAAAGACTATGCACTGGGATCTTCAATGCATCTAACATTGTCTTCGGCATGATGCTGAGAGCAGACCCTGGATCTATAAGAATACGATCGACTTTCATCGAGTTGACATATCCTATATAGTATAGAGGACGGTCGTGCATGTTGTCTTCCATCAGCATGTCATCCTGTGTGAAAGTTATGTTTGGAATTAACTCCAACACACTATGACAATGAAGGCAAAAGACTGGCTCTACTTTTGTCTTCTTCAGAAGAGCTAGACAAGTTTCTGCCTGCATGAGAGCCTCACTCAGAGTTTCCTGAGTCTCTTGGAGAGGCGCAAGAGCTCAAAGATGGACAACCGGGCTGGTGTATTGGCTAACTGAGCCAAGCTATCAAAGTTGTAAGGCTTTTCAAGTCCGAAAGGAGATGACTTCTTCAAAGGTCTGTCGAAGCGGACTTGTTGTTTGCCTTTGTCAATGACCGTCGGCTTGGGAGGAATGGACTCTATAACCGGTGAGGATGCAGTAGGAATATCCTCAGTGGAAGCAGGTTGCACTGGAGCAGGCTCAGAAGAAGTGGCAGGATTCTCTTGAGCTTCGGGGTAATCCTTTAGATAGTCTTTCCCTGATCTGGTGCCCAGCAGGATTTCGTCGTCAACTATGGGGTCAAAAGACACCATATTGCAAGTCTTTGTCGTGCTCTTGGAGCGGTCTTCCTTCTTGAAGGAAGAGGGAACTTCGAACTTCGAAGTAAGATCCGGATGAATCCACAGAATCTCGCCATTGTCAAGAGACAAGGGGACAAGACCTTCACTTCGTGAAGGAGGAAGATTTTCGACCTCAAGAGTAGCTTTGGGGATAGGGATGACACCATGCTGTATCATCTGTGGAGGGAAGTCATCGAACTGAACTGAGACCATGTTTACGGTAACAGTCTTCTCGTCTTGTTGCAGAGTAAAACCACCAGCGTTGACCAGCTCCTGAATTTTGCCTTTGAGCACATAACATGCTCGAGTGCGATGCCCAATGAACCTGTGATAGACACAGTATTTAGGATGATCAGTCTTACCGACTTTATCAGGCTTCTTCGGGTCTGGGAGTTGGAGCTTATTGCTTTTGATCAAGCAATCAAAGATGCTCACGGTGTCATTCTCGTCAAAAGAGTACTTTACTTTCGGACGAGGTTCCCTTGGTGGAGGTGCTGAAGGAGTAGAAGTGGACGTAGGTGGAGCTACGTTGACCGTCAGAGATTCTTTGCTTTTCAAGTTGATGTTCAAAGTTTCTTTTCCTTTGCGGTTGTTATGCCGATTGCCACCACCCGATGTCTGGTGTTCATCCCGGTCGGGGTTAAATATTTGTACCCCTAGCTGCTTGAATTTATCGACGCTAACTTCAGCTGCGTTAGCGTTGACAATGAAGGATGGCCAATCTTGGAACTGAGTTGACCCCGTCCACATACTGATGATAGGCAAAAGATTTGCCTTGCAGGTGTCTACGGTGACAGCGGCCGGAGTTCCAGGAGGCATTTTTAAAGTTTTCTGGCAGAACCTTTCAATGAAACTCTTAGCAGTTTCATTGTGCCTTTATTTGATTTTATTGAGGGCTAACATGGTCATGTCGTTGATCCCCTCATAGAATTGTTCCAAGAAGATCTGTTTCAGACCTGAGAAGGAGGTGATAGAGCCATCGGGCAAGCTTCTGTACCAATCATATGCCATGACGGCTAAACAGCCGACGAATACCCTGGTAAGAAGAGCATCATTTGGCTGAAGTTGGACAATCATTACCTCGAAGTGGTTAATGAACTGACTAGGAGAAGTGCTGCCTTCAAACAGCGAGATTGTTGGAATTTTATACTTCGGAGGAAATGGGACTTCCTTCCATTCAACTGGGTAAGGTTGCTTGATCCCCAACCTCTGCAAGTTGTCCTTTTATTTGAAGGCCTCAAACTGAGTGCGCAGGAGCTTGACAGCTTCATTGGCATCCTCCACTGATGTATAAGGAGAAGGCTGAGGCACAATATTAGGGGGAGGAACAGCGTGGTAAGCACTACCCCCAGCACCTGACTGACTAGGTGTAGGTTGAATCTGTACAGGAGGTACTTGAGGAGCTGCTACCCCCAGCCCTGTACTAACAGGCACCGACGAAGCTTTGATTTCAGGATTTGCAGCAGGTACAGCCGGTGGTACTGTATGTTGGGCCACGATGATAGAATGCATATTTGCAACCATTTCGGCCATGGTCTTTAGTTTGTCTTCTAGCGCAGCTATTCGTTGTTCTTGACTAGCTGAACTGGAAGCATCGGGATCTTCAGTGACAACATAAGCTGTCACTTCTCTAGGTACAGTGGAGGATACTGTCTGTTCTAAACTTTCGCTGTATGCATCGTAGTCGGAGAAAGAATCATCTCCTGAGTGAGAAAGAGGAAGATGACCGGAAGGATCTTGAAGATTCCTTTGACCGATTGTATCTCGGCTTCAGGATCGGGTATGTTAGAATACTCCTTCAGAAGATTCTTGGAGTAGATCCAAATACCGTTGACTTGGCTTGCGAGGCTTGTCGTGCTTGGAGCACCTCCTACCCCCAGTGTCTCTGAAAGTCATGTTGACAGAAGCGTACAAAACTTTGTCTTCATCTTCTGACACAGGTTCAGAGTTTGTAAAGTTCAGACGATCGAAGACAGATCGTCTTGTTGTCTGACAACAACACTTAATGACAACTTTGTGATTACAATGGTGTCCAAGTGGTTGCACTGGAGGAGTTGAGATGTTGTCCCGTTTTTGCTTAAGATGTCTCGGAGATCGAAAACAATGACAGGACGAGAAGAAATCTGAGGGATGTGTTCTTTGACAATATTCGGAACATGGTTCCGGTTCTTTAATTGTTTCGTCCCTTGAGTGTACAGGGAAGTACTCATTTTATTGGCATAGGTGTCCGAATTTTTGATCCTAGAAGTTTGCTTCTGATGCTGGTTGGTCTTCGGCATTGGCTGTTTGCGTTTCACCGAAGTTGGTCTATTGAGATAAGTTCTTAGATCAGCGAACTCACCCCTAGGGGTTTCTGTCTGAGACACCAGCAATTTTCCCTATTTAGAATGGGATATCTTGAGAGTTGGGAGGTCTTGGAACTCTGCTACCGGAGTAGGCAGAATACCTCCTTGATCAGTACACTTTCCTTTGGTAAGGAAGGAAGAAGAACCCTTGTTGGAGAGAGTTCTTGTACTGACTGGTGCCGAGGCACGTTCAGATTGATCTTCTACGATAAAAACCGAGGAAGACTGAGAAAAGACCAAAGGACCTTTTCCTTTGTTTTGTGAAGAAGGGTTAGCTAAAGAGCGTTTCCCTCTGTTGTCTTCCAAGTCGTGGGACGAGAAAGTTTGAAAAAAGACCAACGGGCCTTTTCCTTTGTTCTGGGAAGGAGGAGGAATAGTCAAAAGACTACCCCCAGTGGATTGTGCTGGAGCAACAGGGTGCTTGAGAAGAGGGGCAGAGTTTTTCCCCTTGCTGTGAGAAGATGAGAGATTAGCCAAAGGGCTGTCACCCTTAGACTGCGCTGGCGCAGTTTGCGCAGGCATTGGAGTGGTTGCTGGCGCACTGGCAGGTTGCGCATGAGTAACTCTGGCAGAAGGTCTTCTGGCCACAGTTTCAACAGCTTGCGCAGGAGTCTTGTTGCCAGAGTGTTTGGGTTACACTCTGGTTACTGGAGTGGTGGATTGCACAGGCAGAGTTACGGCCAATTGCGCTAGAGGAATAGGAGTCTTGCACTTTGACAGAGCAGCATAGGAAATAGGTTGTGCACTGTCAAGGGGAACAACATACTGCGCATGGGCCGTAGCAGCAAACTGCACAACAGAGACAGAAGTCTTGGGAACAAAGACAGTAGACTGCGCAGCAGGTTGAGCAGCAGAGGCAGTGGACTGCACAACAGTCTTGGGGACCCACACTGGATGAACTTTGCTTGTGGCAGAAGTTGTTGCAGTACGAGGGGTGGTTCTGGAGTTGATCATCGCCTCGTAGGCCGTCTGGTTGACCTTTACAACCAGCGTCTTCTGCGTCTTTTCGATAGACGCAACGTCACATTAAGTTGTCACTTCCTCATCGGAGGAGAAAGTCGTCCCCAGCAGAGTCGCCATTTTATTTGCAAAAACAAAAGTTGATCTTTATTTCACAAACTTTGTAAGAAGATTACAAAATTTTTGGGAAAGTACAACTATAGGAATCCGATCTGAAGACGATCGCTTTATCCCTTGGACGATATGAACTTTGAAAACGGTAGCCTCTGAAGTTTGCAGCAGCACTTTGGCAAGAACTCATGATCTCGGGTGGTGACTTGTATGGAATCTGATCTCTGTATGTGTGTCACAATGGAGGCTTGAAACTCTATTTATAGAGTTTTGGAAATAACTAACTTTTAGTTATTCTGACTTGCGCATGATGGATTGCGCAGACTTTAGATTGCGCAAGCAATGGATTGCGCAGGCAGTTACTCGATCGTGTACCATCTGTATGTGACGCGTGGCATTGTTTGATTGAAATGCGCTTGATCGTGTACAGACGGTTTCCACATGGTGAGTAATTAATGGCATGAAGGCCACGTGTATATTGTCAGTTGTCTAGATGGAGTGCGCCACCTGAATTGTGCTGGCTTCAGATTGTGCTGGGATGGACCGTGCTGCATAGAGTCTGGCAGATTGTGCTGCATGTACAGCTGTCCTCGAGCGCTATGCTGCACGATAAACGAACAGTTTCCTCGTTATCCGTGCTGTCAGTTGTCATAAGATCTGATTCTCTATCAGGTAATGATGACGAGGCCACGTCAGCTTGCGCACTTGGATGAGTGCGCAGTTCAGCCTGCGCAATCGAGTTGGTGCACAATCTGTCTCCTGCGCAGTTCACTTAAAGGATGCATAATTTGATTTTTATGACTTCTTTGATGGGTGCAACTTGATTTTTAGGACCTACAAAAATCAGCTTTCGAGACCTCATCTTCTCGAGTCATTCTCTCGAATTCAGCAGTTACGAGTGGCTCTACCTACCCTCGATTAAGATCTTTATAAATCTTGTTTGATTCCTCCAACTCATCCAGCACATGTTCGAGATAAGCAGCCTGAGCCTCATCACCCTGATCTCGGATGCCGCCGATCAAGAAGGAAGTCGGACATCTGACAGTATTGAACTCAACATTTTCTTTCTCCATTATCCTTTTTACTAAAGGTCCTAATGAAGTGAAGAAGAAATTGGTGAAGGAACCAACTACAAATTTGTTGGTAGGCACTGCACTAGGTATGATAGCTACTCCTATAGAAGTTGCAGCTGTAGATGCCTGTGAAGGTGGGAGTTCAGCATCTCGAACATTGGCCGTAGCCTCTTTTGACATGGGGGCCATGGTGGAGCTGGTCGCCCCTCCCGGATGTTCTTCTGCAAAATCAAATGAACATCGTCAGTTTGCTGTCACTAAGGAGTATCAAAAAGATCAAAATGAAGGCAACTTACCAACGCTTGATTTGGTGACAAGAATGTCATTTAGTGAAACAGGTTGGAGCCTTGTGGAAGTAGTTTCAGACATTATTGCCTGACTACTTCTCGCTTCGGAGCCACCTGATAGATGACGGCTGCCACTGGCTATCACCTCTGTCTGGACCATGTCGGTGCATGCCGAAAGAACTGTAGGAGGTTGGATTTCTGTATTGATGAAGGTTAAAACATCAGTCTGTTGATCTATAAATGAAGATTATCAAAAATTAATCAATACCTCTTTGATCTGTTGGACTGGTGACAGTAGTTTCTCCTGGTACTACTTCATGAGCAACACTCTTCTCCTGTGATGCCTGGTCAGCAGCATCCTCTTCTGAAATTATGTTAACATCCTCTGCCGATGTTTCCTCGTCATCTGCTGCCACTTCTGGTGCTTCCTCATTGTCAGTTGCATCGGCTGGATCTTCGTTATGGAAGCCAAAGTCACATCCATCCAGAGCTTCGATCATCAGTCGATCTTCCCCAGCACGACGTGAATTCAGTGTAACTGGAGGGTCATCTGTTCTCATTGTAAGAGGCGATTCTGACTCATTAATTGTAGTCAGAGCTGCAGTCCTTTCTTCTGCTTCTATAGCCTTATCACTCGTCTCTGCAGTCTCTTCGCCTGCAGTTCCTTCTTGTGCATCTATCACCTGTCCTGTCTCAGGAGGAGGTGTAGGAGAAGATATCATAACCCCAGCGGCAGCACTAGCCAAGGCCGATGTACGGAGGGGTATCGGGAGAGTATTTGCTTTCTTTCTGAAAGCTATTTTCTTCCTACGTAGAGGCTCTTCAGGACTCTCCACGTCTATAGCTTGTGTCTGTCTTTGGATTGAAGTGGGAGTCGTTGCTTCCTCTTTGTGAGCTGACTCAGCCTGTTGCCGAGACTGCGATCGAGTAGTGACCCTTTCCGAAGAGTCTATAGCGGTTTTTTTTCTTAGAGACAGGAGAAGATGGTTCTTCTGCCTTTCTTTTCTTCTCCTTGATCGGAGATCTTGCAACTTTCAAAGAAACACGTAGCGATTCATAGACTTCTTCAGGGAAATTGGCTTCCTTCGAAGCTTCTAGAGGCGCATCAGCAGGTTCGTATTCTTCATCATTTCCAGGAGGCAACAAAACAGGTGCTCCTTTCCTAAAACGTGTCACCGTCGCAAAGCTGTCTGTCAAATTGAAGTTCTCAGCAAAAGTATTTGCTGACGTATAAAAGATTGAATAAGTGTACAGCATGCGCAGGCCACGGTCATTCTTTGTCGGCATCGAGAATGTTGTCTTGGTGTCACGGACGTTGTAATAGGCCCAAGCTCGGACTTCATCAATCAAATAACCTTTTCCCTATAAGCATGTTATGGCATTACCTACATGGAATTGGTCATAGCCAAATTGACGCACAAAATGACTTGGGAGATAGGGTTCAAGATAACACTCATCTTCGAACCGGTATACTAGAGTTGATGGCCGAATCATTCTCAGCCAGTCGAAGGTGGTACGGCCCAAGGGTGGCACTCTCACCGAGTCGATCATGTTTGTCGATACATATTCATAACCGGTTGGAGGTGGAACGCAGTAAAAGTTCCATCCCTTGCCAAGGTTCAGAGCTCGCCGGCAGTCTTTCAAAGTGGTATAAACCCACTTGCATCCGGAGTATCTTCTTAAGAAACTGCCGCTCACTGCCCCCATAGCAGGGTTCATTAGAGAAGGATGGTGTAGAAGCAGCCATCCAAACAAATATGTATACGGCAGTTCCAGTCGAGGGAAATGCCCCTTCTCACCTTTTCCTTGAATCATTGAATCAACGAAGAGATGGAGGCCGGCGTTCATCCTGCAAGTCATGGCTGTTAACAAATCCATCCGGTAGTGAAAAACTAGATGCACGACAGCAAACAATATACCGCGATGAAAGCGGTCAACTGTACTGGCCCCGGGAACAACATATCGTCGAAGCCAGTAAGTAAGGAAACCCGCCAGTTGGGCTTCTTTCGATATGGGACTGTAACCCATCCTCATATAGCTCTCGACGATGTCTCCTTTCTTGAAAGGAGGATACTGAAGATCATCTTCGATCTTGATATCCATCTCGTCGTGCTTCTGCATCAATTCTATCACCTCGCTATTGCTAAGCTGTTTGAAGAAGTTGGGGTTGCAATTCTCGTGTTCCTTAGTTTTCTTCTCCATAATGTGGTTGAAAAAAAGATACGGCAACCATTTGGTAGAGTAGCAAGTTCCGGCTGTTCCACTCTTGTAATACAGAGAACAAATCTTGTAATAGCATAGTAGCTCTTCGAAGACAGCTACCATGTCGGTATTTTCCTTACGAAGATTGTCCAACTCGTCATTTATCGGGACAAACTCTTCATATGGGATATCCTCCATCGGCAGATTTGAGATGTATTTCATTTCATGCAAGGCAAAACCGATTTCCCCGTACGGCGTCATGAAGGTGCCAGTTCTGTAATTATATCTTTCCACCAACGCAAGAAATAAATGTGGATTAGGGGGAAACCCATAGATAGTGGTATACACTGCCTGATACAAATCGATTTCTCTAGCTGATCTTCAAATTGGACTAATATCCAATTGGCCACACAGATCCACCTTTTATTCTGCGGGTTCACAAGACCTGCCAATCGCAGATCTTGGTCCGGATATTTCCCTTCCACCTTTGCAAACTCATTTGCGAATATTGGGGTCCTTACTGGACGCAACAGAGAAGAATCCTCTGGTGGGATGCAACCAGGTTTTAGTCATCTGAGTAAGGAGCTATGTCGTTCAAAAGAACTGTAGAATACATCTTTATGGTCTGGCCCCTTCCTAACACAGATGTTACCTACTCGGGCCTGCTGCAGTGGAGTTATGTCCCATTCCATCCTTCTGGGATAGCTCACAAAAGCGTATCTGGACAGATGAAGACATCTTGAGATCTCTGTCAGATATATTGTTTTCTCGCCCCTTTGGAAGATTCTTTGTTCCATACGAGGCCTCGGCTGTGAATTCTTATCAAAAGCCTCACCAAACAAAAATAGAGGTTTCTTGTGGGTGACAGTATCAGCAGTCTGTAGAGGTTGCCCGTTCATCAGACACAATAAGGTATCATTATCTTGCGCAATCAAGACAGCCTGTCGAGATGATGGTAAAGCATACTGAGGAAAGGAGACATGTGAGAGATCTTCCTTGAATTCTGACTCGGACAAAGTTCCTGCAAGAACCTCGTAGTTTGGGTCTTCTCTGAGGTTAACTGCATCGACGAAGAGACAAATATCAGTATGTGCAAAAGAAATTAAAAAGTTCTTCACAATTCATTCAATTGCACTGTGTGTACAATCTATCCGATTGCGCCAACACAGCCTAGTTGCGCAAACATTCGATTGCGCCAAGACAGCCTAGTTGTGCAAAATATCCGATTGTGCCAGCACAGCCTACTTGTAAAAAACATCAGTTTACGTATTGATGCGCAAATCGACAGATTGCGCTAAACACTCTGTCAGCGCTCTCCAACCGATTGCGCAAGATACCATTTTCATAAAAATAAAAACTATTGTACATGCAGCCGAAACCCTAAACAAGGTGGTGCAAGTGGTTGAGGATACCATTAATCTCTAAAAAGAGAGAGGCATGAAGGTTCAAACTCATCAAAAAAACCCTAAAAAGGGTTTCGATTATGGTCCATCATTCACCTTGAAGAGCGGGGTGGCCTGTCTCGTGACGGGATACTCGCGGTGCAACACGAGTCGAAGGTTCGGCAGGAGCTTTTCCCTTCTTAGCGGTCGATCGCTTAGGCGCCATGGGTGTCGACGACGAGAGGAGAAAGAAGAAGTCGGAGTAGGAGAATCACAAATGCTCGAGGAGTTTTTCTCTTAAAGATTCAAAATGCAAGTAAAGCTTAAAAGAATGGAAGAGGAAACTATTTATAGTTTCTCACAGAAACCTAACAGTCACCTACGATTCCGTCGAGAAAATCGGAACTAATTCCTCAAAACGCGCTGGCCTAAGCGCAACTTGATTTCAAATTTGAAATTCAAAGTATTTCAAAAATTTGAATATTTTCAAATTTCGAAAACTTTGAAGGGGGTCTTGTAAGTCCTAAAAATCAAGTTGCACCCATCACATAGTGCACATGAGTCCAAATTGCGCACCCATCAATGAACAGCGCTAACATGAACCTTGCTAACATGAACAGCGCCAAACATCAACTGCGCTAGACTGAACCGCGCCACTGCCCGAGCGCGCTACGCTGACGTGGCAAAGCCATCATTACCTGACAAGAAAATCAAATCTACTGACAGCCTGACAGGCCGAAAAGCGAGGAATCCGTTCGTATCCCGTGTAGCACGACGCTCGAGAATAGCTGTACAGTCCAGTGCAATCTGCCAGTTCAACCTGAGCGCGGTCTGCCAGATCCTCCTCAGCGCAGTTCGACCACATCCTCCTCAGCGCAGTCTAACTGTCTGAAACCCAGCGCAGTCTGCCAGTCCAATCTGAGCACAGTCTGAAGCTAGCAAGTGGCGCGATCCATCAAGCCTTTTTTTAAGATAACTGACATTTATTACGTGGCTTACATGCCATCAATTGCTCGCCACGTGACAACTGTCTGTAAACGACAAAGCGCATTTTAATCAAACAATGCCACGCGTCTAAATACAATTAGCCCACGATTGAGCAACTGCATAAAAGCCAGCGCAATTTGCAGTCTGCGTAGTCTTTCACTGGCACAGTCCATTGTGCGCAATCTAGAATAACTACAAAGCAGTTATTTCTAGAACTCTATAAATAGAGTTTCAAGTTCTTCATTAAAGAGGAGAGATCATTTTCGAGATCATCAGAGATATGATTTCTTGTCCAAGTACTGCTGCATTCTTCAGAGGCTATCGTCTTCAAAGTTCACATAGTCCAAGGGATAAAGTGATCGTCTTCAGATCGGATTCCTGCAGTTGTACTTTTCCAAAATTTATTGTACTTTTGTACTATTCTTTAAAGTTTGTGAAATAAAGACTTTTGTATTTGCAAACAAGCATATTAGCACATGAGACATAAGGATAATAAAAGACATAAGGTAGAGAAAAACAAGATGATAAACGATAAGACGACTAAGGGACCATTCCGGTAGCCAAGTTACAACCCGTAAACCAAACAAGGATCGGGGTTGTAACCCTTCACCTGAACAGAGCTTAGTCTCCAACAAATTATCAACAAGAGTAAAGCATGAACAAGCAGGTTCTGAAATAATCAAAGACTGGCATTGCTTAGACAAGACTACACTAGACTACATCCATCAATCACGGCCAAGCAAAGAGTACGGCTTGATACTTTAACTAGCTAGGGTTATCACAAGCCTAGTTACTAGCAAGATGCAATAAGATGTTCTAGCAGTCAGAGGCCCTACAGCTATCCAAATTATCCAGGCAAGGTTGATTACCAAAGTTATCCAGAATTATTAGAAGGCTTAGAGTGCAACACATAACAGTGTGTCTTGTACTTGTTTCATGAGTGTGTCCCACATGACAGTGGACTGGAAATGTGCCCTACTCGACAGCAGGCTACAAGTCCATCAGGTATGGCCGATATAACGGGATCGCCTGTAACTGGAGAAATCTCCCTTAGAATGAACTACTTGATCAATCTAGTCATTAACCTTAGTTACATTCGGTATGAATCCCTGACCGTGGTAACCAGGGACTCATGTCCTAGATATGATGCAAGACGAGACTAGACTAGTAGCTTGTACAAACAAGTTTCAAGAAAGCACCCACGGTGTTAAGACAAGAATTTACTTAGCGAGTCAAGGTAGCTGTCGCAACGGCGTTCAAGGTTACATGTCATATTTACTTGTCAAAAGTGCGCCGCAACGGGCTACTATCATATACTGGCCTGTCATATTCTGGTCTGGAGTGCGCCACGATGGGCCACTGTTATGTTCTTGTATCATGTCATGTTCACATATCATGTCGTCTACAGATTATCATGTTAATATCTTTTGTCAAGGGTGCAATACAACGGCCACCATCAAGTGCTATTATTCCATTAATATGTCGTGCTCACATCGTATTCATGTCGAGTTCATATCGAAAAGGAGTAAGGATATAAAATAGGTACAAAAATAAAAAAAGGGAACCTGGGGACATCATGCACCCAAGGGGGTGCATGCGCCCACACATGGGTTCTAGGGCTATGCGCCCAAAGGGGAAGGGGCAAATCAGAATGCACTGCCAGTCTCATGGCCATGTGCACCCAAGTCAGGAAGCCATGCGCCCTCTATTGAAGGCCATGCGCCCATAGGGGAAGGGCAAGTCAAAGCAACATGCACTTAGGCATGGGGGTGGTCAAGGCAGCATGTGCCCATAGTGGCATGCGCCCAAGAGGATGGGAGTCTGAGATACATGCGCCCAAGAGGAGGCATGTGCTCAGGGCTATGCGCCTACATAAGCATGAAAATGACATGAAGGTTTACAAGTCAGGAGCTCATGCACCATCCATTAAAGGCCATGCGCCAAAGGGGATGTCTATGCGCCCACATGTGGTATTATGCGCCCACATGATTTGGCTATGCGCCCACAGGTTGCACTTAATAGTGTGCAAACACCGTTCATCATCTTCTCCAAGTCTTGGCCGAGAGCATAAGTCTTGGAACCCATGATCTTCAAATGATCATAACTCGGTCAAAATACAATAAAATCTGACTTTTCAAATGTCTAAGTTGTGTAAAATCAAATTATCTACCACATGGAACTCTTAGTTTTCAAAAACAAGGAGGTTTACTAGATCAAAACCCAATAGAACCCCAAAATGGTGTAAAATTAGATCTACACAAATATATACATGAAAATGCAAAATAACAAGAACTAAAGTAGCTTAGAATGTTGCATAGAAGATATTAGAACAATAAAATGGAGGGTTCCTTCATGAAGCAAGTTGCACTTGCCTAAGCTTGGTGGGTGGAGGAATTAATAAAAGAGGAGGAAGAAGAAGAAGTAATTGAGGAGAGAGAGTGGGTTGGTGGGCTTTAAATGGCAGGGTTTAACATGTTGAACCGTGGTAAAATAAAACAAGCCAAACCATAATGAACCAAGTCAAACCATGATATGCCATGATGAACCTAAGCAAGATTAAACCAATGCTAGCTAGCAAGGCAAGATAAGTAAAAAATACGGGTCAGGATTATGTACACATATATTGGAAATATGTATAACAAAAAATGGAGGTGACAACTCTACCCACCTTAAAAGAATTCCGTCCTCAAAATTTTAATCAAGAGACTAGAGATGTCCGGACAAGCTATACTAATCACAAGCAATATATGACTAAGCAATCAATCATACAATCATTCATGCAAGCAAGGAATTAAATTATAAGGCATAAAAAGACATTATACTTTATGAGTCAAACAGGTCGGGATATCGCGATCGGATTTTATCCTCATGCTCCCACGTTGACTCACCCAAAGAGTGATGACCCCAATCAACATAGACTAAACTGATAGTCTTGTTCTTGAGTATCTTCTTTTTTTTGTCCAATATAGACACGGGTCTCTTCTCACACGAAAGGTTGGTACCAATAACCAATTCTAAATGATCAAGGATATGACTTGGGTCCGGGATATACCTTCACAATTGGGATACATGGAATACGTCATGCACCTCATGTAACGACGGTGGAATAGCGAGACGATAGGACACATCACCTACTCGCTCAAAGATATCAAACGGCCCTATATATCTAGGACTAAGCTTTCCTCGTACGCCAAAATGAATGACGCCATGGGTAGGCGAGATACTAAGTTATACGTGGTCGCCGACAGAAAACTCAAGGGGACGCCACTGAGAATCGGCCTAATGACGATAACGATCTTGCGCAACTCGAAGATGATCTCTGACTCGTCTGACCACCTCAATCGTCTGTAAAATCATTTTGGGACCAAACATCTGCCTCTTGCCGACATCATCCCAAGCTAAAGGAGATTTGCACTTCCAGCCATACAATGCCTCGAAAGGTGCCATCTGTATACTGTCCTGGAAACTGTTGTTGTACGAGAACTCCACTAGGTACAAGTGATGTTCCTACGAACCACCGAAGTCAAGTGTGCATGATCTTAACATATCTTCAAGAGTTTGAATTGTACGTTCGGACTGACCATCTGTCTGCGGATGAAAGGCGGAACTGAACTTGAGACGAGTCCCCAAACTCTTTTGAAGACTCCGCTAAAAGTGAGATGTATATCTTGAGTCTTTGTCTGATATGACACTAACTGGCACTCCATCCAATCTGATTATCCACCAGAGGTCCATCTCTACCAGCTGATCCGTTGACTGGCCAATTCTGAAAGGAAGAAAATAAGCTACCTTCGTAAGACGGTCAACTATAACCCAAATAGCCCCTCTCCCAGCTGGGGAGTTAGGTAACCCAGTTACAAAATCTATGGAAATGTGCTCCCATTTTCATTCTGGGATCGGTAAAGGTTGAAGAAGTCCAGCTTGTCTCTGATGTTCAGCCTTAGCTAGTTGGCAAACTAAACAACGAAAGACAAACCGGGCTATCTCCCTCTTCATGCCATTCCACCAAAAATGTTGACGGATATCACGATACATCTTCGTACCGTCGGGGTGAATCGAATACTGCGAACTATGAGCCTCTATCATGATCTCCTGTCTGATATCACCACTGGGTACACAAAGATGCCTTCTATGTCGAAGTGTACCGTCCTCATGAATACATAACTCGGCTCTCCGTCCTGCTACACATTCTGCCCTAAGTCGCTGTAGCTTCGAATCCGCTGACTGAGCTAACTTAATCCTCTCAACTATGCTGGACTAAACTTGCATGTTGGCCATCAATGCCACATTGGTAGGAAGAACAACTTCAATACCCATCTTCTGAAGATCTGCTAACAACTCTAGCTGTACTGTTAGAAAATAAACTTTAGCTCTTCTGCTTAATGCATCTGCAACAACGTTAGCCTTCCCAGGATGATACTGCAGGTTGATGTCGTAATCCACAGGTAGATCTAGCCATCTCCTATGACGCATGTTGAGATCCTTCTGAGTAAACACATACTTAAGACTCTTGTGGTCGGTAAAAATCTCCACCCGATCTCCATACAGGTAATGCCTCTACAGCTTCAATACAAAAACTACTACTGCTAACTCCAGGTCATGGGTTGGATAATTCCTCTCATGATCACGAAGTTGTCATGATGCATAAGCTACAACCTTCCTATGCTGCATCAAGACACGCCCTAATCCCTTGTCGGATGCGTCGCAATAAACTAAAAATCCTCCAGTCCCATCTGGAATCGTGATAATGGGTGCCGTCATCAATCCTTGCTTCAACTTCTTAAATAAATTCTGACACTCTGTTATCCAAGCAAACTGCACATCCTTGTAGGTCAACTGAGTCATGGGTGCTGAAATCCTAGCGAAGTCTGATACAAACTGCCGGTAATAGCAGGCCAATCCAAGGAAACTTCGAACTTCTACGACGGGGCTAGGAACTGGCCATGTCTCTATAGCCATAATCTTCTGGGGGTCTACTTTTACTCCACCTCTGGTGATGATATGCCCTAGGTACGAAATTCAATCAAGCCAGAACTCACATTTACTGAACTTCATGTACAACTGGTGCTCTCTGAGAATTTGAAGGATTGTACGGAGATGCTGCTCATGCTCCGCTTCACTCTTGCTATAGACCAAGATGTCGTCTATGAACACTATCACAAACTGATCCAAATAGGGCATGAAGATACGATTTATGAGGTCCATGAATACGGCTGGTGCATTGGTTGCTCCAAACGGCATACCAAGGAACTCTTAATGTCCATATCTTGATCTGAACGTTGTCTTCGGGATGTCTCGCTCTCTAAGTCTGATTTGATGGTACCTTGATCGTAAGTCAATCTACGAGAATACTGCCGCTCTCTTGAGCTGATCAATCAAATCATCTATCCTTGGTAGAGGGTATCTGTTCTTAATTGTTGCAGGAGTTCAAGGTACGATAATTAACACATAATCTTGACGTACCATCCTTCTTCTTTACTAGGAGCATCGGGGTTCTCCAAGGGATCCACTAGCACGAATGAATCCTTTGGTTCTAAGTTTTTCAATCATCTTCTACAAGATCTCCAATTCTGAGGGTGATATTCTGTAGACTCTCTCTGATACTTGTGTCATCCCGGGAATCAAGTTAATTATGAAATCTCTCTCTGGCGGCATACCTAGAAGCTCTTCGGGAAACAATTAGGAAACTCTTCAACTACTCTGGAAACTGAACCGCCGCTGCAACTGCCATCCGCATAACCGGGAAAGAAGGTTCTACTTCGCCCCTGGAAAAATGAAAATTCTGCCTCGCCGGAAATACCAAAAATAATCCTGCTAAGATGGCAGTCTATTCTCGCATAATGATCCTTCAGCCAATCCATTCCTAAGACCACATCATAATCAGCCATCAAAAACTCTATCAACCTAGCGGGGAACTCTCTACCGCTAACAACGATTCTATACGAGGAAAAGACTCTATCTACTCCCACAAGCGCATTACCAGTAAGTATATTGAGCCTCACTGATAATGACTCGAGCTCCAGTCCTATCCGTGTTGTGAATCATACAGACATGAATGAATGCGATGCTCCCGAATCAAATAATACTGATGCAGGAAAAGAGTTGACGAGAATGGCACATGCTACCACCTCACATGATGCCAATTCCTCCTCCAAGGTTAAAGTCATCACTTAAACTTGTCCTCTTGGGGCAGGTCTCCTCTGTTGAAAACCTTTTTGTCTGTTCTGGTTCTGAGCTTGGGCATGGGCATACTGCTGCGACCTTTCCTGGAAAGCTTAGGCCTGAGACAGCAAGGGCCTCGGGAACTGGTGTTGCTGCTGAACTGGAGCCGGTCCACTAACCGATGGACTGGTTAGGGTTGATGATGAACTGGCCCTATGTGGACAGGACCCTATCATATGATCCGATTCTCCACAAGCCAATCACAATCCCTGTGCTCTGCGATACTCTGAAACAACGTGGCCGGGCTTCCCACAATGAGAGCAGCCCATTGCGGAAGACTACTTCTGCTTCTGCTGTTGAAGGTACGTTGGGGTTGAATGGTGAACCGACGTAACTGAGGCCGTCCGCCTCGGAGTTCCTATATTCAAAGCCCTAGCTGCCAGGACTGGAGTTGATGAATGGGACATTTGCCCATGGGACCTCTTCCGACCTCCGGTACGGTCTACTATCCTCTGAGAAGTATACTCATGCCTCTTCGCTGCTCGAAAGACGACATCAAATGTCTAGTGCTCGAACTGCTCCACAGCTAGAATAATCTCTTGGTGGATTCCTTGCTGGAACCGCTGGGCTCGGTCCAACTCGGCCGCATTTCTATCGACTGTCCTTTCCATCTGCTTGAGATTGTTGAATCTGGTCTGCAGATCATACCGAGCTACTACATCAAAGTACTTCATCTTGAACTTCTCGCTGAATATCGCCCATAAGACAGGCGTTGCCAATCCAACTACTTGCATCGCCCACCAGCTGCGAGCTAAGTCTAACAACTGTAGGCGCACAACGGCCACCTTCACTCCTTCGAGAATCCTAGCTACCTCTAGGATTACTTCTATGTCCTGAAGCCAAGCATCAGCAGCGATAGCATCTTCACTGCCATAAAAGAAAGGAGGGTTCAAGCGCTTAAAATTGTTGGCCGCAGTATTCCCTTGGTAACCAACTCTACCCATAGTATCCTGCACTATCTGGTGCATGGTGTCACCTCGACGATCTTGAGATGCAAGCAATTCCCTGATGAGTCCCACCAGGGTTCCATTGTCAGGCTCTGCAGGTTGGATGGACTGAACTGGTGGCTCTTGACCCCCGGTAGGCATGACTATGGAGGCTATCCCTGAATGCTGGGCTTTGTCTCCAGGTTGCTGCTGGTTTACTTGAGGTGCTCCGTCTTGCCGATCGGTAGGACCAGGAACAATACCGCTGAAGAAACGACATGGGGAACAATAAGGAAGGCCGTGATAGATCAAGGATATAAGCATGTGATCAGATCAAGATTTCGGAAAGATTAAAAGACACGAGTAGAAATCAAGGACGAGTGCTGATTGAGACATCTATTCAGTAAAACCCTCATATATCTTGATTTACAATACCTGCATGGGCCACCACTTAAACCGTGTCACGCCCCAAAACTAGAATACTGGAGAGAAGGGGACAGACACAGCCAGCTACGTACATTGAACCGTAACACACCTTGATGTACGGTCACGGGTGTCTAGATACATGAGGGTTTTACTACAAGCCAACAGTCTTTTATGGTCAATAACAAGCCTAGTATCTCAATCTCAAGCAAGCAAGTAAGTGTAACAAGAAGGTAGATCATCAGAATTACAAAGTAAGGCGTCCCATACGTTACATATTCAGATGATCATGAAGCTAGTCATATAAAATGCGGAGACTAGCAAGAGTTTAAGTCATACTTGACCAACCCTAGGATTTTTCAATCAAGTTACAGCCCTTAGGCAGACAGGAATATAAATTTAACACGAGCTAACACTTGTTCGACAGCTAAACGCCTCAAAAGAATAATTTACAATGGAGTGTGAAGCAAAATAAAACCCACTCGTTGCCAGGGTTGCGCCTAGTGATCACCATCTGGCTGGAAGGCTGGAAGATCCACGGGTCCTACTCCAAAATCTGGCCATATAAAACCAGCTAGGTCAGACCCCAGAAAGAGCAAGTGCACAAGGAAGACTTCACTTAAGAACTAAAACCAGCATATTAGCACATGAGACATAAGGATAATAAAAGACATGAGTTAGAGAAAAACAAGATGATAAACGATAAGACGACTAAGGGACCATTCCGGTAGCCAAGTTACAACCCGTAAACCAAATAAGGACCGAGGTTGTAGCCCTTCACCTGGACAGAGCTTAGTCTCCAACCAATTATCGACAAGAGTAAAGCATGAACAAGCATGTGCTGAAATAATCATAGACTGGCATTGCTTAGAGAAGACTAGACTGGACTACATCCATCAATCACGGACAATCAAAGAGTACGGCTTGATACTTTAACTAGCTAGGCTTATCACAAGCCTAGTTACTAGCAAGATGCAATGAGATGTTCTAGCAGTCAGAGGCCCTGCAGCTATCCAGGTTATCCAGGCAAGGTTGATTACCAAAGTTATCCAGAATTATTAGATGGCTTAGAGTGCAACATATAACAGTGTGCCTTGTAATTGTTTCATGAGTGTGTCCCACATGATAGTGGACTGGAAACGTGCCCTATTCGACGGTAGGCTACAAGTCCATCAGGTGTGGCCGGGATAACGGGATCACCTGTAACTAGAGAAATCTTCCTTATAATGAACTACTTGATCAATCTAGTCATTAACCTTAGTCAGATTCAGAATGAATCCCTGACCGTGGTAACCAGGGACTCATGTCCTAGACATGATGCAAGATGAGACTAGACTAGTAGCTTCTATAAACAAGTTTCAAGCAAGCACCTACGGTGTTAAGACGAGAATTTACTTAGCGAGTCGAGGTAGCCGTCGCAACGGCGTTGAAGGTTACATGTCATGTTTACTTGTCAAGAGTGTGCCGCAACGGGCCAGTATCATGTACTGGACTGTCATGTTCTTGTCTGGAGTGCGCCACGACGGGCCACTGTCATGTTCTTGTATCATGTCGTGTTCACATATCATGTCGTGTACAGATTATCATGTCAATATTTTTTATCAAGGGTGCTCCACAACGGCCACCATTAAGTGCTATCATTCCATTAATATGTCGTGCTCACATCGTGTTCATGTCGAGTTTATATCGAAAAGGCATAAGGATATAAAATGGGTGCAAAAATCAAAAAAGGGGAACCTGGGGACATCATGCGCCCAAGGGGGTGCATGCTCTCACATATGGGTCCTATGGCTATGCGCCCAAAGGGGAAGGGGAAAATCAGAATGCACTGCCAGTCACATGGCCATATACGCCCAAGTCAGGGAACCATGTGCCCACTATTGGAGGCCATGCGCCCATAGGAAAAGGGCAAGTCAAAGCAACATGCACTTAGGCATGGGGGTGGTCAAGGCAGCATGAGCCCATAGTGGCATGCGCCCAGGGCTATACGGGTACATAAGCATGAAAATGCCATGAAGGTTTACAAGTCAGGAGCTCATGCACCATCCAATGAAGGCCATGCGCCCAAAGGGCATGCGCCCAAGGGGATGTCTATGCGCCCACATGTGGTCTTATGCACCCACATGATTTGGCTATACGCCAACATGTTCTACTTCATAGTGTGCAAATACTGTTCATCATCTTCTTCAAGTCTTGGCCGAGAGCACAAGTCTTGGAACCCATGATCTTCAAATGATCATAACTCGGTCAAAACACAATAAAATCTGACTTTTCAAAGGTCTAAGTTGTGTAAAATCAAATTCTCTACCACATGAAACTCTTAGTTTTCGAAAACAAGGTGGTTTACTAGATCAAAACCCAAGAAAACCCCAAAATGGTGCAAAGTTAGATCTACACAAACATATACATGAAAATGCAAAATGACAAAAACTAAAGTAGCTTAGAATGTTGCATAGAAGAGATAAGAATAATAAAATGGAGGGTTCCTTCATAAAGCAAGTTGTACTTGCCTAATCTTGGTGGGTGGAGGAATTAATGAAAGAGAAGGAAGAAGAATAAGAAGAAGAAGTAATGGAGGAGAGAGAGTGGGTTGGTAGGCTTTAAATGGAGGGTTTTAACATGTTGAACCACGAAAAAGTAAACCAAGCCAAACCACAATGAACCAAGTCAAACCATGATATGCCATGATGAACATAAGCAAGATTAAACCAATGCTAGCTAGCAAGGCAAGATAAGTAAAAATACGGGTCATAATTCCGTACACGTATAATGGAAATACGTATAACGGAAAAAGGGGTGATAGGGTATATAAAGAACTAGCAAGAAATGAGCTAACAAGATATGAACTAGATAGATGCAACTAGCAAAGTATGAACTAACAAGATATGAACTGGTAAAATGTAAACTAGCAAGATGTGAACTAACAAGATATGAACTAGATAAAAGAAAATAGGAACAAATATGTGTACGTGAAATACCTTTTAATATGTGAACGGATGGGTTATATGACACATCATACGATGGCTATCCACAATAATAGGGTACGGCTAACTCATACGTCGGGTGTATGACTTAGCTATCCACAATCAAAATATTTGGGTTTGTTCTCGTACTTACCGAGTATTTCCCCTACTGACTCTCTAACATTTAATAACGATCAATGATACACTAAGAAGGATACAATAACTACGGTGTCACAAACGTATCTCAACGAAATATCAAGCAATGTTTCAACGGGATATCAAACAAGAAAACGATAGAGAAAACGTTATAATGAACTAAAATATAATACAATACTATACTTGCCTGAATCCTTGCACAAACCGAAGTCACAAGTCGAGAATGAGGGGATTGCCATACTAGAAGCTGTCAAACTATAATATACATCGTACCACGAACCATGCATGGAAACCACAAGTCAATTCTAAGGTTCTAGTTCTAAATTCACGAAATAAGTGGCTAATTGGGTTTCTAATATAATAATAGTTAATTCTGTAATAATTTACTTAAAAACCTAACTTAACCTAATAATAATCTGAATATAATCTAAACATGCAAGTTTGGCCATCAAAAGTCATGTTTCCTATTTTGAAAACCATGGCACGCAAATCGAGATGTACCGTTGACTATCTAGTCAAACATCATGAAATCTAGATTTTGAAAATGCACCTTAGTAGATTTCAGTACCACGAGTGTGCTGGAATCAACCGTGCCACAAATTCACGTTTTGGTCAAAAGATATCGCCATTATGGCTAATCGTGACCAAAACGGTGATTCATCGATCAATTATGAGTTTAATAGAATAACTAAAATACTAGATGAAATAATTAATTTTTGGGAAAAATGTACATCATAGAGCTCTGTGTTAGCTTTCCGAAACTTCAAACGGTTCATGATTTCGATTTCCGATCCTCCCAGAATCTCGAAAACACCAAAACGTGTCAAGTTTCAGACAACCGACACTCTACGAATTCTCCATAAATTTAGGAATAATTAATACGAAAATAAATTACATATTCAGAAATTTTACCTCGAGACGAATCCAATAAAAAATGGCAAGCGAATCCGAGGTCGGAGTTGACGGCAATCGCCTCGAGAAGTTGGAGATCTCCTTGGGATCAAACTCCAAAAGTCGGCAGAAGATTTTTAGGGTTTTATGAGCTCAAACGATATATATCTAAAGGGGGAAGTAGGCTCAGAGGAGGTTCGAAGCCGTGGCTCCGTGCCACGTGGCAAGATCTCCTTAACCCCGCCCAATTAGTGGACGACCAGATCTTGCTGCGGCTGAACCTTTAGCCGACCAAGAGTCGGTTGAGCCGACTCAAAAGAGTATGGGGCTGAGTCAGCAGTCCTAGTCGCTGAAAGCTGAGCCCCGCTCTGCTGGCCCAAGCGTCTGAAGCATGGGCCCGGCAAGCTGACTGGGTGCTGACTGGATAATTAATTTTCAGAAAGTGATTTAAAAATCATTCTAAGGCCAAATGAACTCAAATAAAATCCTAAAAATTCCTCAAAAAACTATAGGAAATTACAAAAAATATATCTAGCCTCCTAGAATATTAATAAAAATAATTTACTTCATATTAGTCCCAAACGGCCTCATAATAAATATTAGAAGCCTTAAAAATATATAAAATTTAATGAAATAAATATCTAAAAATTATATAAAATTCATATTAAATATAAAGTATCTAAAAAGTGTTCATATAACTATCTAAGGGCCGTATAACCACAATATGATACATAGCTCAATTATGAGCTTAGATACGACCCTTAGTGACCATAAAAATAAATCATAATCAAAATAAAATAAAATTCGAGAAGTGGGCTTACAAATCTATCCACCTTAAAAAATTTCTTCTTCAAAATTTTGGAAGATACGATTAAGAATCAATATCTAGATAAGATTAGGAATCTAGCAGAAGAAAATCAAATAGGTTTTAAAGATTGCAATGAGCCAAATAACGTTCCAAAAATAGAAGGATAAGATAGAAAGGTTCAAGAAATAAAGGAAAAGAATAAGAAATAAATCAATATCATATGCCAAAAGGATGTAGTCTCTATAATACTCAAAAATCATATGTATACATGAAGTCACCTTACCGAAAATTTATGCCCCGCCAATGTACATCTGGCTGCAGTAAACCCTTGGTATCATGACTCAAATATAATATGGTATCGAACACTCTATCAACTATATCCAATATTGACACAATAAATCAAAGGATCAAGTAATGCAACTAAGATATAGTTTTAGTAATATTTGACAACCTACGCTTACTTGAAATTATTTCAACTTAGGGGTCATGCCACGCCAGTGCGCTGCTGGCTGCCGTGAACCCGCAGTACCAATAAATAAAGGGGGACAGTGCGCATTTACCTTGCCATTTTAAGTCATCGAAAAATTCTTCCAACTATATCCATAAGAATCTATAAGGAGTTTCTAGAAATTCAAACAAGTTCCAAGGAAAAGTATAGGTAACTGTTCTATAAGTCTCAAGTCTTGAAAAAATAATGATTAGTTAGGGAGGAAATATCTAAAGATAGGAGAATTATAAACATTCAAATCTCTATCTCATGGTTATTCCAATAGTTGAAGAGAAAGTTAAATAAAACAATTAACGCGAGATTCATATATGGATAACAGAGGTAGAAACTATAAAAATATGACAAAATGGAAATAAGTAATTAATTCAGACCTTACGATATGAAGGTGATATCTAAAAGGGCAAAAAGAAAATTTGAACAATTTATCAGGATTAGAGCCTGAATTCTAGGAACACCTAAGTTACCAAGCGAATAGTCTACCCACCTTTGATCCTACCATCATGTCAAAATAAAATAACATATTCTCCTAGAAAATTCCTCGATTAATCCAATAGGGCCTAAAATTCAATAAATCATTGGCTAAATCACATGACCTATTTAATGATCTTAACTACCCAAGGGTCAAATTGAATAAGAGACCCATAGTCCTAGTCATTCTCCTAAAAATAAAATCAATCCTAATTGTGAATGAGCACTTTCTAGTCGCAGGCTCGCAGTAGTACGACTAACTTAAGTACTACCACGAGTTCGCATTATTTTGCGAAAACGGTCCTGCATGGGCCACCATAAAATATTGTCATGACCTGCACCCACCTCTCGGGGTACAAGTGCGTATCCAAGTCCAGCGTACTCTGCAGTATCGACGGTAGTATGCTGTCTAGCCCACAATAAACAAAATGCTCATAAATACTAATTGTTCATTCACAATAACTAAATCAACTTTACAAAAATTAGAAGTTTTACATTTGAAGAAGAAAATAAGCTTTTACAATTATGGAAAACTACCACACATCTAACTAGTCTTTTATGGTTTGGCCTTCGAGTCTCTATCTTCCTCCGTATGGTCCATAGTGCAAGAGTAGGCACGTCAACCTCATCTATAACAACGATCCATTCAGGAAAGGAGCAGAGTACAACCATATTGTAATTAATGTTGTTAGTCCAAAATAAGTTAGAATAACGAAAAACAACTATGTCAAAGGGTATATAAAGAACTAGCAAGAAATGAGCTAACAAGATGTGAACTAGAAAGATGTAACTAGCAAAGTATGAACTAACAAGATATGAACTGGTAAAATGTAAACTAGCAAGATGTGAACTAATAAGATATAAACTAGATAAAGGAAAATAGGAACAACTATGTGTATGTGAAATAACTTTTAATACATGAACGGCTGGGCTATACGGCACATCATACAATGTCTATCCACAATAATAGGGTACGGCTAACTCATACGTGGGGTGTATGACTTAGCTATCCACAATCAAAATATTTGGATTTGTTCAAGTACTTACCGAGTATTTCCCTCCTGACTCTCTAACAATCAATAACGGTCAATAATACACTAAAAAAGATACAATAACTATGGTGTCACAATCGTATCTCAACGGAATATCAAGCAATGTTTCAACGGGATATCAAACAAGAAAACGATAGAGAAAATGTTATAATGAACAAAAACATAATGCAATACTGTAGTTCCTTGAATCTTTGCACAAACCGAAGTCCACTACACCAAAATAGACAATTTGAAACGTTAAGCTTTTCTGGTTTTGAAACGGTATACAAACGTTCCTAACTGTTGGAACATATTGTAGCCGTTCCAACATTATTAAATCTTCCTAAAATTATTTTATATAAAACCAAATACTTATTATATTTTGTTTAACACTTTAGAAGTGTTCTAATTTATGTTCAACAAACAACCACTACTCACGTGAGGTTAAGAAAAGTGTTCCACAGCCCTCACATCTATTCTCACAAATTCTCTCTCATTTTTCTCTCTTTGGAGACCACCGCAAGCCCCGACTGATCTGGTGTGTAATCTCTCCCTCTCCCACCCCCCTTTCCCTCTCTCGTCGTCTCTTACTAACCCCTGCCTCAGTCCCTCGTCCCCTCCCTTCGTCTTCCACCCTTTCTTTCTTCCAACTCCCTGACTTGGGTCAGTAATACTCTCCCTCTCTCGTCGTTTCTGACTAACCCCTCCCTTGTCCCCCACCCCACCCAGATTTAATATATTTAGGGTTCATATAATTGTTTGGGTTTTATTGTGATATCTATGGTTTCATCCTCTTGGTCTGGCGTTTCCGGATTCAATATATCTAGATATTCTTCTGGTTGAATCACTCTAAGGTAGATCATGAAGAATATCCTGTTATAGTGATGGAGCTTTTTATGGATAACATCATTGGTTTGGTAGGATATAGATGTGTATCTTTGTAAGCTTGATAACTACAAAATTACTTAACATGATGCTTGGAGCAAAATTCATACACATCATGGTTCATCTCTCAAACAAATGTCTTATCTCCCTGCATTCTCATTTATACCTTTCCACTTACAATCACTAATACTTGAGGAGTTGTAGTGTATTCATACTACTAGGATGCCAGTTGTAGTTTTCTCTTTTTGTTCAAGTGTGATCCTTCATCCGTTATTTCTAAAAAATGACATGCACCTGTAAGTTTGTGCATGATTATACCTATCTTGTTTATTTTGCAATCAGATTCTTTCCTTGATATAGAGGCACAAAGTCGTGCATTTAAATAAAGCAGGCACTCGTCTAGCTAACAATGGACTTCCTCCAAAAATTCAGAAATTGCAATGTAGAGTAAAGTATGCTGATTTAAGATTTGTTTCTCAGATTGAAGAGTTGGGCAGAAGAGTGGTTAGTTTAGTGAGATAGAATGGGCCTTTTCTTATTCTCCATCTCCGATATGAATGGATATATTAGTTTCCTCTGGCTGCACAAAGGGTCATAGTAACAAGGGGGCGAAGGAGTTGACAAGTTCATTTTCGGCGGACACCTGACAAGCACAAGGCCGATCTATAATCTCAGTTTGAATGGTGAGCATCTCGAATCAATCTCTGGACCATATCATCAAAATAGGGTTCTAAGTCGATAATATGGAGTAGGTTTTGAATTTTGAACACCTAGTATTCGATAATATCCCTGGCATGATCGGAAAGATTGGAGTGTAGCATCAATTCATATCACTCGAGCCTGGTATCCGTGAGCATAATTAGACACAGGTATTTTTGAAATGCAGTGTCTGTTCAAATTGGGTATATGAGGACTTGGAATGGTGTGTTCAAAATGCAATTTAACAAATAAAAGCTCGATTTGGAAGTTTGGCAATAGTAAGTTCCAAAAGTACCATTTTTATGTAAAATTTTGCTTGTCATCTCTTAGAAGAACCCTAAAAATTTTATGTTAAATTTTTATGTATTCACCCGACATTCTAATGTCTGCTAACAATATTTTGTCACATTGTTTCTTGACTGCCAAACATTCAGATTCATAATAGCACAATTGGTCTTATAGACAACCTGTACAATTTATCCTGAACATGATTTATGTGGAATGTGGAGTGACAACGGAGATTCAAGGAGAACTTCTCAGAACTCAGGAGTGTTAATTACAGTTAGTGTTTGCTTAGAAAAAACTGGGAAAATATGGTTTAACAATAAAAAAAACTTGTGTTATAAATACAAAAATATTCATTACCAACTTTACGGATAATGTAAACTGGTTGACTGGCCTTGTGCTACTGATGAGTTTCGTGTTGTTTGAATGACTTTTGATCTCTTACTATGTACACTAAATTATATTTCATTTCCAGGTTTGATTTATTTTTTAGGAAGAACCCTTTTGGAGGAGAATACACTATTTTTGGTGGTTTGGAATAGTGCATACGCTTTATTGCTAATTTCAGATTTAAGGAGGAAGAGATTTTGTACTTGCACCTTGTGATGCCTACATGTGAGGTATAGTTATCTAAAGTTTGATTGTCGATCAGCATTCTAGATCACTTTTTACTATTAATGTTGGAGAAAAGAAGAATAGCCTTTGATGTAGTCAATGTTATCCTGAATAAATATTTGTTTTCATTTATTTTCTTCTTGTTTCTCCAATTTTTGGCATGGTCATCATTTGGAATTGTGGCAAGGTACACGAAAAGCTCACATAAGGGTTAATCTCGGTGGTTATGTTGAAGAAAGTCTAATACAACATATATTTGGCAGCAAACTTGTCCAGTTTGAAGCTATTAATCTTTGAACTCTTTGTATATTAGTCTACTCTTCGTGTCTTTAACTGAAAAGAAGTAACATAAACAAACAGTGAACAATATAAACTTATACTTTTTGAACTTTGTAGAATCATGATATAATTGGAAAGAGTCAGTTCACATATAAAGGACGATTTACACAATATTTACTTTTAAACCTTTTTGTCTTCATTTTTCTATTATTATTTTTTTCAACTGAACAACTGACCTATGTTTCTCTAACTCTATTTTGGTTGTCTGAGGGGATATGACTAAGCCTCCAGTTTTGGTAAAAGATTATGGCTAAAGAAACTTGTTTTGGTACATTAATAGGTTTAGTCTGTGATATGACATACAATGATATGCCCGGCTTTATATTCTCCAGCTAATGGTTGATGATGATCAATTGTTGGATGTAACCATTCCAGGATGGGTTTTTTTGATTATCTAAGGGCCATTGACTGCTCTGATGTTGAGGTTTATGACATTTCTGAGGGTTCTGTTGTGTTTCCTAAGGTTCCCCTATTGATAATTGAAGGACCAGTTGTGGTTTACACATAAACATTCTCCCCTTTACCCCGGATACTGCTTCTAGCAATAATATGTAGTTCAGAAATCAAAACGGCTACTCTGTAGGCCACAACTAGCAGATCATGTCTACATAAGATACACTCCTAATAACTGGTTCTAACATCTAACCCATTTGGCATTCCTTGCAGGATCACATACTTCTCCCATGCTACAGGAATTTTTGTATCACTCATACAGGTATCCTATACCCCCCCATAGTCATACAACTTTCTAAGGACACACCATAGTTTCCCACCTGCACGTTGTGCATAATTATCCCTGCATACTCTAACACACATCCCTGCTATCCCTTGCTACTGTACAGATACCCCCATACACATGCGCATACTGTTGTCCAGGAAACGCATACTGGATGCTACACTATAATCCAGAGAAACTTTTCTCACATGCATGAATACGACACAAAACAATACGGACACGACAATGCAATATATATACATATATATATATATATATATATATATATATATATATATATATATATATATTTATATATATATATATATATATATATATATATATATATATATATATATTTTATATATATATATATATACACAAACACACGCAAAACACAAATATATTACACAAACACACACACACACACACACACACACACACACACACACACACACACACACACACACACACACACACACGAGTCCAATTCTGATATACATGGTATTAGCGATTTGTACTGAATCAAGATATGTATGTATTACCAAGTACCAGACTATGAAGTTTCTCTGTTATGCCCAGTTTCGATTTTTTTTGGCTTCAAATAACCATTTTGCCCAGCTCTATATGTATTAGCAATTTTTTGATTTTAACTTGTTTCATAATGTTACATGCAGATGTTTCTAGTTGCCATTGTTCAAATCTCCATCATTCGGTTGGAGAATAATCTTGGGATCATGTTTCGAAGAACTGATTTTTGATGAGATAGAGATCCAAGTAGGTATACTATCGAAGTTGGGTCATCCATCAGTTCATCTAGGAGGGAGTCTGATGGTACTTGATTTAAATTGTCGTATTTTAAATATTAGGAACTAGAGATGAATGCTATCATATTTTGTACTTCTCAATAATTTTAAAGTATTTCAGTTTGTATGGTAAATATTTGTGACTTGTGTGAAGATGTACAATGCAATTTCTCTTGTGATGTTTATATTGCCGTTTGGAAGGAAATTTTTGACTGGTGTGTCTGTTTGAAATAATCTATGAAAGTGCTATATGTTTTAGAAGAGTAACATTGTGGATCTCTGCAAGAGATATTTTGCATGTGTTAATAAGTTGCTCAAATATTCTCTCATTGACTATTGTGTTTAAGCTATTACTTAATTTGTGTCTTTAGCCTAATTGTGGTTCAAACTAAAAAATAGAATACGAAAAATAAAATTAAAATAATAATCAGGAATGTTAATAAAGTGTTGCAAAATTAGCAATAATAGTAATGTAAAAGTGTTGCAAATTATATTTAGGAACGAGTTTAAAGCCTTTCAAAATGACATTTAGAAACGTTTCAAATATGTTCCAAAAATAATCTAGAAATGCATTATATATGTTCCAAAAATCTAATTTTGGAACGCTGATAGATGTTCCAAACTAAATTTAGGAATGCTGTATAAGTGTTCCAAATATTGCAACGCCACTTTTAGGATAGTGTAGTGGTCATATTTTGAGGATGAAGGGATTGCCAATCTAGAAGCTATCAACCTATAATATACATCATACCACGAACCATGCATGAAAACCACAAGTCAATTCTAAGGTTCTAGTTCTAAATTCACGGAATAAGTGGCTAATTGGGTTACTAATCTAATAATAGTTAATTCTGAAATAAATTACTTAAAAACCTAATTTAACCTAATAATAATTGAATATAATCTAAACATGCAAGTTTGGCCATCAAAAGTCATATTTCCAATTTTGGAAACTATGGCACACAAATCGAGGAATGTCGTTGACTATCTAGTCAAACATCAAGAATACTTGATTTTGAAAATGCATCTTAGTAGATTTTAGTGCCACGATTGTTCTGAAATCAACCGTGCCGCAAATTCACGTTTTGGTCAAAAGATATAGCCGTTATGGCTAATCGTGACCAAAATGGTGATTCACCGATCAATTCTGAGTTCAACAGAATAACTAAAATACTAGATTAACTAATTAATTTCTAGAAAAAATATATGTCGTAGAGGTCTATGTTAGCTTTTCGAAACTTCAAACGGTTCGTGACTTCGATTTCTGGTCCTCCCGGAATCTCGAAAACTCCAAAATTTGTCAAGTTTTGGACAACCGACACTCTACGAATTCTCCAAAAATTTAGGAATAGTTGATACGAAAATAAATTATATATTCAAAAATTTTACCTCGAGACGAATCCAATAAAAAATTGAGCACGAATCCGAGGTCGGAATTGACGGCAATCACCTCGAGAATTTGGAGATCTGCTTGGGATCAAACCCCAAAAGTCGACAGAAGGTTTTTAGGGTTTTCTGAGCTCAAATGATATATATATAAAGGGGGAAGCCAGCGTAGAGGTGGTTCAAAGCCGTGGCTCCATGCCACATGGAAAGATCTCCTCAACCCCGTCCAATTAGTCGACGGCCAGATCTTGTTGCGGCTAAACCTTTAGCCGACCAAGAGTCAGTTGACCCGACTCAAAAGAGTATGGGACTGAGTCAACGGCCCTAGTCGCTGACAGCTGGGCCCCACTCTGTTGGCCCAAGCAGCTGATGCATGGGCCCGGCAAGCTGACTGGGCGCTGACTAGATAATTAATTTTCTGAAAGTGATTTAAAAATCATTCTAAGGCCAAATAAACTAAAAGAAATCCTAAAAATTCCTAAAAATATATAAAAAATTATAGAAAATATATCTAACCTCCTAGAATATAAATAAAAATAATTTACCTCATATTAGTCCAAATAGTCTCATAATAAATATTAGAAGCCTTAAAAATGTATAAAATTTAATGAAATAAATATCTAAAAATTATATAAAAATTATATTAAATATAAAGTAGCTAAAAAGTATTCATATAACTATCTAAGGGCCATATAACCACAATATGATACATATCTCCCTTATGAGCTTAGGTACAACCCTTAGTGACCATAAAAATAAATCATAATCAAAATAAATAAAAAAATTCGGAAAGTGGGCTTACAATTTCTGATAGTTTTCATATTTAATAACTTATATGATTCGTGTATGTAGTATTTGTCTTACATTGATTTTTATTGATTCTCGACATTTAATAACTTATAAGAAATCTTTTGATTTTATTAAATATTTAGTCATATGTAGATAGGTATATAAAGCTATACATGTATAGAAGTAAATAGGGTTATGTATAGAAATAGAAGTTTTGTAAGGAAAAAGAAAAAGAAAAAAAGGAAAGAAAAAGAAAAAAAAACAAAGTGAAAAAAAGAAATAGAAAAAAACAATAATAAAGCCACATGCTCTGTTCTTTGCGGGAACAGACCCGAGCCCGCAAAACCCCTTCCTTCTATATACGAGAGAGAAACAAACCGAAACCCTAATCTAAACTTGCAAAACCCACCTCCAGCACGACCCCGACCTCGATGGCGGCGACGTGCCACCGCAGCACCGTCGCGTGGTCGTCGCCAGCGGCCATGGTTGCGTACAACAACCGGAACAGCAGCCACAGCCGAGGTAGCACAACAACAGTAACAACAATGAACGCAGCAGCAGTGCGACTTCCTCGCGAGATTTTTTCGCGCATGCTCGACCATTCCTCGAGCCGTTTTTGTCATGCCACATCCCGAAGGATCGAAAACTAGCTACTGGACGTGATGCCGTCAAGTCTAGAATGCACTTATATAAGGTAGAACCATTACAATTCCTGGTATTTCTCAAAAGACAACGACATCGCAGCAAAACCAAGCAAAAAAATTGAAGTCACATAAGATATGAAGAAATGTATCTCTTTATTGATAATCATAATGGATTACAACAACTGATTACAAGACTCTTGAATGGACTACTGAATATATACACTTGCCCTTTAGGCTACAACTGAATATACCGTCTTCTTTACAATGCACTTGCCAATTTGGCTACAATCTCACTAGTACAACTGAGTTACACTATTTCATACATTATGTTCCGTATAGCAGAAGACATCATCTTGTAAGAAGAGCTTCTGCACACCCATCCGAATTATCGATGCCAAGCACTGATCAAACGATTTCCCTATGTACGAGCACCTGTAATATTGTCCACAACGTGGGTCAGTACATCATCAATGTACTACCGAGCGATGCTGGCCCAACTCACCTAAGAAGACAATACTAAGTAATCATGTTATAGAACATTATTAAAAGTGGTCTATCTCGTTGTCTTAGGGTCAATTTTATGTTTATAGCCGACAAGAAGTAAAGCATGCAAATATCATAGCCAACATAATTTAGAGCATACAGTTATCACCTTTTGGTGATTCTTACCCAAGGTCGTGTAGCCATCCCTGTACATTTTATAATACTTACTCTTCCGGCACAAGACATTGTTAGGAACAATATCATATTATCATAATTAGCACCATACAGGTAAATCTTACCAATAGCCGACATCCTTTCATGTAATTGAGTAATAACTTACTCTTCTTGCATAAGACATCATTAGCACTGGGCCTATCTATATGAAGGTCACTGACTACACATCATCTTGGACCATCTTACAAGTATAACGGTGCCCCTTGCAGCGCGGGTAACTAGCCCTACTGAAGGTCCAGCATACCGTGCTGCTACTTCAGCACTATGCTACTACTTCAGCACGAGGTTTCCCCCAGGACGAATCGGTTTCCAAGGCCTTGAAATGTCGTTCGAGGAACCACCTTGTCGACAAATTGTCCATGACCATGCAATTATATACAAATTATCTAAGAATAAAACATATAATGCATGACAAGAAAAACTAAGTAATAACCCATCATTCTCATTTGTATTGCCATCTTGCCATTTTGTCTTGAGCTAATGCTCACATTATCATCTGTCCAATCAAGGGGCTTAGCGTAACCAACATTCTACATCGGCACAGGATAATATAATGTTGTTACTCAATCTCTTTCCCACATCTTTGATACCATACATCTTTACAACCAAACTTAATGTACTCACCGTCCAATTCTTGGGACTTAGCATCTGAGTTACCATCTATCCATCGAGCTAAGGCTCGATATACTCACTGCCTAAGTATTTAGGGTTTTGCCTTCACCTGTAATGTAATTCGTTGCCAAGCATGCAAGCATACAATTCATTGAAATGATTCGAGCACACCATTCATAAAATAGTTCGCAATAGCTTTTGGTTCATATGATTAATTATCTTTGATTATCTTTTCGACTTTTATACAATATGTTATTCAACAACTGAACGAGTAAACACAGCATACTATCCTTTATTTTAAGCGTAAAGCTAAAGGATATTCGAAGGGTTCAACACTACTCATATGTATAAGATGATTTTCGCCACGATCTCATAGCCTTCCAAGCGATCCTTCGCATAATCCCAAGTCCAACAAGGCTTCATCGCACCAACCATATGTCATAAGGCATCTTATAGGTTGGGGCACTACAATATATACCACTTAGAAAAAGTTTCGTCCTCAAAATTAAAACAAAACTCATCCCCAAAACTTCAACCAACTTTTATGAAACTTCCCAACGATCAACTTGCACTATTTAATATTACTCTGCAATCTCTCGATTGATTTCAAGTAATGTACTGTCTCATCACAATATTCTAATATTATTCGAAACAGTTTTTCATCTTTGATCTTTCCTCCAACACTCGTGCAATTCCTTAGAACGTGATAATCCTCCCCGTGGCTTCGTTTGAATTCAGCGTATCACTTATTTGGAATCATACACATATTTTAGGCATCCCAGAAATACATGCACTTCAGCCAAGTTCAGTGATAGAGAAAATGAACGAGGTACGGTATAACTTTATTTACAACATTAGCAATTTCTCAGAGCATCTCGTATAGCCACAATTCACTTGTTCAATTCTCCAACCAACTTATAACCCAATGAATGTTACCAAATTTCAACTCGAGTAATTTTCCACAACCGGCCAAAATTTCCTGAAGTATTCCCACTTAGTTGTATCAAGTATTCTAACGAATCCAGAGTTCCCTTTTAAGTTCATTGTAATTCATACCGTCAAAGATTAATAAAGCTCATCATACATTTAATTTTAACACCATGATTCCCATCGATCAAATCTTGTACTCGTCATCATTCGTATCCATAAACTTATTAGTAGCTTGTAAATTTTCTCGATTATGATCCATCCTTCAAATTGTACCATCATTCCACTCTAGTGACCTTTCTTGCCGTACTCAAGTATTTCTCGTATTGATCAAGCCAACATATTATCCTCTCGCATAAGCAACTATCCTTTCCAGAAGTATTAATCCCAAGGGACATTTCAAAATTGCATTCGCTTCTCGTCGATCTCGATTACATACACTATCCCATTCCGTCGTTATACTTATTCTCAACTTCAATCTGATTATCTACTAATAAATTTATTTCGAATGTCTCAAGGCACAGTTTCACTTAACAAAATGCCTAAAATTGGCTTTTGAAAGAAAACTAGAAAAAGTATAAGATTACAAAATTATTTCTGGGAAGTATTGCTATGGAAGTCTGATCTGAGAGCGATCACTTTGTTCCTTGGACCATACGATGATAAAGAAGAAAACTGCTTAAAGAAGATGAACAATCAGAAGAACTAAGTCACTAGAAAGGTATCGAGCAACGGCACTGATAGCACAGTCGAATGCTTTCCAGCTTTGCTTCACCCTGTTCTTGAGAAAAAGTTGAAGAAATGCTTCTGGGAATATCACTCTGAAAATATGAGTTTTCTCAGAATCTCCTCTCCTGTATCTCTCTTGATCTCTTGATGTCCTTGTCTGTGTTAAAAATAAGTCTATTTATAGACTAGACCCTCTGTGCGTAAAAAGTAACAAAGTTTGGTAACTGTCACCCACGATGAAAATCAACTTTTACGCGTGATGACGCGTGTCCCATATAGAGTTTTGATCTCTACGCATGGTGACACGCGTCCCACTACTTCAACAAAATGGGGAGAGCACGTACACACGTTCCTCGATAAGTGTGGCATGAAAGCCACGTAAGCAAACCACGTTCTCATGTAGCCAGAAAAGGTCGAACGTAAAAATGACCCAAAATAGACTTCCTTCGTAAAGTAGCAGACTGGGCGTAAAATAACCCAAAATAGACTTCCCGCATAAAGCGGCTGAAAAGTAGCCTTGAGCGTAAAATTAGCTCAAATAAACTTTACGCGCACAACAGCCTTGAGCGTAAAAAGCTCGAATAGCTTTCGTGCGTAAAAGAAGCAATCTCTTGAGCGTAAAGTAGCCCATCTGCACACTAAATGACAAGTGTTGGGTTTGGTGTAAATCAAATCTTTTCGACTTCTGTGCTGTCCGCTGTCAGAAAATTATTATGTCAGAACAGTATCACGCGCATTAAATGCGATGTGGACAACCTGTCTCCAGCGTAAAGTTTTGAGGATGGTTCTTGCGTAAAGTAGCTCGCGTAGAGTTTTACTCTGTTTAATTTCTGCAACACTTGAGTTTGATTCTGTTTGACTTGCGTAAAGCTCTCAACTTCTTTGACTTGGTCTATGAAGTACTTTTTACGCTCCTACAAGACCCCCTTCAAAGTTTTCAAATATTTTCAAAATTTGAAATACTTTGAACAGAAGCGTAAAATCTGGGATATTCAACTGTCTGCGTAAAATTCGGGATACCCAACGGTTATCCGCGTAGAGTTCGGGATACTCAACAGTCCGCTTAAAAGTAGAGATATCCAACGGTTATCCGCGTAGAGTTCGGGATACTCAACAGTCTGCGTAAAAGTAGAGATATCCAACAGTCAGTAAAAATTTCGGGAATTTGAACCGATTTCAAATTTCTCTATAAATAGAGCTTTACGAGCACAAAGAGAACTTTACTCGCCCTTTGCAATCCCGAACTTCTTTACTCTCTTTCTTCGAAATCTCAATTCAAATCCATGGCCCCCAAGAGCAAGACCACCGTCGGCAGCAAGGGCAAGAAGCCCGCCGTCGCTTCGTCGACGACTGATCGTGCGGAAACCAACATCCCTTCATCGGTGGCACTCCGACAGGCCAACCCTGCTGTGGCTCCGGCCATGAAAGGTAAAATACTACCTAACTTCGGCCGTGAGTTTGTCGGAGAAGAAGACTCAAACTTTAAACTTCATGCCCACGTTTATACGTGTCAGCATAGAAATTGAAATGACTAAATACGCCCACGTTATATGTGTCAGCGTAAAAATCAAAATACGCTTACATTAATATGTGCCAGCGTAAAATTCAAAATACGCTCGCATCAATATGTGCCAACGTAAAAATCAAAATACGCTCAAGTCAATATGTGCCAGCGTAAAATTCAAAATACGCTCACGTCAATACGTGCCAGCGTAAAAATCAAAATACGCTCACATCAATATGTGCCAGCGTAAAATTCAAAATACGTTCACGTCAATACATACCAGCGTAAAAATTAAAATACGCTCACATCAATATGTACCAGCGTAAAATTCGAAATACGCTCACGTCAATACGTGCCAGCGTAAAATTTACAAGTGAAAGACTTTGCGTAAAACAAAGAAATTTTACACTTCAAAATTTTTATCAACTTAATTTTTGCGCATAAGCGTAAAGATTGCATAGTCAAGCTCTCTAGTACAGAATCTTCAATATTTATGCATAAAATTTAGACTAAGTCATCTGCATAAAAATTCAAATTTGATTTTTACTAACTTAATTTTTCTTTTTCTTTTAGCAGTGGACTAGCAAATTCATCCGCTTGCTGAAATATTCGGCTCGACAGCTGGTATGGTGGGCTCGAATTACTTAAAGAATTTGCCCTATGTGGAGTTCCCTCAGTCAAATCCAGAATACCCTGAAGGGAGACAACAGCTAATAGCTGCTCAGGGGGACAGAATGCTGTTGTCCATGATAAATGGAGAATTGTTGGTATCGCTAGATGATCAACAATTTTTGAAGCCAGCCTTTTTGTTCGGGGATGCGATAGATTTCCAGTCAGAAACACACCCCAAGATGGTGGCTTGGGTGTTTAAGTTTGGAGAGAGGGCAGTGTATCTCCCCGACATGGCCAGAGATTATCCCCTATCTGCATTTGTCCATGCCACCCATCCTCGACAGATGCTATGGAACCTGACTCCCAGCAGTCATGGTAGGCCGGGCAGAATCATTTTTAAGAGGGATGGAGCCAACGAAATGGGCTACCACATCAGTGCTCCTAGTGGTGGTGTTGTCTCATTCTTCAGTCTATTGCCTGGATTCACACCAAGCGAAGATTCAGCTCTGATCCAGCCAGTGCAGACTCCAATATTTATTAACAAGTTCATAAGGGCTGCAGTATTGTATCCTCAGGCCAACCCTAGGCTACCAGGGTGGCTGACTCCTTATAACCAGAACTGGATTCAGCTCAGTGCCTGGATCATGAAGAACTTCAAGACGGACCTGGAAGCTATCGGCCTTTATGAAGCGGTGGCCTCTACGAGCCAGGGTATACCGATGAACATTAACCTGTTCTTGGCTCTGATGGAGTTGTATATGAGTTCAACCGGAACTTATACAACCTCATTAGGTGAGATGGGTCTTGTCCTGCACGAGATGCAATTCATCTCTAAGCTGCCGCTGGGTGAAGCTCTCTATGAAGAGTATGTTCCCTCCAACCCGGAACTAGCAAAAATTAGAGAGAAAAATCCTCGATTGGTTGAGGTCTACCAAGAGCTTATGTGCCATTACCTAATTTGCACCACTATGTATGACAGTGGTTCGTATTTGGCATATACCAATAAATGGACAACCTATTTATTCTACCGCGAAAATAGGATACCCTAGAACGAGAAGGGAAGATTCCAAGAAAACAATGCTCCAACCATCAACCCTTGTTCAATAATCCCTTCAGATCTGATCCACCGTTTAATGATCTCGCATAAGTCTTCGGACCAGTATCTGCCCACTAAGACTGGAGACATCCCTGCGGGGACTGAAACCTTAAGCTACCTGAGGCATGGCAGTCAGAAGATCTCAAGGGAAGCCTTGCTGGCAGGCTTTCTATCTCTGTGGCTGCGGAGATGGATCGTGCCAGGGATTAGCACAGTTAACAGAATTCACTGAAACGTATTATGGCCGGCAGTACGTTTGGTGTGCAAGGTCAGAATCAACCTGCTATCGGCAATGGTGTGTCGAATAAATGCAGGTTTACGAACCTTTGGTGAGGAACTAATCAACAATGCTCCTCACCGAAAAGAATTCCCAAGGGTGAAGACGCCCTACACTTATCTGATAGGCTGGCTACTGCATCATAACTGCAGTTTGTTGCCACCAGGCCCTGGAGATAATGCGGAGGTCTTCCTCTAGAAATTCAACAAAGCCACATGGACAGCAACTACAGTGGCAGACACCCGGGCAGTACTGAATTATTCTTATAGATGGAACTTCTTTTGCAAAAAGCCACAAGTTCCAGCTGATTGCCTCGGTGTACAGTTTGAAGATAGAGGCGAAGGGAGGACTTCATTGCATATGCCAGTTTTCAAATGGCTAATATGCATCAGACCCTCACATTTGATGTACAGGAATGAAGACAACTATGTGTTCAAACCGTATCTACCAAGTCGGTTTGCTCGCCAGTTTGGATATGACCAACTTCATGTTGGTAATCCCTCCACCAGCTTCTACCATTATGGGAAGCTAATTGATGGTGCAAGAGCCTGGAGATACTTTAGAACTGCTTGTACCGGTGCCAAATTCAGAGTATCGACTGCTACAAGCACAATCTAGCTACGTATACTTCATACGTATGCTCGCTTTTATGCATCCATCCGCTCCTTCGTCCATGGCTACAATATAAAGGGAAGTCTTCGATGGCCCAAGGAAGGGAATATCGAAGAGCCAGTCAGGGTACTTCCAGACATACCCGATGACACTGCTGTTCTAGATGAGTATCGGGAAGTAATCCCTACGGGAGTTAGGGAAATAGATGTGGGACCAATCATTATCGGCAAGACCCAGAAACGAAAACCAGGTGCAGCTGTTATCCTTCCAGAGAAGACCCTCCCAGAGAAGAAAAAGAAGGTTACTGTCAAAGGGCCTTCTAGACAGAGAGCCGCTACTCCAGAGAGCGACACTCCAATCGAGGAGCCTCAACACATTACATCTTCTTCGACTCATCCTGGAGAAGGATCCTCTGCATCTCAACCAACAACATCAACAGAAGTCGTGGGGCTCCTACCTCCTGGATGCCTCAGCTCATCACTTCATCTGTCTTTGCCACAAAAGGCACAAGCTACTGAGGATGCTGCCACTACACATACTGTTGATCGAGATGATGACTGGGATGAGGACTATGACTCGTACTTGGCACGTCCTGCACCTACTCCAGGTAAATATAAATCACACAAAATCTATACAAGATTATGTATTATGATTTTGTATATTAACTTATTTTGTTTAATTTGTAGGTGTCATCACTGCAGCAAAGCCTGTGGCTCCTCCTTATCCTCAAGAAGATATTCATGAAGAAAACATGGAATCCAAGGAAGAGAGTTCTTCTTCAGAAGAAGATAATGTCCAAGAGGAAGTACAACATGAGCCCGAAGTAGAGGCTCAGCCAGAATTGTCTTCTCTTGCTGAAAACAGAGAAGAAAAACAAACTGCAGAAGAACCAACTGCAGATGAAGAAGTGGCTACTGAAGAAGAAACAGACTTCAATGAAGAAACTGAAGTACTTCCAGAGCCTGAAGAGCCAGTAGCCTATCAAGGTGATGAGGATATGGTCAACTCATCAACTGAAGCTGGAGACGTTGTAATAGCATCCTCTGTTATTGCTACTGATCCAGTACAAGTTCCTGAGAAGATGATGTCTGAACCAGAGTCAGTCACTATGATCACCATTCCTCTCATAATAATTATCGCAACCGAAACTCAAGTAGTTTCGACTCCAGAAATGGCTGGAGTAAAAAGTTCTGAAGACATTGTCACTGAAGCTCCTGGGGATCAATTAGCTATGGTAGCAGCGACAACATTGACTCCATCTCAGTCTGCTACCATAGCAACAACATCTGCCCCTAGTCTTCAAAAAAGAGATTTGGTAGACATCGCCGCCACGTCGAGCTTAAATGCAGAAATGAATCTCTTAGTTGAGATTTATACTGAAACGTTCTACAAAATGCTGGCAGCTTTGATCAAGATGGTCCTGAAGAAGGGCCTTAACTATGAAAGTCTGAAAGCTGCGATTGCTCTCACAATTAGAAATGTTGCCATGTTCAATGATGCAGAGAGAGCAGCGGCGCTGGAGAAGGTGGTCGAGGGACTTGAACAGCCCATTAGAGAATATCTAAGGCTGTCAAGTGAAACCATTGAAAGTCTTATCCAAAGCGAGTATGACGCTTTATCAGCTGAATATACCGCTCGGGAGACTACTTTCAATGAATCTCTCCAAGAGTACAGCAGCAAGGTCGCCAAAGAAAAAGCTTTTTTTGGCTGAAGCTAAGCCCCAGCTGGATATCCAGAGAGAAGCCTATGAAACTTCAAATATAAGAATTCATCAACAAAATGATAGAATTCATGAAGTTGAGGCAGAATTGGCTAGCTTGAAGGCGGAGAGGGAGCAATTGATCACAGCTCGAGACCAGCATCTAACGCAGGGCTCAGTTTTGGAGGAACAAGTCTTCGGTGCTGAAGCTACCATCAAAACCCTTGACGAAGCCAAGGATAAGATGATAGCTACTTTCGCCGAATTTTCCCATATTTGTACTCCAGAAGCTCGACGTACTATAGCTACTGCAACTGTGCTGAGCTCTCGCGAGAAGCGCCTAGCGAAGCTACAAAAATTGCTTGAAGATGTCTCTGCTCCGCCTTAGGCAAATAAATAATTTTTGTATTCTTCTATCTTTTTCATTCTGTAATGTTTACAAGGAATGAATAAATAAAAAAATTTGTGATCCTATCATTTATTTTGAAATTAAACAATAGGTATGAGATAAAAAAAACACTTATCAGAGGTAATATGGACATGACAAGTCTTCTAAACTCAATAAATTATATCTATCCAGAGGTAATATGGACATGATAGATAATGAATATCATTTTCTGTTTAGAGTGTACGATACTATCAGAGGTAATATGAACGTGACAGATCGTAACAACTCAAAGAAAAATAGATTAATATCTATTCAGCGACCATGTGGACATGATAGATAGAAAAAGAAGTAGACTTAATATTTATTCAGAGGTCATAATAACATGATAAATAATAAATCCCTTTTTTTAATCAGCTGGTAAGACAGAAGTTCAAAATTCTCTTATAGGAGACAAATAATCAGCTTAACCAAACATTGGTAGCTGGGGAATAAAGAAGAAATTCAGACAGAATATTTCTTCAAGAATTTGCCATTAATCGGCATCATGAGCAAATCTCCATTAGGTTTAGACAACCTATAGGCACCATTGGAAAATACCGACTCAACTACATAAGGACCTTCCCATTTTGCTTGGAATTTCCCTTTGCTCTTATGAGTCATTATCATCGGTCTTCGAACAGCTAGAACTAGCTCACCGACTTTGAATACCCTCTATTGAACATTACGATTAAAAGTTCGAGATTTGCGGGCTTGACATAGCTCAATGTGCTGTTGCGCTTGAAGACGCTTCTCGTCCAATCCTTCAAGTTCTTGGAGTCATAAGCGATCATTGTTCTCTGAGGTTAGCTCATTAGCAATGGCTATTCTAAGAGATAAAATCTGGATTTCCAGTGGAAGTACAGCCTTACATTCGTAAACCAGTGAGAATGGTGTAAAACTAGTAGGAGTTCGGACTGTCGTTCGGTAAGCCCATAAACATTCTCCAAGTTTCTCATTCCAATCACGTTTATTAGAAGAGACAATCTTTTTGAGAAGTTTAATGATTGTCTTGTTGAATGCTTCGGCCAAACCATTAGCAGCTGGATTATAAGCCGTAGAAGCCAGAATTTGGATCAGATTCTTATCACAGAATCAATAAAATGCCTGACTGGCAAATTGGGGTCCATTATCAAGAATTATCCTTCGGAGAATCCCAAAATGATAAATGACATGGTGTTTGATGAAGCTAACCACATTAGATATTTTTACTTCAACAAGGGAAATCGTTTTCGCCCATTTAGAAAAGTAATCGGTTATAGCTAGGATAAACCGATGTCCCTTGACAGAAGGAGGGTTAATCGGTCCAATAATATCCATGTCCCAAGCTTCAAAAGGCCAAGAAGCTGTTGTAGGATGTAAGAACTCAGATGGTTGATGAATAAAATCAACATGAATCTGACACGCTTTATACCGTCTGGCATAATCCACAGCATCTGCTATCATGGAAGGCTAATAATACCCCATTCTTCGAATACGGTCCTGTAATTTTGGACCCGGTTGATGAGCACCGCAGACACCATCATGAGCTTCACGGAGTGTTTGCTTAGCTTCACTCTCAGAGAGACAGCGTAGCAAAAGTCCGTCATAAGAACGACGATACAACATATGTAAAGAAGAATTGTAAAAGAATCGAAATGATCGTCTCTTGATTGATGCAGCTTCTTTTGGATCTTCAGGTAAAATCCCATGGACCGCATAATCAATGAATGGACTTCTCCAATCCCATTGTTGAGAACTTAATTCTGTAATATAACTCTATTCGATATGCAAATTATTCTTGACACAGAATAAGTCTTGATCCAACAAAGTAATAGTATTTTATCTTCTAATTGGAACAGCTAAGTCTACAGCTAAACTAGCAAGAGCATCAGCTTCCAAATTTTGAGAATGTGGTATAAATTCAATGAATAACCCTTTGAATGAAAGGACCAATTCGATTACCACTTGATGATAAGGAATGAGGTCAGGATTTCTGACTTCATATTTCCCTCTGACCTGATTAACAATCAGTTGAGAATCTCCATAAGCTTCCAGGAACTCAATGTCCAATTATTTTGCTACTTCGAGACCAATTAGCAGAGCATTATATTCTGCCACATTGTTGGAGCATGGTTCATTAAGAGAATAAGCACGATATATGACCATTTTATCAGGAGAGATCAAGACGATGCCTACTCCGGAGACAATATTACCTTTAGGTCTAACCCGCAATGCTCCATCAAAATATAGTTGCCAAATGTTATCCTTCAAAGTCATGTTGCAATCCATGAATTCATCCGAAATTTCCTCATATAGCTTAGATATTTTAGGTATAGGGTGAGCGACTAAAAAATTAGCTAATGCTTGACCCTTCACTGATTTTTTAGGTACATAGACCATATCATAAGGAGTAAGCAACATCGCCCAGGTGGCTAACCTGGAGTTAAGAATGCTCGATTTTCTCATCAATACCCGAATAGGATTTATTCTGGAGATGACATGAATAGTTTGTCCGGACACATAATGTCGTGTCTTTTGAACAGCAAAACCTAAGGCCAGACATTCTTTTTCTATAGGAGTATACCTGTGTTCAGCTCCGACCATCATTCGGCTAAGATAATAAATTGCTTGTTCATGGCCCTTATCACTTTTCTGTGCAAGAAGAGCACCAAGTGAATGATCTAAGGCTCGAACATAGAGTAAAAATGGTCTTCCCACCACTGGAGGTACTAGGATAGGTGGATTTGTAAGGTATTGCTCGATGTCATAAAGGATTTTTGACATGCTTTATCCCAAACAAATGATACACCTTTCTTTAATAGACGGGAGAAAGGTTGACATCTCCCAGAAAGATTTAATATAAATCTCCTGATATAAGCAATGCGGCCTTGGAAGCCACGAAGTTCTTTTATATTGCGTGGAGGACGCATTTCAAGAATTGCTTTGATTTTGTCAGGATCAACATGGATACCTTGAGAAGTGATGACAAATCCCAAAAATTTGCCACTGGACACCCCTAAGAAAGACTTAGTAGGATTCATCTTCAATTGATGTTGACGCATCAACCCAAATACTGTCATTAAGTTTTGAAAGTGATCATCTTTTGCTCAACTTTTGACAACAATGTCATCCATATAACATTCAACTATTTTTCGTAGATGCTCTTGAAAGATATTGCTCATGGCCCGTTGATACGTAGTACCGACATTTTTCAGACCAAACGGCATAACCGTATAGCAGTAAACCCCAAGGGGTGTACTGAAAGCGGTATGCTTTTCATCTCTTGGATGTATCTTAATTTGATTGTATCCTGAAAATCCGTCCATGAAAGACATGTGTTCAAAACCACATGTGTTGTCTATCATGACATAGGTAATCGGAAGTAGAAATTCGTCTTTTGGATAAGCTGCATTAAGATCTCGAAAATCGATGCAAACTCGAACTTTTCCATTCTTCTGCATAACAGGAATAATGTGGGCAACCCAGTCTGGGTGTTGTTCTTCACGAACAAAGCCACATGTGATCAGCTTTGTGATCAGCTTTTTGACTTCTGCTTCAATTGCATCCATCATATCTGGTCGAAAATGCCGCTGCTGTTGTTTCACAGGCTTGGCATTAGGAAGAATATTGAGTTTATGAGTAGCTACTTTAGGATCTAGACCCGGCATATCCTCATAACTCTATACAAAGATATCAATATATTCTTTAATCAGCTGTATCAACTCTTTCTTTTCATCTTCAGAAAGGTTTTTACTAATAAATATCGGTCTAGACGTAGTTCTGTCTCCAACATCAATCTGGACGATTTTATCTTCTGTGGGCGGCTGTCGCTGTTCGAAACGAAGCTCCCACTGAGTGTCCATTTTTTGTGCCCAAGGGTCATTTTCAAATGGCTCAGATTCACCATCAGTTTGAACCATGTTGACTGAGAAGACACACTCAGATTCATCCTAATAGTTTCCTCCAGAATATAAGGATTGTAAAAAACTGGAAGAACATTCTTCCATATTTTCTTTGTACGTGTAGGATGTATCCGATTCGATGAACTGGATTTCTTCAGAATCTGAGGATTGTGAAGAACTTGAAGAAAATTCTTCTTGTATATCTTCATTAAACATGTGGGACGGATCGTATCCCAACCCATGACGAGTTTTCTGGTAAAATGGATCACCACATAATGGTAACCGTCTACCTTTGCCTTGATTGAGACCTTGCATAGTCTTCAAATTATATCCCATATTCTGGATAATCTTAAGAGATTGTTGATAATATTTGTTAATTCGGATTCTTCCTTTATCTTTCTCTCTGAGATCATCTGTCAGAGTAACAGGGATATTTCTAGCCAGACCAAACATAATTTGGCGCTTGTTTTTCTTATTAGACGGAATCACAAAATAAGATTCTTCGTGACGTATATAAGTTACACAAGCTTGTGATGATAAGGCTACAAGAAGAAGATATGGAGAAGATGTTAAGAACCTTTGAGCATAAGGTCCAACATCGACATGAGGAGGAAAGAAATTTTCTTTATGATTAATATATAAGGTTTCCTCTGTATTTATGTCATTTTTATGTTGATGACTTTGATCATCAAAAGATAAAGTCATTCTTTCAATAAATTTGACAGCCATGTACTCCAAAAAAAAATCTTCATTAATATGAGAAAGTACAGAATGATAAATATTCACATCATTTACAAGTTGACTACTACGCTTTGGATTGATCATTAACGGACCGTCATCCGTCTTCTGCGTAGGCTTGCCAAGGTTGATGATCAGTGGTTCTGGCTCATTCGTACGAGAAGTACGTCCCTTGACCTTGATCATGAGAGGTTGAACTTGGCTCTTAACTGGAATTTTCACAGATTCCTCAGACGAAACTCGACTTCTTTCTTTAACTTTGATCATCAGAGGTTGATCATTGACAGGTTGAGATTAGATTCGTCCTTTGACTTTAATCTTCAAAGGTTGATCCTCTAGAAGATCTTCATTGACAGACTAATCTTCTGTAGGCGATCGATCTTCAGCCATATCAGATATCTCCTTCACCTGCTCATGTTTGTAGAGTATTGAGTCAGAGAAATAGGCTTCAACACCCTTAAAAGGATTAATATCTGCAAATTTTGTCTTCACAACCCCTTGAGAGTCCACATACTTGAAGCATTGGTGGAGAGTTGAAGGCACAATGTTATACACATGTATCCAAGGTCTTCCAAGAAGGATGTTGTAAGATACATCTGAGTTGATAACATTAAAGGTTGCCATAGTTCGAAGATCACCTATCTGAATCTTCAGACGAATCTTCTCCAATGGTTTACTCTTTCCAGATTTGAAACTAACTATTGTGGTACTAGTGTAAGTCAAATCACTAGTAGGAATCCTCAAGGGTCGTAGCATACTCTGAAGAATAATGCTAATAGAAGACCCAGGATCAATATAAATCCTGTCAATTTTAGTAGACTCAATATATCCTGTATAACACAGAGGCATGTCATGTTTATTATGCTTCAATAGCATATCTTCTTGTGTGAAGGTAATGTTAGGAATTGCTTCCATCACACTATGACATTGTGGACACGACACTGGTATATTGTCAGGACCCATGAGTTGAGATAAGCATGAGTCTGCTTGTAGCAAAGCTTCGTTCAAAGTTTCTCGGCTTTCTTTAGAAAGACGAAGCAACTCAAAGATAGAGAGTCTAGCCGGAGTATTAGCTAGTTGGGCTAGAATATTGAACTTGTAGGGTTTCATCACTACCCCTTGATTTGAAGCAGATTTCAATGGGACGTCAAAGCGTACTGCTTTCTATTTTCCTTTCTCAACCACAGATGGTTTAGAAGACCTTGCCTCGGCAGGAACAGGAGATAGTTGAGCTGGAAGTGTTTCAGCAACGTCCTCCGCTTCTTTAGAAGTTCTTTCATAATCTTTGTGGTACTCTTTACCAGATCTCGTACCATCAAAAGTTTCTTCTTCAGACTCAGGAGAATAAAGTACCATATTACAGGTTTTGTTCTTCTTTCCCTTTGTCTTCTTCTTGCGAGGATTTTTATGAGGGACCTCAAAACCCAACCCAACAGTAGATTTTTGACTTGGAATTTGTAAAGGAAGTCGCATTCCTTTATCATAGTTCAAGCCTTCCGCCTTTTGAAAGTCATAGCCCATCTTTTTTATGAGATGGACTGATTGTTGACTGTACATGTGAATGGGTAGCGGACTTTCAATAGATGGTTCAACAGAGGAAGAAGAAACAGGAACTTCTGTAACCACAGGAGTAGGAGTATTCAAGACAGAAGGAAAAATCTTTGTAGGAGCTTTCTCATAAGCAGCAAAGACTTGTTGTTTCCTGTATAAGGGGACACTATTCATTACTAACCATTGCCGATGAGTAAGTTTGAGTTTGGTAGGAGGAGCCAAACTTGGAGGGCATATATTCAAACCCCTCAGTCTATCCTCCAAAGGAATGTCATCCCAAAGATGATCCAAATCATCATGATCTGGAGTAACAATATGAGAAATCATATTGCAGGTTTTGACTTTCCTACCTTTCTTGGATTTTGAAATTTTACCTTCATCTTCCATTTCAGGCACTAAGTCAGGATGTACCCACATGATTTCACCATTTTTTAATGTGAGAGACAATAATCCTTCATTTTGCTCTCTAGCTGGCGAAAGATTCACAATCTTCATTGTTGCCTTAGGAATTGGGACAATCCCATCTAGAACTTGCTGTGGAGGAAAACATCCAAATTGAAGAGAAATCATATTAGTTGTGACCGTATGCTCATCATTGGTTAAAACGATGGCATTGGCATTTATCAACTCCTGGATTTTCTTCTTTAAGATATAGCAAGCTTTGGTAGGATGATTTATGTATCTATGATAGATACAATATTTGGGATTGTTAGTCAGATTCACCTCATTAGGTCTTTTTGGCTCTGGAATCTGGAGTTTGCCACTCTTCACAAGATATTGGAATATCCCTGGGATATCACTGTCATCGAAAGAGTATTCTTCATTTGGTTTGGAAGACTCCTGATTATTTGGCATTATTTTGGGTTTTGAAAGATTCACCACTAGGGTTTCTTTTCCTTTCCCATTACGATTGCCAAAATTATTACCTGAAGAGGCTTTCTTTCCTTTTTCTTCTGAGGCAAAAATTATCCCATGTTCATGAGCCAACCTACCATTGGTCTCGGCTGAAACTGCTGCTATAATGAACGAGGCCCAATCTGTGAATTGAGAGCCCGTGAAGACAGCAATAGTTGGTCGCAGATTCATCTTGCATGTATCAATCAATGCTGAATCTGGCATACCATGAGGCATTTTCAAAGTTTGCCTGTCGAAAACGTTCAATAAACGTCCGAGTATTTTCTTTCTCCTTTTGTTTGATCTCTATTAAGGAGGACATATCCATGTCACTACAAGAAAACATGGTTTCTGTGACATGTTAAGTTGTCACAAAAATTATGAAAGTCGTCACAACACATCTTCTGTGACGAGTACAGTGACGACTTAATTTCGTAGCCTATACCTCCGTAGGTAAAAGTATAGGTGACGACCAAAAGTCGTTGTCACAACAAGTTCTCTACTGTGACAAGAATATGTTGTCAGTGATAGTAAACTTTCCGAGACAACAAAATTCATCACTAAAAATATTATAAGTGGCGCACAATATTGTCACAAAATAGCTTTTTATTGTAACTAAAAATAAATATAAATTTTTTTTGACAAAAATAAAAATTATTTTCGTGACAACATTTGCTATCACAAAACAACTTTAGTAACACTTTTATTGTTGTCACAATAAATGTATATGTTTAGTGACAAGTACATGTCATCATTGTAAACACTTGAAGTAACATATTTATTATTGTCACCATAGTGTACACTTTATATGTTTGATGGAAATCAATTGTCACGAGTATTTTTTTTGTCATTGTCATTATACATTAAAAATACAAAAACACAATGTAATATCACACAATTCTTGTAGAAGAGGGTATGCATGATTGTGCTCATCTTCCAAGAACACCCCCATCGACTTTCCAATGTAAACCAAAACTAACCTTCACAAATTCTAAAAAGCCTTTATATAGACGACTAACTCTAAAGTAATTATAGACGACAACAACATGAAAAGTAATTATAACAATTCTCAAAAAGTAATTATATTGCTCCACAAAATTCAGTATATACAACATGAAGAGAAGTAATATTGGTACTTATGAAATAAAGAGTATCCAAAGTAGCTGGTACATAAAACCTAGAGTAATCTATAAATATAAACTGATGATCAATTGCATATGAAGTTCTTGTCTTGGTGATGATCAATCTTTAATGACCTATATAAATTAATAAAGAGATTGTTTAGAATATTGCGTAAGCATATACGTATAAGAAAAAAAATTGTCAAAAATTTCTACAATAGAAGCAATAAGAATAGAGAAAATGACACAAATGTTTGCAGTTTAGTTCAAAAGCTAGAAGTAATATGTCTTTACATTTACTTGATAAATGGAAATATCATGTATCTTGTTTTCGAACACTATTGCTTGAATCCACTTAAGAAACCATGCTCAACATGAATGTCCATACCTTCTCTCTGCTGCATCCTCACTTTCAAATCGCATTTTAAACCTCATTCCTACAGAAAAGGAATAACTGAAGCTCTTCGTAAACTTCCAATGTGGTATTATGAACTCAGATGGACTTGCCCTGCAAGATATGACTTAAAACTTAGATATCATCTAAATGGGAGATTGAATGCTAAGCATTATGTTTCCTAATATTCAAAGGCTGGTTAAGTCAATATTTGAAACATTCGTGAAGCCACTTAAACCAATCAAACAAGGTTATGAAAAACTAAAGTGAAAATTGAAACGGAATAATGCTAACATGACTATAAACATAGTAAGAATGTCCTACAGATTCTGCTGAAAGACAGCCTCCAATATGCTCAACAGTTCGAAGAACCTAATATCCAAACCTATAATTTCCTACTTTCCAAATCAATTCTAGCTCACAATTAGCCAACAGTCCATAATAAGCTGCTGCACCCTATAAATATAGGAAGATGAATTGAGCAAAAATTCCTATCAACTTTCACAAACCGAAATGAACTCATGCTTCCTGGAAATATACTAATATAAATCAAAAGTTCAACATGCAGAGGGCAAACATTCAATCCAAAGGTAAATATAATAAGAAGTACCATTCACTAGGAATTTATATTGTCTCGTCGATCTTTTTTCCATCTCAAGAAAGATAATAACCACATAATATTTGAAGAACCGAGGTAGATTCCTAAATGTAAAAGCAGTACTGATATATGCACAAAACCACATTGAGATGATACATAACTAATATTATTATAGCCAGAAAATGTGTTAATGTGGTCATAATTCCAAAGTTTCAACTGGTTTTCTGGTTCCGGTAAATGCTATCAAGTTAGCAGGCGCACTTAGACCAACTACACAAGGAATAACCAGAAAGTGAGTCTCAACTTCTGCAACTCTAGTATGAATGAATTCCATTTCCAGAAATTGTGAATCAATTGTGACAAGGAAAGCTGAAACCAACTACCTCATCTCTCGGAGGGGGTGTAAGATAAATAATTACATTCAATCAAAGACATGATTTGGAGTGGATTAAAAGATTAACCGAAACACAAGAATATCTTAGCAGAATGTATGAATTTAGTTTGCAATTAGAATATTCTAACTCAATGGAGTTAATTCAAGTCAACTAAACAGGTTAGCACTGCAAGGTTCGTAGTATCGGTATCGGACCCTTCCTAAGAGTATCAGGATCGATGGTATGAGCAGTATTGGCGGTTTCGGATCGAAGTATCAGAAATATTGGTATTGGAAAGAAAATAATTATTAATAAATTATTAACATTTTAGGAAAAAAAATATTTATACATTTATGCATAATTTTAAGTATTTTATGTGTTGTTTCTTAGTACTTTTGAAATTGAATGAAATAGTAGTCACCATTGGGTGTTTACCTGTTATAGATAAGTTTTCTTCATTTAGATGCTTTTACAATCTTACTATGATTTTACACCCTTACTTATTGGTCTTTTTCGTTCAATTTTCTTTGCCGAATTGACTGAAAAAGAGACATACAATGTCGGTATCGGACAGTATCGGGTATCGGTCGGTATCGGATCAGGACATGCCAAACTGTATTGATATCTGCCGTATCGGATCGGTATCAGCCGATACGGCAAACCATAGTTAGCACCCATATCTGGTAAAACCAATCAAACACGTAAAGCAAGATTCAACAATTGAGCTCAACTTTTCAGTTAGACTCATGGCCATACCCCAAGGTTTGCCATCTCAAGTCTGGTTCACATCTTAAAGATGATTTAAGTAGTTCAACAACTTTTCCATACCCCACTTGATTAAGTATGTACAACCCCTCCCCTCTCAGGAATACAAAAAGTAGGTGGGACAGAAAGGTAGGAGAGAATGAAAGCATTTTTCCTGAAGAAGAAGCAACGGCAACACGATAACCGGGTAGCATCAGGAAACTCCTTTTCCTTGCACATTCCCTCCTCTTTTTCTGGACAATTATCACCAGCTGTCACGACCCGCACTCACTGTGAGGGTACGAATACATAACAACGCCCTGCCTACGCCGCAGTGTCGACGGTAGAGCGATGTCCTAGGTTACTATCTAACCAGCAACTCACGCAATTATAATGTACTCATCATGATCAACTCCGAACGGAGGACAAGTATAAGATATTGAACTCAATCACAGTCTAAGCACGATAAGATAAACACAGAAGAATTAAACTAAGAATAGAAGAACAACTACTAAAATAATAACAACTCTCAACAAATCTCAAATACTACACAAGTCTCAAAACTTCTATAACAAATTCAACATGGAACAGATGCTAATCTACTAAACTAAATCCCGATCACTCCTGAGTGTCGGGGCCAAAGGTAGTCATCCCGTCTCCGGGTCCATAATATGTAGGGCATGTATCCTCAGGGCAATCATCTGTAAAATTTCAACAGGTCCAGTCAGGACAGGAACGAGTACAACTCATCAAGAAATCCCAATTAAATGACAGAGAAATATAAAGCAGTTATAAACAGTTTTATTGATGAAATATGGCAGTTTGTATACAGGTGTTGGTATAGAGAAACAGTTAAGATGCAAGGAAAGTAAGGTAAGTAAAAACAAGAGAAGAAACATAGCAATAAGGACTGTAAATAGAAACTAGCTGAACTAGAGCAATATGATATAAGTCCAGAATGTAAATATAATCAAGTGCAAAACCTAAGTAAATCCAGACAACATGAATTTGATACCAGGTGATTCCAGTACAAGATGAGTCCGGTATAAGGTGAGTCCAGTTGGTGATCAAAGGTTCCAGGGTGAGTCCAGCCTATACTCTAACAGTGTGTTTTAAAATATCGGGATCGACATGTGAACGGCTGTAGGTAATACGGCACATCACACACCTGGCCGGGTGTGAGATGGCTATCATTCGAGTATAATTCCAAGGGAGTGGTTCCAGTATTTGGGTTCCAGTATTTGGGTATGTTCACATGCCTATTCCAATATTTCCCCGCCCAACAAGTACAAGTGAATCCAGAAAACGACATGAGAAATCGGGAGGAGTCCAGCCAAACATAATGATACCAGCAAAAGATTCCAGGGTGATTCCAGTAGGTGGTTCCAGTAGTGATTCCAGAAGGTGAAGCCAGTAGTGGTTCCAGAAAATAGAGGCAGACAGATGGTATGTGTGTCGCATACATGAATCCAGAAATATCCATACGTGTTGTAAGAATCACATAAAACTATCTAGAACTGAAGTACAGTAATTGACAAGTAAATAAAAGAACTATCAGAGAATGTACTCGCCTGTTACTCTGAAAAGAGTAATAAAATATCAGATGTCTGCACCGGAGTCACAATGTCCTAAATAGAGCAGTATGGGTTATGACATGTTTAAAATATGGTAAATGAAATCTACGATGCAATCTACATGATTTCTAGGCCAATCTAGGTCAAAGTCAACTCTTGGTCAACTCTGGTCAACCAAGTCAACTACACTAGTCAAACTAGGTCAGTTGGTCTCATCTAGACTCAATGTTGACTTTTGGTCAACTCCAGTCAATTCTGAACTATTGGGTCAAACCATGGTCAACACTCTAGTCCATCAAGTCTCACTAGGCCTATCCCCAGCCTATACTAGCAAGCACACACACTATCTAGGCTATACAAGCCAACAACACAATCACTAGGCATTCAAACCACACACAGGCTATGAGCCATAGGTATACACCCATAGGCTATGTGCCCTGTATATAGGCCATAGGCCATATAGCTATATCATAGATAGACCATTACACACCTTTCACACATATACACATTTATTTAATTAAATATAATTAACACATATTCATATAATATAGACTACATGACCATATCTCAATAGGTGTACATATATATATATATATATATATATATATATATATATATATATATATATATATATATATATATATATAGGGTGATAGGGAATATCATGTGTGTGTGTTTGTGTACATGAGAGGGTGTGTGTAGAGTAGAATAATGTATTGTGTCATGGCATGTGTGTGTAAGTGCACTTGATACACTATTGTGTGAGAGGGCTTAAAGGGAAAGGCCATGGAATGAAGGCAAATATGAAATCAGAATTAAATGACAGAGGACTAATGTGAAGGTGATGTTGTGTGTGTGTGACTGGCTAACAGGAAATGAAAGTTAGTGTGTTATTTGAGGGTGTCCACATGAACAGGGAACAATGTGTGTGATACATGCGTATAACTCAGGAATTCAATATTAGAATTCCTTAGTAATGGTTCTCAGTTATTTTAATGTTCAAAGTGTGTGTGTATGCATATGAAAAACAGTGTGATAAATTAAGAGTTTCAGTTTTCAGAAAACTGAAAACAAGTGATAGTTAGTGAAATATTACTCAGGGATTTACAATGGGTGTTATGTGATTGATAAGAGGATTGAATGTACATGGTCAAATATACTTCTCAGGAAAACTGAGATTAAATCTCAGGAATGTCAATTTCAGGGAATTCAGTTCATGCATTTATCAGTTTCAAACATAATTATCATTACCTATCATGCATATGTTACACATTCATGCTTTCAATGCATACATACATAGATTACAATATGTCATGCATAGTCATCTATATTAAAAGAGGGAAGGAAACTAAATGGGGATGTTCACAGGAACATAGCAATGAGGTTAATGACAGTTAAGGAAAACAATTAAGCACAAAAACCTATTTTCTACTCACCTAAACCCCCATTTCCCTCACATGCAGTAAGTATCAATGAAATGAGTTTAGCCTAGTACTAAACATCAAGAAAAAGTCAGTTTTAACAGGAACTTAAGTGCAGGACTCTACCAGTGGAAAAAAAATAGGAAATTGCAATTAAACATTGAACTTAACAGTTCACATATCATTCCACCCTCAACAAGTAATTCAAAAGCTTAATCAAAGAGCAAAACCCAGTTCTGACATGTAAAACCCAACTAGTAGGTCCTATTAAACATGTGTGAAACAATGCATGACAAATAAACATCCAATTTTGGTTTGCAACAAAACTCAACTCAGGATTTTTGAAACAGTAAACCTGGTATCAGTGATAAATAGGAATTCCAAATTCGAAATAAAAAATAAGTTAAATATACAATTTAATGGTTGGTAAATGATTCCCCACACGTGCACGTGTCCCCAGGAATTCTCTCGTGTCACCCTAGAGCCGGACACGGCGTGTCCTAGCCTCAAAACTTGTACAGACACTCTGTGCACAGGCTGCGTCGTGTACGTGTGCACGCGTGTCCCACACGCGACACAGGGCACGACACGACTCGTGCTCGTGCCCACGTGTTCGCCCATATAGGTCTGCAATCGTGTCACCCTGCACTGCGTCCCCGTGTCCCCGTGTCTGAAATAAAAGTGCGTGTCAGTGGCCAAAACCCACGCGTGCACAGCGCGCGCGCGCGGCCACTGCGGCCAGTGCGAGGAGGATTTCTCCTCGCACACGCAACAACGCACGCCCATCTTTTGGGAGGATGGTGGCAGATGATGCCCCAAGCCCCTCGCCAAAAATAGCGTATCCACGTGTCCTGTGTCGGGAGTTATTGACCCCGTGATGCAGGACACAGCATGTGTTTCAGTCCCCGCGTGTTCGTGTCCCCGTGTGGACACGACACGACACCAAAATTAGGAAATAAAAGCAAAAATCATTAAGCAAGCCCTAGAACTAAAATTACATTCAAAAATATTTCAGAAATTAGAACAAAATGTTGGTTGAGGCATTACATCAAACACCTAACCTATCAAATGGATACGTGTCCGATACGGACACGAAACCGACACGAATTGTACCCAAATTCCAGGGACAGCTAGAGGACTCCTAGATCTAGCCCTAAATGCAAAGAAATCAGAAATTTAAATCAATTTGAGGAGTTTTACCTATAGGTGCAAAATGCAAGAAAAGGCTCCAAATGAGGGTGTTCCTCTTGATGGCCAAATGCTCCAAATGAGCCCAAAGCTGAGATTAACCTCTAGAATTATAAAATATACAGAAATTAGAACCTATTACAAAAGACTAGGATTAAAAAGGAATTAAAATGGATTTGTGGGGATTTTTGGAAGGGGGACAATACCTTTCTTTTCTCCAAGTGTTGGAATGATAAAAAGGAGGCAAACCTAATGAATAAGTGTTTAAATAGGGTAGGGATCCCTATGTGGCTGGTCATTTAGGGTTTGGTTAGGGTTAGGGCTTCTAGTTATGGGCCATGGGCCAAGTCATAAGTCATTAAGTCATGAAATCATAAGTCATTTCATTAAACCATAAATCATGAAATGATTTCACTCAAACTAATCCTCATATTCCAAAATTAGTCTCTAATGACTAAAAGTAGGTTAACCTAAGTTAGTCTAGGGTTACAATAGTTAGGGTTAGGTTCTAGACTAGTCTACAAGTCTCGATAAGTCAAAGCCCAAACTAGGAATCACCAATTCAATATATCATTAAATAATCCAAAAAGTCAAAATGACCAAACTACCCCTAGGCTAAAAACGTTAATTAAATATCCTAATGACATGGTTAGGCTCTAGGTCATGTAGTCACTAGGGTTTCACTGACAGCACATCAAAATCACAAGTCATGACTCAAGACAGTTTTTAAATAGTTTAAAAATTATTAAAAATCACCAAAAATCATAATATGATTTAAATATCAATAATAATTATTATTATTACAAAATTTCAAAAATACCCTCATTTGGAAAACTGGGTGTTACACCAGCCAATATTAACAACTTGCTGAAACCATGTAGAAAAACGATTCCAAGAGAAAAAAGGTTTATGTCTAGTTTTCCAGTGGCATCCATCTGTTTGAAGATGAAGGTGCTTGAAAATTTGAGTCGCGATCCTAACTTCATCTGGTGTAAATACGAGTACCAGACTATGTCGAACAAGATTCAACTCAAAATATTGTTACTTTCCTTATGCTCCAAAGTGGTTACAGGAAATCAACCCTTTCAATTATCAACATACCAGTCATTTCATTTCATTGCTGCATAAAATTCAACATTTTTACAGTTCAACTTTGTTCGTGTACATCCCACATGGTAAGATCATGAAACAGTCACCTATAACTCCAGAAAATCGTCAGAATTTACAAAAGGATTTCCTAGAGAAAACCTAGAGGATACATCTCTTCACATTTTAATGGGTGAAGCACCTATTTATATCAATTGAAAGTGCAAGAAAAAGTTGGATACAAGCTTATAGAGGTCCAATAAAATCATCTTCTCATATATAGTTGTGCCTCTGCTTCAAATGGAAGACCATTAAAATAGGGCCAAAGTAGAACTTTTAATTGACATTGGAATGATAGGGACAGTCATACAAGGTAAAAAGGATTATGTCATCCCAGTTTCACTAAGTCTTGCTATTATGTTCACGTTTTAATGACTGATGCACCAATTTATGTCTATTGAAAGGGCAAGAAAATGCTGGACACGAAGTTATAGATGCCCGATAACATCAACTTCTCATATGTAGTTGTGCCTCTGTGCTTCAACTGGAAGACCATTAAAATAGGGCCAAAGTAGAACTTTTACTTGGCATTGGAATGATAGGGACAGTCATACAAGGTAAAAAGGACTGCCATCACCAGTTTCACTAAGTCATGCTATTATGTTCACATTTTAATGACTGATGCACCAATTTACGTCTATTGAAAGGGCAAGAAAATGCTGGACACAAACTTATAAATGTCCAATAAAATCAACTTCTTATATGTAGTTGTGCCTCTGTGCTTCAACTGGAAGACCATTAAAAAAGGGCCTAAGTTGAACTTTTACTTAGCATTGTAATGATAGGGACAGTCATACCAGGTAGAAACTAGAAAGGAGTATGTCATCACCATTTTCAGTAAGTCATGCTACTATGGTCAAACAACACCAACAAATGAACAGTACAATCAAAACTGCTAAGAAGCATTGTTGTCAATTAATTTGAAATATATAGCATGAACAAACGATACACCCATACCTCGGTTTATAAAAGATGTGAAACACACTTTTAGTAGCCACAGCATCAGCAACAGCAGTCAGTGTACCAGGACTTGTCTGGGTACAGACTGCAGAATAAGGTATACTGCTCTTGAGTTGAGCTGCTCTCCTGATTCCCAATCTGAGATCTCCATTATTGCCCCTATTAAAAGCCCAAAAAAATGACAACTTGAATAACTTTTCTTAGTTTTTCATATACCCAACATTCTTATGCCTACCTAAGAAACAACACAGCATCCCCTGAGACAAGCTTCTACTTGTTGACAAATGCACTCCATCCAGTAGTAAGAAGATGTCTGCGAGGTTGACCTGTTAAGCAACCAAGTCAACAATAAATGTTAAAACATATACAACCAAATTAACAGTTAATCCCCCCCTTTTATTTTTTGTAGATCTGTTGGTTTGGAGCGTTCATCTCGTGTCTGATTTATGTCCAACAAGACAATTGAAAACAGAAAAAAGATTAGTACTAGTTCAAAATTCTGAAGACTTACATCTATCAATTTGGTATACTTTATGCTCTTAAAGTTATTTTCCTCTCCCACAGAAGTTCTACACTTTCGCATTATTAGAAAATTCACCATAATTCTCCACAATCGCACTACTGGTGAATTTGTTGTATTTTTCTGAATTCTGAGTTACTAACAAGATTACTTTCGATTGTCAAAGTTTTCTGAATGCTTAGTATCAAACATAAAGGAAAACTTTTGCTCCCACCTGATTCTTCTAATCCGATCAACATCTCAGCACTATCAAGTGTGTCAACATCTGCAAGACCTTTTTCCCAGCTGAGTTACCACTTTGTGGATCTCAGACTTATTGATCGCATTCTTCCCCTTAGGGTGGTCAGCCTTCCAAAAGAAATTGCCTCGAACCAAAGCAGAAAAAGGATTGCAGATATCGCCTATACCCTGCTAAATCTCCATTCTGTAAATCCATCGAGGTATTTTGCTTTTTACCAAATCCATATTGTATGGCATCTCGATACTTGTCACCAGTTTGCCCCAGGTCATCCAAAGCATTCTCAGTTTGCTGCATTTCCTGGTAGCTACCATTCCTTTGGGCAAGGGAATTTGACTTCTCTTCATCTTTGGACGGTGTTCCAGATTTGGCCTCCTGGTGCATCTCCAAATGCCTATGTCTCTGCCCACCATTTCTTAAATTCCTTGAGGAAACTAATCCAGGAGCGTGCACATATCCTTTTGGAACCAAAAGTTCTTTAGGAATGCTCTCCATATCCATAAAATAATTTCTCGACTTTGCATCCATAATCAGTGCAGCGCAGTCTTTAGCCTCTTGGGTATATATATATATATATATATATATATATATATATATATATATATATATATATATATATATATACACCCAAGAAAAGGAGGCATGAGGAGCATATCGACGCAGTGGAAAATTCAAAAAAGCCAGCAGTTACTGAAATAACAGGTGTGCTTGGAAGTAATCCGAAGAAGCAGGTCTAACTCATGGATGCCTTTTGACCATAATAGGATTTTATTAAATAGCATGTATGTTGTTGAAACAACATGTGCATAAATCTCGGTGATGCATTAATAGATACCATGTATTAAAGCCAAATGACGATGGAGGGTTATCAGGGCTGGTGTGGGTTATTGTGGAGGCCAGGGTTAGATTCCTGGCTTTAATGTCAAAAAAAAAGAAGAAGGATGTATGGTCTTTCACTGAAAAGGCCAAATTGTAAGGTAGGTCAAAATGTAACCCTCCACCCTCATTTGGCTCTAATACTTGGCATTAATTTTAAACCATTTGGTGGTTCCAGTATGTTGAAACAAATGCAGCTTATGCTAATTTAATCTGTATGAAATTTCGGTTGTTCTTAGGTGCCCCTTGAAGGAGTGTTAATTGGTTGTTCCAATTACATTTTACCTCAGAGTTGAAAGCATTTCCTTAGTAACCTCATACCTCTGAAGCATGGATGCACAATTTTGTTGTGTATCACGTATCAAATATGACAATAGATATGATACGCGACCGATATGGTTCGATACATGTATCATAATTTTTTTGGTCGAAGTCTATATAGTTGACTGATGGATACACACATCGCACATACGGGATACATGTATCCATCGATTCAGATATGTTTCCACATCCAGATGCAAACTTATCACAAGAAATTAAGAAGAGACACAAGTTTAATTCAAAGTAATGAATACGAAGAGCTCGACTCTGTGTTGGCTTGTATTTCTGTTTAAATGCTTGGACTTTGCGTGAAATGAATTTGGATGATTATGTTATTTAATATACGTTTTAAACTATATATGGTTTTGTTTTTGTTTTTGTTTTTATTTTTAATTGTTATATCGTATCCTAATCTTTTACAATTTGCCGTATAGTAGTATCGTATCTTATCCGTGTACTCGTATGCGTGCTATAAAGCCTCATGCAACTTCTTGCATATTCTAACAAACACCTCTAGTGCAGGATACAAGAACACCCATTGTTAATCAACCATCTATCAATTCTATTCATGTATCTATAAAGAACAAGAAGAAAAATATGGGTTTCGACCAGAAAGATCAAAAGTTTATCAACATTGCACATAAACAATAAACGATTTTTGATTGTCTATAAAGATCATAATCTATCAAATTAAACCATTTAATTTCTTAAAAAATTACTAAATCATCATGAAATAAGTTCTATATAGTTTGAATCCTCACCTTTACAAAGAAAGAGAAGAATAGAAGGTTGTTTTGTGGAGAAGAAGGAAGCGATGACGTTCCGAGGATCTGCCCTGCTTGCCCTAAAAATTATTTGCAATGCTCGACGGTGTGGAAGCTGTTCTCCTTCTGGATGGATATATAGTAGAATTAGTGTCCTTAATTTAGCAATCACATATAGAACAAAGATTTCATAGCTGGATGGTAATCCTATGTTTACCTGCTTTAGGATTGAAGACCTAGACCTATTTTGAGCGGTTGGGTTGGCGGGATCTGGTACACGCACGGCGATTAAAACCTACTTTTGGGTTGGCGGGATGTTCTACGGAGATTGAAACCCAATTTTGGTTGGCGGGATCTTCTACGGAGATTAAAACCCAATTTTGGTTGGCGGGATCGGCTATAGGAAGATTGTTGGCGGGATATGATCATATTTTTCGTTCGCGGGATTGGATCGTAATTTATTTTCAACGGAAGCTTTAGGGATTGAACACTGGGATAGAAGACCCGGCCTTTTATTATTTTGGAATAATATTTCTAATGTGTATTGCCACAAAATTATTTTTTCCTGGCTAAAGAGATTTTGGTTTACGGGTTTTTTAATCACATCTGTTGCTACTAAAATAATAGTCGTCCAATGATATTCATTATCGTAACAACTTTGGTGAAATGTTTTGTATTTTCGCCCTACTTTAGACGAGAAATATTTTTTGTAGTCGTCGTAGAATTTTTTTATGAAGAAATCATTGATCGGCCAAAATTAATTAATAGTTGCTAAATATTTTACAATTATTTTTCTTAATATGGGAAAGTTTAGGCGACAACTGCATTTTTTAGTAGCCAAAAATCAGTTTGAGCGACTAAATATTTTTGGTCGTCCCAAATTTTGTGGCCTAAAGCCCTTATCTTTGTAGTGGCTGCGACCTCGACGTCTTAAACACCTCCTCTCCTTCTCCAATAAATATTCATAATCATGTCCAAAATATAAAATTTTACAAAACCCTAACAAATTAATAGGAAATTTTACACAAAAAATCTTCAATAACACTTTTTGGAATTGGAAAATATAAATTAGATTCAAATTTTGAATAATTATAGATGAAGCAAAAGAGATTAGAGGCTTACCTGAATATGAGAGGAATTGAAAAAAAAAAGACTTTAAGGCTGAAGGAAGCTTTATAGAGAGAGAAAGGGATGGAGAGGGAAAATGGAAAATGAGTGCGGGAGAGTTGAATTCTTTTTGCAATGCTTGTAACGAATGGGAGGGGATTGAGATTAGTATGAAAAAAGACTACTAAGCCAATTTGGAACGCTTTATATCAATCATGAGACCGATAAATATGATTAAAAATGAATAAGCTAATTGTTCCTAAAAATAAAATTTTAAATAATAATGTCAAAATAGTATCAAAATTACAGCCGGATTATAATTAGTATCAAAATAGTATCAAAATTATAGCTGGATTATATCAATTTGGAGACATGCGAATATTTGATGATTTTTTTTTATATCAGCCGGATTATAGTTAGGATTGTGATATTTGATGTGAAAATTTTTGGTATAGTCAAATCTTCTTACAATTTAAATAGTAATGTCAAAATAGTATCAAAATTAGGATATATTTTTTATTTAACTTTTTTAAATTTATTTAAAGTTTTTGTTACAAGAAATAAATTTCTTCTTTGTGACTAATACTTTTGTGTGACGTTTAATTATTTGGTAACTAAAAGAAACTTTTAAGTGACAAGAATAAAATTTTAATCTTGTGGCTAATACTTTTATGTGACAATAATATTTTCTTGTAACTACAACAAAAAATTTTAGTGACAACTATTTTCCTTATCACACATAACTTGTCTCTAAAATCATAATTTTATTTCAGTGACCACATTAAGTGACAACCAATAAAAACATGGTCACTAAATGTTTAATTGTGTGACGGACAATAACAGTTGTCACAGAAACAAATTATGAGTGACAACAAATATTATTTGTCACATAAATATCCCTTTCAGTGACAAGTTTTACACTTGTCACAGATTACTTGTCACGGAAACCCGGATTTCTTGTAGTGTGTCCATGCCTCCTTCATAGAAGCGAGAGAGAAACATTGCTTTAAACTCGTCAAAAGACGATATGCAATTGTCGGGTAGACTGCGATACCAGTCATAAGCTGAACCCGTCAGACACCCGATGGAAACTCGGATGAGAAAAGCATCATTCTTCTGCAGATGGACAGTCACAATATCAAAATAATTGATATATTGACTAGGAGAGGCCTTTCCATCAAATAACACCATCGACTGTGGCTTGAATTTTGGAGGAAAGGGTACATCATTCCAATAAGGACGATAAGGTTGCTTAATTTCTAACCTCTGGAGTTGATCCTTGTGCTTCAGAACTTCAAACTGTGCTTTAGATCTCGTACTGCTTTAATAGCTTCACTAGTTTGAGAAAGCACATTCGATTGAATAGTTGTTGGATGTACCGTAACCCCCACCGGAGGTGGTACATCTTCTGGAATAAGAGGATCTGGAGCTGCGAAATTTTGATTGATAGCAGGCTCTTAACTAAGATTATTTAAAGGTGTATCAATCCCTTGTCTATCTTGAGTTTAAGCTGCTACCTGAACCGGTGTTATCACTGCTGGCTGAACAATTTGCTGAGTCATTATTATTTGATGCATACTTTGCATCATGGCAAGCATGTCCTTCAGTAATTGTTCAACTGCAGAGAGACGTTGTTCTGTATTAGCAGTTGATGTCTCCGGTTCATCTCCGATAGCATAGGATTCAACCTCCCTTGAGCATACAAAGGGATTGGTTTAGAGGTATGAATCAACACTATCAGTTTCTGACTCCAACGACTGGGTACCCCCAGCTTCTAAATCTGAAGATTGAAACAATCTTTGAACTCTTGATCGAGTATTCTGATATACCCCTTCAAAAGCATCAAGGAGGCGGTTGAACTGTTGTTGGCTTGGAGTCCGGGACGAATTGCATCTTGGACGTCGTCCTCTATTGGTATGAGATGCCATGTTGACTGACGCATATGACAACTCATGTTCTTGGTCATCAACTTGTTGCTGAGGCACATTATAGCTTAATCAGTCAAAAACTGACCGTTTAAAAGCCGAACAGCAACATTTGATTACAATCTGGTGACACTCACAATGGTGATTTTCTTGGAAGAGTGTCACAGAAGATTTTCTGTTTTTATGCTTTTGTACAAGCAACTCGCGTAAATCAGAAGGAGTAGAGGGAGTAGTCTTCTTTATTATATTTGGGATAAAGAAACGTTTAGTCCCTTGAGTATCAAGAAGATTACTGGCTGCATTAGCAGAACCAAACTGTATATTTTTATGCGCCTGGAGTTGCGTGCGTAAATCCTGAGATTTTTGTACACAAAGGACTCCATCAGTATTACGCGTAATCTGAAGGTTTGGTACCTGCTTAAAGCAGGGTAAGAAGGTTGTTGGTAAAAAACTTAAGTTTTACCAACAATAGAATTCTTATTTTTACGCTGCATACGTGTAGGCAAATTCACTTTAGATGCAAAGGCATCATTGTGAATTTTATCTACTCTGTCACCGACAGGAGATTTACCTTTACGCGTAGAGCGCAAAACATGAATATCTGCCACGTCATAGACGGGAGATTTTCCTTTACGCGTAGAGCGTAATGCTTGGGTGTCTACCACGTTACAAACGGGAGACTTATTTTTATGAGCAGAGCGTAAAATTTGGGAGTCTACCACGTTACAAATGGGAGACTTATTTTTATGCACAGAGCATAAAACTAAAGTAGAGACTGCCTCGCCACAGATGGGAGCTTCTACAACAGAAATGGGAAGGATTCTTTTGCCTTCAGAGACAGCAGAAAGATCCGAGGAAGCTTTGGACTTAGGAATCTAAACTTTTCCCGCCTTCTGCGATTTTTGAACATTGGAACAGCGAGTACTACCCCCAGTTCGGAGCATTTCTTCGTAAGCAGTCTTGTCGAAGTGAACAACCAGAGTCTTCTTTGTCGATCCGACCGACACATCATCATATTGAGCAATTACTTTTTCGTCAGAGGAGAAAGTCGTCCCCAGCAGAGTCGCTATTTTGTTTCACTTAATAAAATGCCTAAAATTGGCTTTTGAAAGAAAACTAGAAAAAGTACAAGTGTACAAAATTGTTTCTGGGAAGTATTGCTATAGAAGTCTGATCTGAGAGCGATCACTTTGTTCCTTGGACCATACGATGATGAAGAAGAAAACTGCTTGAAGAAGACGAACAATCGGAAGAACTAAGTCACCAGAAAGGTATCGAGCAACGGCACTGATAGCACAGTCGAATGCTTTCCTGCTTTGCTTCACCATGTTCTTGAGAAAAAGTTGAAAAAATGCTTCTGGGAATATCACTCTGAAAATATGAGTTTTCTCAGAATCTCCTCTCATGTATCTCTCTTGATCTCTTAATGTCCTTGTCTGTGTTAAAAATAAGTCTATTTATAGACTAGACCCTCTGTGCGTAAAAAGCAACAAAGTTTGGTAACTGTCACCCACGATAAAAATCAACTTTTATGCGTAATGACACGTGTCCCATGTAGAGTTTTGATCTCTACGCATGGTGACACGTGTCCTACTAATTCAACAAATGGGAAGAGCACGTACACACGTTCCTCGATAAGTGTGGCATGAAAGCCACGTAAGCAGACCGCATTCTCATGTAGCCAAAAAAAGATCGGGCGTAAAAATGACCCGAAATAGACTTCCTGCGTAAAGTAACAGACTGGGCGTAAAATAACCCAAAATGGACTTCCCGCGTAAAGCGGCTGAAAAGTAGCCTTGAGCGTAAAATTAGCTCAAATAAACTTTACGCGCACAACAGCCTTGAGCGTAAAAAGCTCGAATAGCTTTCGTGCGTAAAAGAAGCAATCTCTTGAGCGTAAAGTAGCCCATCTGCACACTAAATGACAAGTGTTGGGTTTGGTGTAAATCAAATCTTCTCGACTTCTGTGCTGTCCGCTGTCAGAAAATCATTATGTCAGAACAGTATCACGCGCATTAAATGCGATGTGGACAGCCTGTCTCCAGCGTAAAGTTTTGAGGATGGTTCTTGCGTAAAGTAGCTCGCGTAGAGTTTTACTCTGTTTGATTTCTGCAACGTTTGAGTTTGACTCTGTTTGACTTGCGTAAAGCTCTCAACTTCTTTGACTTGGTCTATGAAGTACTTTTTACGCTCCTACAGGCACTACCATCAATTTAAGCATCTCAATATGACTCAACCAACCAAATCCAACTAGCTCTAACAATTTCTACGTTCTGAATAAAGGCAACCAAGTTCTGAAACCAACATGATCCGTCATTCTATCCTACATTGTAATATCGAATTTTCTAATCTTCATTCCATTCTGAAGTTTACTTTCCGACATATCTCACTCATTCTGACTATACCCACGCAATACCAATAGGGACATCCTAAGGGTCTCCAATAGTCAACTTAGCCATCAGTCAGGTCTCTGTGGTCAGCTATTCTAAGCTAAACCAGACATTCAGCTAACTCATCTAAGATGGATGGCTATAAGGAACATACTTATCTCTTATCTTAGAGGCAACAAACTCTTATCATAGGGACTCTATCTTATCTCAAGGACAATCTATGATCCGACTAACTTAAGGGACATAGGACACCGCCTCAATCTTATGAACTTATACCCCAACATGGACAACTGAAATAATATAGCCAACAAATCCGAAACTTAGGCAACCAACCGACACTCTAGGCAACGAACCGACATTCTAGGCAACCAATCAACATTCTAGAGTCAAGTCTATCTACCTGTACTCATCCTCGGGTTATATCCAACGAATTCATTCTAGAGTTACCCACAACCGACAAAATCTATCCGCCAATTCTTACAGGTCAATCTAGAAACCATTATATAAAACTTTTTATAAGTCTATCATCTAAATGTTTCAGTTTTCACTTACATAGACGCAGCATCACTTGTTCAATCCGACTTGTATTCTCATATCATACTTAAATTGTGTCTATTCAATCGGCCAATTATTTCGAGTCATATTCTAACATTGCTACCTCAATGGTTTATCATTTACCATCTCTCTTATACGATCTCTTTGCGACATATTCAATTCCCACATTTTTAGATCATCGATACGGTCTGTCTCTTTAACCAATAAATAAGGCAACTTGTATATTCAAATCTCTTTCAAAAATATTCTTTATGAATTTTCGCTAGCACCAACACGGTCATCTCTTAGCAATTCACGTGAACCATCAATATTCGTTTTGCATTATCTCATTCTGATTCAATAAGAAGATTTACTATACATGAATCGATCCAATCACTATGTTACCAATCATCTAGCATCCGTATATCAGTCATCTCAGTGAATATGACATAACTCATTTAGCTAAGTCATGATCCAACAATTATATATTCCACCCAAATTCGTTATTCATGCGACAGCATCACCTAACGACAGGGTTTATTACACATCTACTCTTTCATGCATCAAGGGACGAGTACTCATTCTCTATGCCTGAAAATAATCAAGGGTCATAACTTGTTGATTTAGGACACATCTAATTCTCTCAAGCACAACTGCACAACATGCATAGCCATCTATTTCCTCAAATCCATTCTCTAACTTTTCGGTCGTTGATTCAACTCTTTGCATCTTCTAATCATTCGCAATATCCCGATAAGCTCCTAACATCACCATCAATTTGTCGATGTCCAACATGCAATTTCAATTACTCAATTCCAATATCATTCAATATTCGGTTCACGTTGTTCTCCAAAAATCTTTTGATAGCGACACCCCATCATCGTCACTGAGCCGACAATTCTTTTTACCCAACTAATTCAAGTCATCTCCTGAATCTATAATTCGTACCATTCCCAACCAAGGCATTCATCTCATATTCTCAATCTCCTATTACCCAACATAACGCTACCCGTCAAAGTCTAGCGATGGTTCATCTGAACACATCAAAATCTCGTAACGGATTATCTGAACATAATCATCAAGGGACATGCCTAGCTATCATGTATCAATCGTAAGCTCAACTATGATTCGATACTACCCAATACTTTATAGGTAAAACAATCACTATATTATAAAAACGGTCAAGGGTCATCTTATCGCTACGAGGGTAGAGCCATATACCACTCAGAGCTCAAGCTATACTCGACATAATATTCCTTTTCGCATCAAACCAACGTCCATTCTGGACTATCTATCCTGCTGTGGCTCTGCCGACTACAAATTCCAACTAATTCTCTCGCATCCAGATATAATCAAGCCAACACACATAAGCCAACTCGAAATTCTGTCGATTTCCATTCACTAAAGTCCACGCACATTTCCTGTTCCAATATACCATGCCATCATCCTCTGCCGATTGCCACACTTAAGACATCAAGCACTGTAACGCTCCAGTCCCGAAATACGTAGGACTAGGAACATAGCATGCCATCAGCATATATACGAGATATACTCCAATATATGGAAATCTCGAATACACACATAAGCTGTTTTGTGAATAATAATAATAATAGACAGTCACAGGTAAAAAAAACTATGTCTCATCCATACAGAATATAAAGAAAACGGTATCTCATGAATCAAAGTAAATGTTAAAATATAGCTGTTGGCCGGGCGCAGACAAATCTGCTACCGGCACTAGAATAAGCTGAAAGGAAATAGAGTCCAACCTCTAAGATAGATAAAATAAGAAATAATGACTAAATAGGCTCCTCGACCCAATAGGGCCAGCTGTGATCAGAAGGTACAACTCGTTCGAACGTGAAAGATGAGTCTATAGCAGAGCCATACTCCTGCGGGAAGTCCTGCACACCTATACTTGGAGAGATCACCAGGTCCTCAGAGGGACGTAACAAGATACAAAAAGAACATGCCACATAAACTGAATAAATACTGCTCAATAAGAATAAGTAAGATCAGATCATAACATGGTCCAATACCTCACCCTTTGGAGTAGCGTACCATCCCCCCAACCAAACAAGGATAGGAGATGGTACACTAATTCACGGTGAAGTATCTTTCCAAGTCATAAATCCAATATGGTATCGGACCCCAACAAGGTTCAATACCTTCTCATCGGAGCAGTAAGCCACACCTACAACCAAACAAGGACAAGATGTGGCAAACTAGTCCGCGACAAGCTATTGTTCCAAGCCACGGTCAGATACAAGTACCCAAACCAAAAGTACTCATACCTAACGGATAAAGGTGCCTAACCAATCTAAGTGAATGCAGTTTTAAGAACATCCTTCAACGCATGGGCCCTGGCTAAAATGGGATCGGCATAGTCCCCCCTTGGGCACCAGAGGCCCCATCAATAAGAGTATGACGTTCCGCAGAATGCCAGTGGCCGTCAGTAATCATGGGTAATCTTACCTGCGTCTCCGACGGAGCTCACGGGTTACAAAAGGAAAAGTGCAAAGTGGCTCATACGCCAAGGTATTGTCCTCCCCGCCAAATGCCTACTATGTTGTATCCACAACACAAAACCTCTATTAACCGCTAAGTCAAACTAAGCATGCAACCCCTATTAGTGGTTATTCCTATCGTACGGCTTATACGTACCGGTGGCCAGCCAATCACGCATGTCCGAGTTCTATATGTGACTCACAATAACGTGGTACCAATGTGTCAAGGTCTATGAATGCAACACACAGGATGGTCCCTTAACTCTTAAGTTTAATGTGTAAGAAAATATTACATAGCAGGAATATAACTAAATAGTAAGTTCTAACAAGTTATGCCATGTATCACAGTTTATTTTTCATGAAGAAAAAAATAATGAATAATGTATGAAATATGAGCTAAAATAAATAAACAGCTGGTGGCAAGGTATCTTGCCTGGAGGTAGTGTGCGAAATGACGATGCCTGATGACTCAAATCGTCAGAATAGGGAAGCACTGAAAGCCAACTTTTACGAACGACCTCGAATGCTGAAATAAACATCACGAACAGATTTGGCATAAAAGAAATACCTAGGAAATGCCTGTCCAAAAGTCTAATTCTGGAACAGGGGCAAAATCGTAATTATAGGTCAAAACGACGTCCGCCGTTGGACCCATTTTGCACCGAACTGCGTGCCAGAACCTACGGTCTCTAAAGTCGTCAAACTACACGTCTACGAGTCTGGTTTGTGGAGACGAACCCAATCGTATGTCCAAAGTTGGATTCCGGTGGGCTGTGCACAAATTCGCCCGTTAGAACGGATCGCGAGCCCGCTAATTTTGGCGTTCCGATCAACCTTCTCAGAATCAGACCCAACTTGGCATACAGGACCAAAAAATCGATACGGTCCTGATGGCACAAGTTTCGCATCGATCTGACGAATGTGCACGAAGTTATGGTCAAGTTTGCAAAACGTCGATACGGGGGTATCTCGACGGATACGTACTGATTTTGTCGCCCACACGTAACGAAATCGAGTTCTGTTTATTTTCACACATCGACAACATCCATACGCATCTTTTGATGCGTATAGTACGCGACTACGTCGCCCGATTTGTCGGGGCGTACCCCGTATCGGGTAATTTTATTAAAATTTTACTGTTTTAAAATTCGATTTTTCCTAAACTTTGAGGCCGAAATAAACACAATCTAATCAATGAGCATGGAAACTCCTCCTTGTCGACAAGTTGTCCAATGACCATGCAAGACTCAACTCGAACTGACGTCTCACACAGTCATTCTTCTTCTAGTCTTACCATCTCTCTCAAGGCCAAGTTCAATACCTCTCACATCTAAGACCACCTCGACGACCCAGGGTCACGAGCATTCTTCTTTCTTGCCCTATCATTCCATACAACTTAGGAATGCCTATTTGAAAGCCCATTTTTCGAAGCTCAATAAATCAACCGTGGCTCGTGCCTTAAACACTAAGTTCATGCATCATGCCTTAAACCGACTTACGTTCTATGCGACGCTATCGCCCAAGTCATACTTTAGATGACGGGCCTTGAGACCGTAAGACTATGTGGTTATACCCAGCCGTAGAACTCATAGGACTATGCTTGCTACTACTCTGATAGCCTAACATAACTTACCTAACTTAAACGTGCAACAACTTGACGAACAAAGACTGCGTCAAGCCTTGTATCGTGGGAACATGCCTTGCACGCGATCGCCTTTGAACAACCAAGCTCTTTGGGTGCCTAGACTTATGCCAAAAGCCGTACAATGCTACTTTAACTCGTGGAGCGAGCAAAGGCTATGTTAAGCCTTGTATCATGGAAGCGTGCATGTTTTATCGAGCATTTACGCAGGCGACGCCTATGACTTAGGCTAAGTCACAAGTTTTGCACCGAAGACCAACTTTCCTTCTCCCAAGCCACGGGATGAAGGACCGAGTGTCATTTTTAAAGCATGTCGTGCACCAAATCTAAGCCAAGTGTTGGACCTTTCCATATTCTAACTCAATTCGACCCGTCGGGATTATTGCCTTAGCTATGTAAATTTGTCTCTTTTATTATCCAGCCTACTTGTGCAAGTTGAAAACATACAATTTATTAGGTGAAGGCTAAGATGAGGCGAGTTTACTGAAACTACCCCACTTGAGTGAGGAGTCGCCTCGAGCGAACGGTCCTTCGAGTAGCCATTGCATGGCTAAGTCCAAATGTTGTTGGCGTTTCGATTCCTCCGATTGACTGAGCGGGACGGGGCACTATGTCCTTCACCACTCAGAAAAAGTTTCGTCTCCAAAAGTAACTGAGTACTTACTCATCGACTTATCACTTTATTCAACATTCAAGGACTCTCGCACACACTACTCCTATGCGTTCCCTCAATCCGAGCCACGCTCTTGCTACCATCAATCTTTTCCTTGAAACATGATTTCAAAATCCTCGACACTTTTCCATTCCTCTAGTCTCACTTGATTCAATATATCATTTAGTTTGGATCGTGCACACATTCCAGGCGTCTCCGAAATACATGCATTTCAACCAAGCCTTGTGAAAGTGAATCCAATCCCACCTATCGATTCATCCACTCAATCTCGAAAATCAATCGTACCGATGCTAAATCTCGCAACATGGACATCACGCCTAGCCGCTAGGCTATCTCTTCAAGCTAAAGTCAATTGTCAGTATTGGAATCACCGTTCCCAAACAATAATATCAACACTGACCCAATCCTAAGGTCAACCCAAAGTTGATAGTACGAGGTTTTCTACCCAAGCTCGCAGCACTCCGATTTCTAAACTTCGAGCATAGATTTCCTACACACATCCCAAAATTCATCGCACGGGGTCTGAGTCATTCAGCAAAGCCATCCTATGATAACTCATATTTCAACCAATTCCTCGACATATCAATCATACTCGTTCATCAAGCCATTTCTTATAGTCTATCTCTTCGAACATGTTCGACATAATCTGCCTATCAATCCTTCTAAGTCAAGCATGCTATGACACTATTCATCGTTAAACCATAATTCACATTTTATACTCACTAAGTTATTTATCCTAATTCACGTAATCGATCACAAGGTCGTCTAGCTTAATAATATGTTGCGCCCCGATCTCACGCGATTCAGATTATCCATGGTGGACATGAATCACCATTCACGCTCCCGCGGGATAATCAACCTCATTGGGACGTAACACTTATTTTGTGTCTAGACTAATTCATTCTCGATACGCAGATTGGATCTATTCAATCCTTAAGTTTACTCAATCATCAATCGCAAGTCCAAACATCTTCGAATTTTTCTTCGCATCAAACCAACAAGTCGAGACAATCAAAGTTGTCGCATCTTAATTTTTCGAGTTCGATCATTCCCGTGACATGAATCACCATGTCAGCGCTCACACAGAACGATCGCCCCAAATTTGATACGACGCATGTACGAGGCTAGAGTTGCGCTCGTGCAAGACAAGAATGTCGACGCTGTAGTTATCCGCATAACCATCAAGACACTTCTGTTTTCATCCACATTTATTTCAATCAAAATCCTAAGTATAGCATTCCTCAGAATAATAACTCTTGCACGATCGTCATTCCTCGAATTAGAGTGCCCCCGAGTTATCGTATATCGATCTTTGATGCACCTCAATACCATCGATAATACGCGTAACCTGACGATCTTCCTTTGCAACAAATTTCGAGTCGTACGAATGATGCTATCGTCCGACTAGATAATTTCCTCGACATTCAAATTCAAGTTCGATCATTATCCCTCCAATCATTCACAACATTAATTTCCTTAAACCCAAATTTGTGTATTGTTCATTCGTCTATCTTAAGTCATCAAGCAACATTTTTCTTCAAATCATATCATTTTTTGCTAACTCAAATCATTGAGCAACATCCATTCCAATCTTCAGAGTTATTTTCAAACATTTGAATCAAACTTTTCATGTATGCTATCTTTCCGTTGTGCTAACTTTTTGTATGCGATCGGTATCAATTTTCTTGATCAAGTCATCCATTCGTACACCCTAACTTTTCTTTGACTCAGTTTCACCTACTCAATCATTTTTGTGTTTCCAACTCGCGTAATCCTCAATCCTGTGCACGATCTGTGTGCGTCAATTTCTTGGTTGTTCGAATCAACTCGTCAAATCTCGAGACTACAACTTATTCAATGATACTCAATCTACGACTTTGCATACACGACGCTTGTTGATAGACTCACCGACACCCCGCATCCTCAATCGATCGACATCCCTGAAGCTATCGTATACACCACTCAGGTATGAAGTCATTTGAAAAATCCTCAAACTATCATTCGAATCAAAATCGACTTCTTTAAATTTTTCGTTTGAATCATTCCTTGAATTCCAAGCACGCTCATCTATATCACACCGACGTTATCGTCGCTCGATAGCACCCCTATCGATAGTCATCTCATTTTACTCAATCGAGGTCAACTCATTCTTGCTCGACATATTTTCTATCCCACATACGTCTTTTCCAAGGCCGACACAACTTTTGGTGTATATTTCCAGCCCGACTTAGCCAATCGTGCTTATGCGAACCATCTTTTTGTTTCTTGTCAAAAATGGTTCTCCTATATTTTGCAAATTATTTAGAATTATTATGTGGATATCCCGTGGGACATTTGAGAGAGAGCGCACCAACGATATCAACTTTGCGAAAGCAACACTTCAGAGTTTACGGAAACAACGGAGTTAAAGAATTGAATGGAAGTCCAAGGACGTAAAGTTGTGCTCTGATACCATTATGTCACGCCCCGCCCCCGTAGGAACGATCGTCCTCGCTAAGGCGTGATACCGCACAAGCCTAGATTGCGCTCGTGCAAGGCGGGTTCCATAACGACCGATTACAACGACTGGGATGAGGTCGTCGCACAGAAGTCCCAAGCAGAGACATTGAATAATAGCAGCAAAAATTTGAAGCAAAACACAAGTCATTCAAAAGATATATTTTATTGATATTAAAACAAGGATTACAAAGGACGCAAGGCCAAGATTACATGTCACTCAAGCTTACTCTTCTCATATGACAAGTCACTCAGCTCTTTTTTATCTCGCAATACAAGTCTTGAACCAACGGATGCTTCAAAAGGCAATGTCTATACATTATGTCCCGTATAAGTCTTGACTCTACGCGGCCTTACGCTATGAATCGCCAAGGAACTTCGTACCATGAAGCATCCAAGCGAGCTCCGCGCCACTAGCTTCTACCTGTGCCTGCACATAAAAACTGTATGGGTGTCAGTACTCAACTGTACTGGTGGAATGGCGCCTCGCCCAACCATATAAAACCAACACGTTTAATTTAATTTATGCAACATAGTCCTTTTATGATTGTCTTACTAGTCTTGTCTTAGGATCAGTTTTAGGACAGACGCCTTGGCCTACTTGTGTCTCTAGACCATCACGTGCTTGCGACAACGTTAACCTATCAAGTCGTGCTTACTTTTCGGCCTTAAATTAATGACGTAACTACTCGGTAAGACTCCATTTCCACGTCACCGTGCTACAAGTCCATTGTGCCGTGCCTCTCAACTCAGTGTGACTTGACCATATCGTCGCCTCGCGGCCTGTCACCCCCAGTTTTCAGAAACAGGGGTATTTTTGTCATTTTATATTTTTGAATATTTTTAAAATTTATTTTATTATTTATGATATTATTTTAGGGTTGGAATTTATTTTATTATTTATAATATTGTTTTGGGGTTATTTGAGTCGGGTTCGAATTTCAACTCAATCCGACTTGAAACGGGGACCCAGGGGTAGATTGACTCTAGTGGGACCCACGCACTAGTTAGGCATGGCCCACATGATATTAATTTTAGTCCACATGATAGAAATATTTTAGTTAGAGGTTAGACTAATTATTATGGATAAGGTTAGTGTGATTAGAGACTTTAGAATGACTAATTTAGTCCCAACCAATTAGCCCTTTCCTAATACTCATAGAATAGGTTAGTGGGGGCATTTTGGACCTTACCATAATAGGACAAATAGCCCCATATGGCCAGCCACTTTGGGAGAGGATAGGCTCAAGTTCATTTCATTATTCTCATCCACACTCTCTCTCTTGTTCTTCCCCAAATTCCTAGAGAGCAATCCCTAGCAATTTCTCTACCAAATCCTTCCATTTCGCCACCAAATCTTCTTCTTTCCTTCTCCATTCTAGCCAAGGAGGAAGCTATCCAAGTTTGGGAGGATTCGGAGCTCGTTCGTGTCCTTTAGGAATCTCTACGTGTCGGTGTCGCTCCAGGAAGGCTTTTCTTCGATTCGATCTACCGGGAGGTATAAATCCCTTCTTCTTTCATTTCCTCAAGCATATAGGTCTATTTTGAACCCATAGGAAAGTCCCCCATGGTTGTATCTCCATTTGTGTCCATTTCGTGTCCATTTGGAGGTCATAGGAGTGTCCTTTGTGTTGTGGTTGTGTCCATGTGGGAAAACCCCAAATTTGGACACGCTATGTGTTGTTGTTATGTATGAATGAATTATTACATGTTTAATCTCATATTTTTGTATTGGAGATGTGTTCTATAGTGTCTCATATATATATATTAGTGTAGAGAGTGAGTTCTTGATATATTATGTTATATACTTGTGTTCTTTTGTCTCAAACTACCCAAATCCGTCATAATTTTTATCCACGTTTTTAATTTCAGCCCTAACTTAGAAATGTCATAACTTCTAGCTCAAAGCTCGGTTTAATCTCCCATTTTTTTAATAGAAGCATATTGAAGTTAGCTTTCTAAAAACATATATTAATAGGCCTAATTCTTTCTGTAACTTTCTGGAGAATTATTTGAGTGTCAGCTGTACGAAAGACAAACGTGTTCTCGGTGTTTTCGCGATTCCGGGAGTTTCCGGAATCGAAAACGTGATCCGTTTAAAGTTTCGGAAAGCTAACACATAGATCTATAACATAATTTAATCCTAGATTTTAATTCATGTTGAGATGGTACAGTATTGATTATTAGTAGGAGTTACTATTCGGCATATGCATTTTGTGCACCCTTGTGTGTAATATAATGTTCTATTTGATTTTAACCCATGTTAATGTATATACATTATGTAATTAAATAAAGAATGCAAGCATGAGTAAATGTTTAAATAAATGATGTATATGGTGTAAGTATCCTATCTAATGTAAGCATGTATAAGTATGGCTTGTAATGAATATGTAGCTTCCATAGTATGTAATGTATGGTGCATATAGTGGTGCAAGAGAATAAATGAATGATGAATGAATGCAAGCATGAATGTAATATAATAATAGATGTAATGTATGCAATATACAAGTTAATGAGATGTAATGTTCTATGTTAACACAAATCCTATATTACCTCATGTACCCCCTTACACTATGTTGACACTATCACACTTGACACATTGTTCACTTACACTTTGACACTCTTTGATATGTATACACTATGTATTCCCATTTAACCCTCACTTGCCCCTTTGCCATGTTCACATACACACACATAGCCTCTTAAATAAGTATTTATGAATATAGTTAACTTAGCTATGTATGTATATTATATATATGTTAGCATATTGTGTTGTAATATATAAGTTTATATAACCATTTGAAATGCCATGATTATAGACCTAATGTTGAATACCAATATATGCATGTGTATATATGTGTAGACATATATAGCTTAAAGTAATAGATTACCTAGTGTATATCCAATATGAATTCTTGTCTATTTGAGTATTGAATAATTGCATGCTATATAGAGTTGGGTGTATGTTGACTTGTATAGCCTTGTATTGATGTGTGCTTGCTAGGATAGTCTTGGTTAGGCCTAGTAAGACTTGCTGGGTTAGGACATGACCTAGTTTGACCTAGTTTGACTAGTGTAGTTGACCAGAGTTGACCAAGGGTTGACTTTGGCCTAGTTTGACCTAGATTCATGTAGAATGCATTGTAGTGCTTTATATTACCCTTCTGGACATGTTGTGACTTGTGCTGTTCTAATTAGGAGCCAGACACCTCTCCTCGGAAAGTATCTTTACCTTGGACATTCAGATATCAGGCGAGTACATTCTCTGATCTTTTCATACTTGTCTGGACTATACTCTTGCTCTAGATTACTTTACTTGATGCTGACACGTATCTTCACGGATTAGTACTATATGGATCCTTTCCTGAGATGTTATCCCTCTACGGGTGCATCGGGTATTTCATATTCATGTACTTTATCATGTGCATCAGGTACTCCTTGTACTCGTACTAGTTCATGTTTTTACATGTTCTCATGTGCTTTCATGTGCTTCATGTGCTTTTATGTGCTTTATCATGTGCCTCATGTACTACTCATTACATGAGTTCACGTATCTTAGCTGTATTCATGTGCTTATAACGTAACTTGAATGGATCCTTGTGTATTGATTAGGGCGGGGTGAGTAGAATTGGTTATGTGAACACTATCCCCAGTAGCTGTATTCATGTGCCTTCTTATTTGTATTCATGTGCCCCTAAGCTGTTTATATAACCATATTGTGCTCAAAATCACGTAGCCACTTACAGTATCTACTATCATGTATTTACTTTCAGTTATAAAATATCTCCTGTTTACTCGTACTTCCATTCAGCACTTCCTACATTTTACTCTATTGCATGATTTATACTCCTAACCTGCTATGAACTGTTTGAGAGATATGTGCTCGTTCCTGTCCTGACTGGACCTGTTGATAAATTTTACAGATAGCCTGGGATTGCCTGCTAGCCTAGAGGAGACACAGTAGAGGTTGTTAGATAGTTATTTTATTTTGTCTTGAGTTGTATTTATGGATTACTGTATTTGGGTTTTGAGATGTATTCTGAGTTTGTATCTTAGACACTTAGACTTCTATCTGATGTATCGATTTTCCATTTCATGTTTTATCTATCTTCCTTTATGCTCTACCTTAGATGTGATTGAGTTTACATTCTGCTATGTCACCCCCATTCGGGGAGTATAAACTGTTTAGTCTTATACTGTTAGATGCATTGAGACCTAGGACAGCGTTCTACCGCCGACACTGCGGTATAGGCTGGGCGTTGTTACGTTCTCGTGCCCTAACTCTAGGGTGCGGGTCATGACACGTTTTTAGTGGTGGCCCATGCAGGTCGAGTTTATATAGTGGTATTCGAACTAGAGTACCACTACAGCCTGCAGTAGGAATATGATATATTTTGAAGGTACTCAATCACGGTTAGGATTCCTTGAGAGATTCCTGGGATGACTCTTGAGAATCTTATTTTAACTTCGATTTGAAATCTGTTTTTCCCTGATTTGATTTACCTTTACTTCCTGTTATTGAACTTGATTTTGATGGATTATTGTTGAATTTCGAATCTTGATGTTAGTAATTGAATTTGAGTCTGTATTTTTATGATTTTTGATGGATTATTGTTGAATTTTGAATCTTGATGATAGTGGTTGAATTTGAGTCTGTATTTTTATGATTTTTGATGGATTATTGTTGAATTTTGAATCTTAATGTTAGTTGTTGAATTTGAGTTTGTATTTATATGTATATGTATATTTTTTTGGAATTAAGGTATAACCTGATAACATACTTAATAAGGACAGTGAGAAAGGTAAAAGTCTACTTTATTATGGAATTTAGAATTTATTGCAGTCATATTTGCTAGCATGACAAGGACGTAGAGCCTGATATAGTTATACTTATCTTAGTTATGAAATCTAGATTTTTTTGCAGCCATACCGGGTGGCGTGGTAAGAATTCTAGATAACATGATTATAGGGTGTATGGCTTATTATGGACTCTATCGTTTATTGCAGCTATGCTTATTGGCGTGGCAGAATTCTGACAACATAATTTCAAGAAGACGCATATGATTATCAGATTGTACCTTAAATATTTTTGAACATGTTTTCTCTACTTTTGTTTCAGTCCTTCAAAAAAAAAAGAGAGAATTGTTATTTGTTTGTTTTATTTTGTTTCTCATTTATTTAACTTAGGAGTAGCTTTAGCTGTTTTTATAAACTTTGTGTAACTTCTTACTATGAAATTATTCTTAATACAATGAATCGATGATTTTGCTAGACTTTATCTTGGATTTGAAAATTTAGCTCTGGGTTTCAAAATGGGTTTTTCTTTTAAACAGATAAGCAAAAACAGATTTTATCGTTATTTCTTTCTTGCTATTATTCTTGTATTAAATAATAATAATAATACTGTCTTGATTACGTCAATCACCTATTTGCAACCTTGGTAGGAATCTAATTGTTGGTCTTAACGTAGAATTAAAATTTTATATTGGGACATGAGAATATATATGAATATATATAGTGGACACTTTCCTGACACTTATGCATGCTACACTTGATTTTTCACCTATCTGAATACATATTAATATGTCGTTAATGTTTAAATTTTCAAAACCCCAATATTTCCGATTCTCTGCTTTTCCTAGCTTAACTCGTAATTTAAATATAAAATTTCATGATAATAGTTTTATTTATATCACTGCACATGTATGTTATACGTAGGGTTTCAATTCAAAAAAAATTTTGGTTGAGTTTTGTGTTTAAATTTGTCAAATCTGAGACTGTGTGCATATTAACCCTTAATACGGGATTTTAAATGTTAGTTCAAATTGATTGTTTTAAATGTAATATTTAGAGCTGTGTACATTGTTGTTGTAGGAATATAAATTTAGGTTCCATATTCTTACATGTTAGGTTGTGATAAACATTGAGTTGGTTTTGATGTGCAAATTCTCCAAAATCCTGAAAACTGAATACATGTTAACATTTTTACATTGATTTTCATGTTTAGTTCAATTTCAGATTTAACATGTAATATTGAACTGTATGCGTAGATAAATGTATTGATAGTATATTAGGGTTTTATTTCTATCATGTTAGGATGTATTGGGAGCATTGAGATTAGTTGTGATGTTTCAAACTCCTAAATTTTGAAATTGCATCATGTTAATATTGTACTGGTTTAAATGTTAGCTTATTTTCAGATTTTGTATGTAAATGCTAAACTAAAACTGGATTTAACCTTTCAATACTAAGCTATAACCCTGTACAAGGACACACACACACCCTAACTTAGTATACCATGTCATGTAACCTAACTCTTCCTCTCTATGTCATGATTATATATCTATATAGATATATATAGAGCTTAGGCATACATGTTATAATGTATATACATACATAACTAAATCTCTACCTCTTTATATATACATATATACATGGTTAGCCATGCATGTTATGAGCAAATGAGTTGCGTATTGTAGATTGTTTAACCAATATGCCATGATTAGTGTAACTTGATAGTTATTGTTTGAAACCCCAAATCCTCCTATGCACTTTCATGTATATTTCACATACACACACGCCTATTATCTAACCATATGAACATGTCCACATACACCCATACACACACGAACTACATAACTTGTACATAATGCTAGCTTTTCCCTCTCTAACGCTATATATATAAATATATTGTGATTGGATTTCCATGCAATTGGCTTTCATTCTTTAACTTATGATTTTGATTTTCTTGAATAGTACCCCTTATTAGATAAATGGTAGTTAACTTTATTTTATTTTGATAAGTACCAGTTTTCATATAGGATGGTAGACTGCCTTACAGTCTTGATGATTGTTATTTCTGTATTTTTTCTAGTTTAGCACCCTAGATTGCTTGTGTGTTTTGATACCATATGACCGTTTTGGTTTAGCATGACTAGTATACCTAGATGAGACTTCCACTACCACCGTATGCCATGACCCTGTATGTCATCCTTTTAAATCGTATGATTGTTTAAGTTCTGAGTCTTTGATTGTGGGAGGGTTTGACCTAGAAGGAATATGAACATTTTAATTTTGAGGATAAAATTTTTCTAAGGTGGGTAGACTTGTAACACCCAGTTTTCTAAAATAAGGGTAATTTTGAAATTTTATAATTTTAATCATTTATTGATTTGACATTTAAATCATGATATAATTTTTGGTAATTTTTAAATCATTTTAAAACTATTTAAAATCATGACTTATGATTTTGATGTTTTGCTAGTGAAACCCTAGAGACTGTTTGACCTAGAGCCTAAACATGTGATTAGGATATTTTAATGTCATTTCTGGCCTAAGGATATTTTACAGTTGACCTCTTTGAATTATTTGGATATTTATTGCGTTGGTGATTGTTGATTTTAACCTTTGATAGGTGTGATTTTGTGATGGTTTTGTGTCCGTATCGGACACGTATCAGTTTTTATTTACAAATGTTTGATGTGCCTCAAAGAGATTTTTTTTATTGCTGATTTTTTTTTGAAAAGTATTTGAATGAGATTGTTTTCTGCATGTGTTTTCTGTGATTGCTTTGTTTTAATTTCGAGGACGAATTTTTTTAAGGTGGATAGATTTGTCACCCCCAGTTTTCAGAAACAGGGGTATTTTTGTCATTTTATATTTTTGAATATTTTTAAAATTTATTTTATTATTTATGATATTATTTTAGGGTTGGAATTTATTTTATTATTTATAATATTGTTTTGGGGTTATTTGAGTCGGATTCGAATTTCAACTTAATCCGACTTGAAACGGGAACCCAGGGGTAGTTTGACTCTAGTGGGACCCACACACTAGTTAGGCATGGCCCACATGATATTAATTTTAGTCCACATGATAGAAATATTTTATTTAGAGGTTAGACTAATTATTATGGATAAGATTAGTGTGATTAGAGACTTTAGAATGACTAATTTAGCCCCAACCAATTAGCCCTTTCCTAATACTCATAGAATAGGTTAGTTGGGGCATTTTGGACCTTACCATAATAGGACAAATAGCCCCATATGGCCAGCCACTTTGGGAGAGGATAGGCTCAAGTTCATTTCATTATTCTCATCCACACTCTCTCTCTTGTTCTTCCCCAAATTTCTAGAGAGCAATCCCTAGCAATTTCTCCACCAAATCCGCCCATTTCGCCACCAAATGTTCTTCTTTCCTTTTCCATTCTAGCCAAGGAGGAAGCTATCCAAGTTTGGGAGGATTCGGAGCTCGTTCGTGTCCTTTTGGAATCTCTACGTGTCGGTGTCGCTCCGGGAAGGCTTTTCTTCGATTCGATCTACCGGGAGGTATAAATCCCTTCTGCTTTCATTTCCTCATGCATATAGGTCTATTTTGAACCCATAGGAAAGTCCCCCATGGTTGTATCTCCATTTGTGTCCATTTCGTGTCCATTTGGAGGTCATAGGAGTGTCCTTTGTGTTGTGGTTGTGTCCATGTGGAAAAACCCCAAATTTGGACACACTATGTGTTGTTGTTATGTATGAATGAATTATTACATGTTTAATCTCATATTTTTGTATTGGAGATGTGTTCTATAGTGTCTCATATATATATATTAGTGTAGAGAGTGAGTTCTTGATATATTATGTTATATACTTGTGTTCTTTTGCCTCAAACTACCCAAATCCGTCATGATTTTTATCCACATTTTTAATTTCAGCCCTAACTTAGAAATGTCATAACTTCTAGCTCAAAGCTCGGTTTAATCTCCCATTTTTTAAAAGAAGTATATTGAAGTTAGCTTTCCAAAAACATATATTAATAGGCCTAATTCTTTCTGTAACTTTCTGGAGAATTATTTGAGTGTCAGCTGTACGAAAGACAAACGCGTTCTCGGTGTTTTTGCGATTCCGGGAGTTTCCGGAAATGAAAACGCGATCCGTTTAAAGTTTCGGAAAGCTAACACATAGATCTATAACATACTTTAATCCTAGATTTTAATTCATGCTGAGATGGTACAGTATTAATTATTAGTTGGAGTTACTATTCGGCATATGCATTTTGTGCACCCTTGTGTGTAATAAAATGTTCTATTTGATTTTAACCCATGTTAATGTATATACATTATGTAATTAAATAGAGAATACAAGCATGAGTAAATGTTTAAATAAATGATGTATGAGGTGTAAGTATCCTATCTAATGTAAGCATGTATAAGTATGGCTTGTAATGAATATGTAGGTTCCATAGTATGTAATGTATGGTGCATATAATGGTGCAAGAGAATAAATGAATGATGAATGAATGCAAGCATGAATGTAATGTAATAATAGATGTAATGTATGCAATATACAAGTTAATGAGATGTAATGTTCTATGTTAACACAAATCCTATATTACCTCATGTACCCCCTTACACTATGTTGACACTATCACACTTGACACATTGTTCACTTACACTTTGACACTCTTTGATATGTATACACTATGTATTCCCATTTAACCCTCACTTGCCCCTTTGCCATGTTCACATACACACACATAGCCTCTTAAATAAGTATTTATGAATATAGTTAACTTAGCTATGTATGTATATTATATATATGTTAGCATATTGTGTTGTAATATATAAGTTTATATAACCATTTGAAATGCCATGATTATAGACCTAATGTTGAATACCAATATATGCATGTGTATATATGTGTAGACATATATAGCTTAAAGTAATAGATTACCTAGTGTATATCCAATGTGAATTCTTGCCTATTTGAGTATTGAATAATTGCATGCTATATAGAGTTGGGTGTATGTTGACTTGTATAGCCTTGTATTGATGTGTGCTTGCTAGGATAGTCTTAGTTAGGCCTAGTAAGACTTGCTGGGTTAGGACATGACCTAGTTTGACTAGTGCAGTTGACCAGAGTTGACCAAGGGTTGACTTTGGCCTAGTTTAACCTAGATTTATGTAGAATGCATTGTAGTGCTTTATATTACCCTTCTGGACATGTTCTGACTTGTGCTGTTCTAATTAGGAGCTAGACACCTCTCCTCGGACAGTATCTTTACCTTGGACATTCAGATATCAGGCGAGTACATTCTCTGATCTTTTCATACTTGTCTGGACTATACTCTTGCTCTAGATTACTTTACTTGATGCTGACACGTATCTTCACGGATTAGTACTATATGGATCCTTTCCTGAGATGTTATCCCTCTACGGGTGCATCGGATATTTCATGTTCATGTACTTTATCATGTGCATCAGGTACTCCTTGTACTCGTACTAGTTCATATTTTTACATGTTCTCATGTGCTTTCATGTGCTTCATGTGCTTTTATGTGCTTTATCATATGCCTCATGTACTACTCATTACATGAGTTCACGTATCTTAGATGTATTCATGTGCTTATAACGTAACTTGAATGGATCCTTGTGTATTGATTGGGGCGGGGTGAGTAGAATTGGTTATGTGAACACTATCCCCAGTAGTTGTATTCATGTGCCTCCTTATTTGTATTCATGTACCCCTAAGCCGTTTACATAACCATATTGTGCTCTAAATCATGTAGCCACTTACAGTCTCTACTATCATGTATTTACTTTCAGTTATAAAATATCTCCTGTTACTCGTACTTCCATTCAGTACTTCCTGTATTTTACTCTATTGCATGATTTATACTCCTAACCTGCTATGAACTGTTTGAGAGATATGTGCTCGTTCCTGTCCTGACTGGACCTGTTGATAAATTTTACAGATAGGCTGGGATTGCCCGCTAGCCTAGAGGAAACACAGTAGAGGTTGTTAGATAGTTATTTCATTTTGTCTTGATTTGTATTTATAGATTACTGTATTTGGGTTTTGAGATGTATTCTGAGTTTGTATCTTAGACACTTAGACTTCTATCTGTTGTATCGATTTTCGATTTCATGTTTTATCTATCTTCCTTTATGCTCTACCTTAGATGTGATTGAGTTTACATTCTGCTATGTCACCCCCATTCGGGGAGTATAAACTGTTTAGTCTTATACTGTTAGATGCATTGAGACCTAGGACAGCGTTCTACCGCCGACACTGCGGCGTAGGCTGGGCGTTGTTACGTTCTCGTGCCCTAACTCTAGGGTGCGGGTCGTGACACGGCCCTTGCTGCTTTAATCACCAACTGACCTAAATCAAGACTTGTGGGTTAAGTGTCACTCGACCGACTTTGCCTTGCGGCGTTCCTGACTTAAACCCGAGACGACTCAAATACAACTTGTGCAACTTTATGCCAACAACTTAAGACTCGACGCCACAACTCCTGCCGAAGCACGTCGTCCATGTTGATGCCAAATCTTAGGCCCAAACATTGTTTTCTAACTGTACACACATTCAACTTGACTCAATCCAAAGGCACACACACGGATTGCCGCCCGTGCCGACCCATCTATATGAATTGGTCACTAACATCACTAACTATTATGGACTATAGCCTTGCTATTCGGTGACCTTTTCAACGCAAGTTGCTAGCCCCGTTGAAAGTTTTCGAATAACTAGAGCGGTTCGTCCAGCTACGGCTATACCGTGTTTCCTTCCAGGATGACGCGGTCCCATGGTGCCCAGGGTTGCCACTCGTAGAAACTCCTCCTTGTCGACAAGTTGTCCAATGACCATACAAGACTCGACTTTAACTGACGTCTCACACAGTCATTCTTCTTCTAGTGTTACCATCTCTTTCAGGGCCATGTTCAATATTTCTCACATCTAAGACCGCTTGAAAACCCATGGTCACGAGCATTCTTCTTTCTTGCCCTATCATTCTATACAACTTAGGAATGCCTATTTGAGCCCCTTTTTCCAAGCTCAATAAATCAACCGTGGCTCATGCCTTAAACACTAAGTCCGTGCTTCGTGCATTAAATCGACTTACGTTCTATGCGACGCTATCGCCCAAGTCATACTTTAGATGACGAGCCTTGAGACCGTAAGAGTATGTGGTTATACCCAGCCGTAGAACTCATAGGACCGTGCTTGCTACTACTCTGATAGCCTAACATAACTTGCCTAACTTAAATGTATAACAACTTGACGTGCACAGACTGCGTCAACCATGTATCGTGGGAACATGCCGTACACGCGATCGACTTTAAACAACCAAGTTCTTTGGGTGCCAGTCGTGCAATGCTACTTTAACTCGTGGAATGAACAAAGGTTATGCCAAGTCTTGTATCATGGAAGCGTGCATACTTTATCGAGCATTTACGTGGGCAAGCTTATGACTTAGGCTAACTCACAACTTTTGCACCGAAGACCAACTTTCCTTCTCCCAAGCCACGGGATAAAGGACCGAGTATTATTTTCAAAGCACGCCGTGCACCAACTCTAAGTCGACCGTTGGACCTTTCCATATTCTAACTCAATTTAACCCGTCGAGATTATTCCCTTAGCTATGTGGATTTGTCTCTTTTATTATCAAGCCTACTTGTGCAAGTTAAAAACATGCGATTTATTAGGTGAAAGCTAAAATGAGGCGAGTTAACTGAAACTACCCCTCCTGAGTGAGGTTTCGCCTCGACTGAGCGGGCCTTCGAGTAGTCATTGCATGGCTAAGTCCAAACGTCGTTGGCGTTTCAATTCCTCCGATTGACTAAGCGAGATGGGGCACTACAGTAGATATCCAGTCCAACAACACTTGGTGTCCCAAAGCAATGGATCCGCTACATGGGCACTGCTAAACAATCCCTCTAGCTGTCTTTATGGCGATCAATGAAGGCACCATGCCCCAGAAGCACGTCTTCAGCAACTCTGAAGACAATAAAGCCCTCTTATACGGTTGCTCACCATAAGGTTGTATACGACTCCCCTCCAGAAGACCGCATGCGGCTCCCTTCCCAGAAGCTCTCATGCGGCCAAGGCCCAAAATGTCTTTAAAGCTCTCTTACGAGACCAAAATCTTCACATTACATGTATTCATGAAGGCAGATGGTTCGTGACATTGGTCGAGCCAGCCCAATCCCATGATTAACGGCTGAAAGAATTATGATTATGGCGTATGAGTCATAACCGTCCCATTCAAATGAGAGACTCCCTCCAAATCATAGACTGTGTCACGTGTCAATGCAATCAAGCCACCTGATTTAAATCTTGCATTTATGGCGTGTGCGTTATAACCGTCACATTCAAACGACAAAATATTCAAAGTTACTATATGAACTATGTATCATTCTGGATCATGCCATATAGTAGTCAGCCATAACTCATGATTGTTACAACTTGGGATCTTCAATCCACTTCCAGGATCACTGCAGCCAATCAATGTCCAGTCAGTGCCACGTGTCAAAATGATCGGGCCGAGTGGTTAATCAGCTAGCTGTATCATACAGTTGTGACAACCTAAATTGCATCTATCATGTAGAAGATCTCTCCTCATTAATGTCGTCTGCATATTCTATCTTGACGATGCTATAAAAAAGATACACGCTTTCCAAGGAGAGATACAATAATGACACAGAGACAGAGAGGATACACAGGAGATATTCCATACACAGAGCACATCGAAGGAAGCCAAAGCGTATCAATTGTCAACGAAGCAAAGAAGTCATTGCAGTACTCGAACTCCATCGTCATACTTTCCCAGATCTTATATTTGTACTAAAAACCTCATTGTTAGGGTTCTCTGTTGTACTTTTGTTGTAATCCAATAAAAGAAGAAGCTTTTCTAAACTTTCCCTCTTTTGAAATTTGTGATGGCAACAAATCTGGCGACTCTACTGGGGAGTTGCCTTCTCCCCCGACTAGAAGACGGTGAAGCAATCTGATAGCGCTATGATGGGATCTTTTCAAAAGACGTTGGTCGTTCGCTTCAACCAAAAAACTCTGCTATAATGACGCGTAGCAAAGTATTAGCGATGTATTATGCAGCAGAGAGTAGTGAATTTGAACTCATATGTTGTGCGATAGTGGCATCTGTAATCAATGTCAGCAGCGTCTTTAGTGCAGGGTTAGCAACAGTTTTCTGTGTCATTGATTTTTTGTAATGATGGAGATAGCTGAGAACATGAGATAACATAAGCGACATTGGAGAAAGATGTTTTGGATCATCCATCTAATGTTGAGACATGGAAGCACATCCAGAAAGTTTATCCCGACGTCGTCGTAGATTCGATTTTCTTTAGATTGGAACGTTCCTCTGATGGGTTCACCATATTTGGACCGTTGGGCTCTCAATAATCTTTGTTGGCCAATGATTGTCAAGTATTACAACCTACCTCCTTGGATGTGTATGAATATTTCATACATTCATGATCTTCTTTATCTTGTGTCCAAATACCCAAAGAGAAACACTGGTGTGTACTTGTAGTAGTTGATTTATGAGTTGTATCAATTGTTTCACGTTGGTTCTTATACTTGGGGCCTGTTTGGTTCGTAGTAGCTACACTACTAAAATAACCCAGATTAGCGACGTCAGGAGACGTCGCTAAATACAGAAAATATGTCGCTAAAAATTATTTGCGACGTATTTAGCGACGAAAAACGTACGTCGCTTATAGGCAAGTCGCAGATGATACTTTCGTCGCCGAACGTCGCTATTTGCGACGCGGCGTCCATTGTCGCTAGACGTCGCCAAATGAGCGACAGAGAGCGACGTATCAGTACGTCGCCAACATTGCGACGTAAAGCGACCACTAGCGACGTTTCAAAAGTTTATAAATGATGACGAGGCATGGCATCCACGTGGCCACGTGGGCAACTTAGCGACGTATATTAGCGACGTCGAGCGACGTAACGTCGCTAGTTAGCGATGTATAGTGACGTCTATTTGCCGTCGCAGTACGTCGTAGAACGTCGCTATACGTCGCTAATGTTAAAAAAAAAAAATTTTAAAATATAATTGATATTTTTGTTATGCTGTGTTTCTGTGTTTACAGTGTGTGTGAAGTGCAGTGTTCGAACCATCGACAGTTTCGCTTACTGTTCTATGTTTTATCTTGGATAGAAAGAGCAACAGTTCAGGGTGCACTTCTCAGAGCTTCCTCTTCACGTCCTTCACCTTCTCGGGAACCTTTACGACGTCCGAGAAAGTGAAGGACGTGAAAATGAAGCTCTCAGAAGTGCACCCTGAACTGTTTCTATTTCTATCCAAGATAAAACATACAACAGTAATCGAAACTGTCGATGGTTCCGAACACTGTATTTCACATTCACTGTAAACACAGACACACATCATAACAAAAATACACAATATATTTTTTTAAAATTTCGGCAGCACCTCCTTTGTATATCAGATCATCGCTTATAACCTAGCGTAGGTATATTTGTCATCCCGTCGCAGATATCACAAAGTAAATATCACAATAAAAATAGGAGGCAGTGCAAAGTAAATATCACAGACACATCCTCACAAATATCTAATAGAGTCAAATAAAATTAAAAGATGATAAAAAGTCTCCCACCAAGTGTATAAACAACAGTGTATGAATAAACAATTTGCCCATAGGGCCAATACATACAAGTCATAAAAAAACTAATAAAATCACTGCGGACCCCTGCCGCGCAACTGGGATAGAATGTAGTCATACTGCTCCTGGGTGAGCTGTACCGTAGGGGCAGTAGGAGGCAGTACAATGTCTGGAGTCGGCGCCGGAGGCAGTGCAGTATCTGGAGTCGGCGCCGTCGATGGACCCGGAGGACGTACCTGCTCCAGCTCTCGCAGTCGCTCACCATGCGCAGCAAGGGTACTCACCACCTTCTCAGTATACTGAGCGAGTGAGGCAGATAGGCTCCTCTGCGATCCCTCCAGCTCGACCTGTCTACGCTCTGTGCGCTGCGTAGACTCGGTGAGCGTCTGCAAGTTGGCAGCTACCGCCTGATGCAGATACATCAGGTCCTGTATACTGCGCTCGATCGCATCAAATCGTCCGATGACGATCGGAGGGTCGGATCGTCGCTCGACCGCATCAGAAATCTGCTGCTGCAACTCGCGACGCAGCTCCTCGATCTGACGACGAACATCCTCAGCTCGTGACGACGCCTGCATAGCCGGAGACTGCGTACTGACAGAGGGGGCCCGGGATGACTCCGAAGCCAAATACGCGCCGTAGGATCTCGTACCGTAGTACGTACCCTTCTGAAGACCGCCAACGGCGGTCATCCAGAGCTCGTCCAGCGATGGCTCTGCAGGCGGCTGGGAGGAAGTACCAGCCCCTCCCTCTGCTTGCGCACTAGCAGCAGCAGCAGCATCAGCCGCCTCCTTCTGTAGCCGAACAAACTCGGCCTAGAACATGTTTGCTAACGTGTAAGTGTTTACTAAAGTCTATATTGATATCTATTTTTCTGTTTTCTAAATTATAGTCAGTTAATATAAAGAATAGAACGTACATATGCCTGCGTCGCCCTCTCGTCAATGAAGTCCCCAGCCCTCCGATGGGTGACCAGGAAGACGGTCACCATGTTCGGGTCCTCACCCTTCTTTACCTGTTAAAATATATTATCTATTATTAGTATTAAACATTATATCGAACTATATATAAATTAATGTCCGTCATAGGACACGTACCAGACGACGAAAATGCTCCGTCATCGGAATGGAGCCACCACACCACTTACCGGCGCTCGACCGCGCCACCTTGGCCTTCTCAGACCGCTCCTGGTACTTGGGATCGCTGAATCTAGCCTTCATTGCAGTCCACTGCTCTGGCGTAATCCAACCCTGGATCGGCTGTCCGGAGCGATCACGACGCTTCTGGTCGTCGATCGCATCACGGATGAGCTTGGCCATGACGGCAGAAAATTGGCCCTCGATCCTCGCCGCCCGGTGTGGTGGATAGAAATAGGTCCTCTACAAGAAGTAAAATACAAAAGTTGTATAATATACACAAATGATTATTAAAATTTAAAAATAAACAAATTTTTTACCTTGAAGTGGGCGAACCAAAAGGCCTTCCTATCTGCGGGAGCATCTGAGTAGTTGAGCCAAGGCCCACCATAGTTCTGCCTCACAAATGTCCCCAGCTGTCTCTGTACTGCAGAAGGCCGATATCTATATAATAATAATTTTTCATGAATATATATGTACATATAATCATTTGAAAAAATTGACTTCGGCAGGAACTGTTTTTCATTCTGCTGTATCAAATGCAACGTAGGACGTTTGCATATTTCTTCTAAGTCCAACCTGGCCTTGGGATTGTCTTTCGTTTTTCCCTTTACGTCCATCCAAGTATTAATTATGTTATCAAACACATTCTTCTCAATATGCATGACATCAAGATTATGTCTGATCAGATTGGTACTCCAGTATGGCAGATCCCAGAATATGCTCCTCTTTGTCCAGTTATGAACTCTACCAAATCCATCGCACTTGTACCCAGTTGTAGGATCTTCTATAGCACTTGGAAAATCTTTAACCTCCTCCCATATCGTGGCTCCGCACCACCTTGGCGGTGGATCACCCTTCTCTACAATGCCGGCACGGAAAGCATTCCTGTTTCTTCTGAACGGATGATCTTTTGGCAGAAATTGCCGATGACAATTAAAGAAGCACGGTTTTCTGCCGTGTTTCAAACGGAAAGCCTTACTACGGTCCCTGCAATACGGACATGAGAGACGGCCATGAGTGCTCCATCCAGATAACATTCCATAGGCCGAAAAGTCGTTGATGGTCCACATAAGGGTTGCCTTCATCTAAAAATTCTGCTTCCTGGAAACATCGTACGTGTTAGCGTCTACTTCCCATAACTGATTCAACTCATCTATCAAAGGCTGTAAGTACACGTCAATGTTCCTCTTGGGATTGTTCGGACCAAGAATTATAACGGTTAGAAACATGTACTGAGTCTTCATGCACATCCAAGGTGGTAGGTTATACGGAGTGACAATCACAGGCCAGCACGAATACTGGGATCCCGAAAGACCAAAAGGAGTAAAATCGTCAGAAGATAGTCCCAACCTGACATTTCGCGGATCTGAAGCAAAATCTGGATATACTCGATCAAAGTACTTCCACGCTTCTCCATCGGATGGGTGATCCAACACTCCTTCAATCTGTTCTCGCATGTGCCAACTCATATTTTCGGCCATCTCTTTCACCATAAATAATCTTTGCAACGCGGCGTTAAAGGCAAGTAGTGCATTGAATCGGTCGGTTTTCTTGCACCGGTAGACCTTTCTGTACTAGTTGTCTTATAGCGATCAGCACCACAAAATCTGCACACATCTGCATCCTTGTCGTCTTTGTAGTACAGCATGCACCCATTGCGACAGGAATCGATTTTCTCGTATTCCATCCAGAGCGATCTCACCATCCTCTTAGACTGGTAGAAGTCTTTAGGCAACTTAGCACCCGCCGGCAAGATCTCTATAATCAACTCCAACACTCGGTTGTAGCATTCTTGCGACATGTTAAAATCTGACTTAATGCTCAACAGTCTTGTAACCACCTCCAATGGTGAATGATCCTCACAACCAGGATACAATGGAGTCCTTGCATTCTCCAACAACTCCATGAACTATGCAGCATCGGCGTTCGGTACCTCCTCAGGTGCATCATGAACGAAACTAGGCCCCGCAGCGTCGAAAACCATGTTCACGCACCCGTCGTCGTATGCATGATTATCTGAAACAAAATTAGGCCCCGTGTGCATATACGGCTCAACATAAGGCTCCGGCTCTGATGCTAAAGATACAAGTTCTCCGTGTGCTGTCCACTGAAAGTAATTAGGCGTGAAACCCCTCGAGTACAAATGATATGTCACTTCCACTTCTGGATAATATTTCACGTTATGACATTTCACACACGGACACTTAATTTTGGTGCCGTCCATGTACTGAAGGAACGCCTTAGCAAACTGCAGGAACTGCTCTACTCCCGCTATGTATTCATCCCGCACACCACACATATCATCAGGACGACGATTGTACATCCATGAACGATTCCGCAAGTAGTAATTCATATCCATTTGGAAATAATTCTACAAAGATGGACACACATTATCCAACAGGCACAAATTCGTATATTATGTCTTATTATGGGACACACATTAGTAGCGGACAGTTACTAATAACAATGATATGCAATCTAGGTCAAACTAGGTTGTACTAAGTCAAACAAGGTCAAGCTAAGTCAAACAAAGTCAAACAAGGTCAAACTAGGTCAAACTAGGTTGTACTAAGTCAAACAAGGTCAAGCTAAGTAAAACAAAGTCAAACAAGGTCAAACTAGGTCAAATAGTCAACCTTGGTCAAACAAGGTCAAATCTAAGTCAAATATCCTATTTCTAGTCATGACCTACCAAGGTACCCTTTACCTTATCGCTATTGGTATCCCAATACTAGCTAGCACACACATTTAAGGCTATACAAGCCTAACCTATAATTCAAGTACCAATAATGACCAGAGTCAACTCAAGCTATCTCATACACACAAGTAATATCTGGGTGTCATTTGTTTAGTCTTAAAAAAACACAATCAACTAAAACTAGAACCAAGTAATGAGCAATAGTGAGTTACCAAAGCAAACTGAAACTAAAACTAGTATCTGGGTGTCATTTAAACAACTAAAACTAGTATCTGGGTGTCATTTAACAAACATGAAGACAACAAAGTCAAACAAGGTCAAGCTAAGTCAAACAAAGTCAAACAAGGTCAAACTAGGTCAAGGGTTGACCTATAGTTGACTTTGTCAACTCTTAGTCCAATCTAGGTCAGATGTTTACTCTACTTTGACTTTCAGTAAAAATAGTCAACCTTGGGGGTGACTACTATTTCATATAATTTTAAAGTATCGGCCGATACCGATCCGATACGGCCGATACCGATACGGTTTGGCATGTTCCGATCCGATACCGACCGATACCAAATATTGACCGATACCGACATTGGAGGTCTTTGTTCCGATCAATTCAAGTACCAATAATGACCAAAGTCAACTCAAGCTATCTCATACACACAAGTAATATCTATATAGATATATACATATAATATATATATATATATATAGGCATGTATATACTATATGCCTATATTACAAGACAAGGCAACTTTCATGCATTCATATATTTAGACACTCTGACATAGGCTATATGCCTATACCACATATGAGTTACATGATATAGTTATGTATATATGTATACAATACCATCTATCAAACATATATATATAGAGAGAGAGAAGTAGAGAGTGGGTGGTGTGTGTACATGCACATGTGAATGGGGGGTGAGTGTGTTGACTGTTACATGTGACAGTCACATATACGTGTATATGAGGGAGGCTAACATGCTTGTATTAGGCTATATGCGTGTGTGTACCTAGGCAAGAGTGAGTGAGTGAGTGAGTGATATGAACTATTGGTCAGTCCAATCTGGATAGTAAGGGGATTTACTGTGTTCAGTCAAATAGGAAAGGAAAAGAAAGGAAATCAGTTCATTTCACATAACATTACATACTCCTATAACATATATCAGACCCATTCACCTCAAACCCAAATCGAGAACCAAAACTCTAACCAAATCACCCCAAACTTGAAACTCAGTCAACACACATATAGATACACTACACTAGGGTTTTAAACATCTAAATTAAAGCATTAAACTAGGTTAAAATGGTTGTCAAAACTGGGTTTTCAAAATTAAAAAATACAATAAATTAACAAGGTATCAGTCAACATAGGGTATTTACAAATTGATATATAAAAACATGTTAAAATGGAAAATAAATGGTTGGTAAAGGATCTAGGCTATGTGTACGTGTCCAACATAGTGTCTCGTGTCCACCACAATATGACATAGTGTGTCCAGTGTGTGTGTGTGTGTGTGTCCATCTGTGTGTGTGTCCGTGTGATCCGTGTGTGTGTGTGTGTGTGTGTCTCTGTATGTGTGTGCGTGTGTGTCCGTGTGTGTGTGTGTGTGTGTCTCTGTGTGTGTGTGCGTGTGTGTCCGTGTGTGTGTGTGTGTGTCCGTGGGAGAGGAGGAGGAGGAGGAGGAGGAGGAGTTAGGTTACGGTTTACCTGAGCTCGAGGAGGAGGAGCTCGACGGGGGGGTACGGGTCGCCGGAGAGGGAGGGAGTCGCCGGGGGGGAGGGAGTCGTCGGGGGGGGGGGGGGGGGGGGGGAGGGGTCGCCGAAGGAATCGCCGGAGGGGGGGAAGGAGTAGTGGGAAAAATTGGAAATTTCGAGTGAGTGGGAAAAACGAAACGCTGTGCCCTAAGTAAAAATATTAGCGACGTCACATGAGGACGTCGCTAAACGTCGTAAACTGGCGACATATTTTAATAATCCAGCGACGTAACGTCGCTATTCAGCGACGTTTTGCGATGTTTATATAAAGGAGTCGCTGAATTCCATATATAGCGACGTAATTTTACGCCGTCGCAAAATTACGTCGCTAATAGATCATATTTTAGTAGTGCTATTCGAAAGGATGAAAGTGGCACTTTCTACATGATGTAATGCAAGACACTTGCAATGCATTCCACCTTCAAAATGTGTTTGGATAAGTATGATTATGTCCTCCCACAGGTAAAGTGTTTTAATATATTATGCTTGGATACCACTTGAAAGTGTAGGTGAGAACTAAAATGTTGGCTTTCAATGTATGGATTACCACCCGCAAGTGATATACGTACCAAATCAAAGGCACTTTGGTATGCTTGCCACTTGTTTGTTCTCTCTGATGATTCATTCTTCTGTTCCAGAGAAACCAAAGAGTTCAGAAAATTTTGGTTTCTCATTGCTCTCTCTCTCTCTCTCACTCCTCATTTTTCCTATACGTAGAGGCTAGTATCATCCTCTTCCATTTCCTCCTCTCTCCTTATACCCATAATTTTTTTTATCCACCAAAGCTTCCATCTTTCCACTATAGTCCATCAGAAAATCATATTTTTCCATCTGGGTCATCCTTGTTTTCCCAAATTTCTGCCTCTAAAATTTAAAATCATACAAAAACACTTTCTTTTTGATCTTTTCTTCATGGTTTTCATTTGATTTCAGTATCTAATGTCATGCTTTTACTATTTTTCCATCTTGGTTTGTCTTTTTTCTCCTCTGATCTCTTCTCGTTCCATAAAAAACCTCTCCTTTTGTTAGGGTTTTGGTCCCTTTCGAACGCGGTGGCAGAGTCAACTTGGCAGAGAAGGCTGCAGATCTCGAACATCGGCGGCGGGCATCTCTGGGTTAGATCTCAAGCATCGGCTGCAGATCTCGAACGTCGACAACAAGTTGGCAGAGGAACGGTCGAATTTATGGCCTCACGGTGAAGCAAATGGAGGTAACCAGAACTTCAGGGACTTCCAATGAAGAAACACTTGCAAGTGCCGCTGAAAGAGAGGCCACTTTAACCCGAGTTACTCCCATTTTGGGCTGCAACTGAGAATGGAAGAAAAGAGGGGGACAACCTTATGTTTTATGTCAGAGATTTGGCACCTGCAATGCAATTGCAAATGTAACCAAACGTTGAAAGTCTTATTTTGAACGGACAGTTGCAGCAAAAGTGGGAGAATCTATCCACTTACAACACAAATACTGCTATCCAAATAGCCCCTTACAACATTTCAAAGAAGCATAATTTTATATAAGAGCAAAACTTATATGTATTCAATAACACCTTTCTTGTCCATACTACATGAACCTTTCTAACTTGTTCTTTTTGAAACATAGAGATAAACGAAGTTCTTTTAGGCCTCGTTTGGTTTGCAGAATCAAGAGGTTGGGAAAGGAAAGTCATTACTTTCCTATGTTTGGGAGCCAAAAGGAATTGAGGAGTAAAGGAAAGTGATTCCCAATAAAAGAAAAATTATGGAGGAAGTGATTCCATCCATCAAAGCAAGGAATCACTTTTCCACATTAAAGTATGCACTTTTCTTTCCAATTTTCTTGGCATTTCTAAACATCGAAAAGAAAAATCAACATGAATTGTAATTTTCCAAAGGAATAGAAATACCAAGGAATTGATTTCCTTTCCATTCCCTTTCCGCGAACCAAACGAGGCCTTATTCTCATCGCAAGTTCTTGCCAAAAGAACATCCATTTAGAAGAATAACGATACTTTTAGGCAAGGATGTAAGGAGAAGGGTGATCCGCTGCCTAGTAGCCTGGCCACATGATTTGGGAGGAGGTGAACGATTTTCCAAGTTCTATCAACCTACAAAGCGGTAGAAGTTTTATGGATTCTTTCTTGATAATTGGACAAAGATGAGTATATTTTGGGACTTACCATATTGGAACCAATCTTATCAGACATAATATGGACATCATGCATGTAGAGAAGAATGTTTTCGGTAATATAGTTAATGCTACTATGGATGTTAAGGGAGAGAAAATATAATCTTAAGGCAAGACAAGCCTTCAAGATATTACAAGTGGCCTACTTTGGAGTTGATAGAAGACCATAATGTTAAGACATTGAAGCATAATGTTATCTTCTTATTGAACAAGGAGGAGAGAAAAACTTTGCAAGTGGACTCAAGGTGTTAAATTTTTCGATGTGTAAATTTTGAATATAAGAACATGTGTCAACCTTAAAGATGAAAAGCTAATAGGTACATGAAGAGTCATGGTTTTCATGTACTCATGGAAATTGATTCTAGTTGCATTTAGGGATTTTCTACCAGGAGCCATTTTGGATACCTTTACAGAGGTTGTATATTTATCATGGATTTATTATTTTTGAATGAAAAGAAAAGTACAATTTCTTTCAAACAAAAACTTATTTTTGCTTGTTGATTATAAAGAATTTATGTTATAACCGTAATTATAACAAAATTGTTAAGTACAATTAGATTGAGATTTGGAGGGAGTAGCAATGGAGTCTCGATCAACACGTGGTCACTTTGTTTCGTTGACAATCTGAGGTAAAAAAGGGGAAACACTAATTTTCTGGCTTATGATTGCTGTAAAAGATAGAAAATAGATATAAAATGGCTCAAGTGCTCAAGAATCATTCATTTATACATTTGAAACACAAAAACAAGATATCTATAGTCAATTTGCACTATAACGACAATTTAATGAATTTCCTTACAAAAAACAAGCAAGATGTCTGTACTACTTCACTCAATTTCGCGTAGAATGGCTCTGTGCGAAAATTATTGACATCAATGGTCATAAATTTCAAATAAACATACGCTTAGATTGCTTCTTTGCCATATGTCATCAGTTACGATGAATATCATTATTTTCCCTGATTAAGGTGGTGTGATCATGGCAAACGCTTTAAATTCTATAAAGAACTTAAAGTAGTGTTGGCTTCAGGATTCGTAACTTCATAATTAATTCCATGTCTTTATTAGAGAATAAGACATGTCATGTTTGCAAGAGCATGACCATCTTTGCATAGAGAAACGGAGTATGGCAGATTCTCTACACAGAGAATTATAGCACAGAAATGGTGATAGTTTGGAACATTTATGACCTGGCATGTTTATACTACTATAATGAATGTCCTCCAAGTGGGTAGTCTTCTCAGCATAGAACATTGTAGTGTTGAGAATTATAGATGCCATGAATTGTAGCATAGACAAACAATAGGAGGAACTTGATAGCTGACGAGCTCCTTCTCTTGGGTAGATGCTTAGATTTATACACGAAGTTCTCCCACGCAGAAATTGCTTTTCATGTAGCGGCTTTCATTTTTTTGCGCAAGGAGCTTTTTTCCTTATCTTCCATAGAAAAAAATTTCTAATAAGGCTTTGCCCTTGCACCCCCAATGAAGGGCGCTATCTCCTACGTGGAAACCCCGTAGGGGGGCGCTTTGCGCCATCCTTCGGGTGCTTTGCACTATCTATTAATCGATATCTGATGAGAGATTCAAAAATTGGGGGACCAGAACTTGGTCATTTATTTTAGCACCAAAAAGACCTCCTCCAAAGTATTTAAAAATTCGTCGTACACTTGATTTGACTTTGAAAGCACCAAAACTCTGCAGTATCCTTATCTGATCTTGACTATCACTGAATTCTTACCACTAAAGAGATAATTCTCCATTTGTAGGCTACCAGAGGTAATAGGGACATGATAGACTCCAATTGGCAATCTTGATTTTAGAGATTTATTTATTCAGATGTGAAATGGACATGATAAATTAGGAACTATAGGATTAAAAACTTGTTTTTGAGAGGTAATATGGACATGACATCAAAAAGTTAAGTTTAAATGATATCTGTTCAGAGGTAATGTGAACATAACAAAAGGGATCAAAGCTTTATTAGGGTGAAGGTTTAACTAATAGAGGTATTGTGGACGTGTTAATTGGAAACTAGGTGTAGTAACCCCATAGGGGGGCACATCGTGCCACTTGTCGGGTGATGTATTATGATATCTTCGAAGAATATAAGACAAGAACTTGGTCATTTTTAGCGCAAATAAGCATTTCTGGTGGAATGAAATTAAGAGAAAAATAGCATGGTTCGTCTCGAGATGCTTGGTGTGTCAGCAAGTCTTGACTAACTATCAGAGACAGAGCGGGCTTCTTCAGGCACTACTATTTCCAGAGTGAAAATGTGAGCATACTATTATGGATTTTCTTATATGTCTTTCTGAATCTCCGATTGGCACAGGTCATTTGGGTGATAGTGGACAGACAAATGAAGGTCTCTCACTTCCTATCTTTTATAGTGGTCCATGGAATAGTTGATTGAGATATACATGAGGAAGATAGTCAAACAATATGGGGCGCCAGTCAGCATAGCATCTGAGAGAGACTTTAGGTTCATGTCACACATCTGGCAGATTCTTCAGTAGAACTTATGCACCCAGTTGAAATTTAGTTTGTCATACCACCCACAAACATATGGGCAGTCAGAGCATAGGATCCAGACCTTAAAGGATATATTATGATCGTACACTTTGGAAATTAGTGGATATTAAGAGGTTCATCGGTACTTAGTCGAGTTCTCCTAAAGCAACAGCTTCTAGATCAATATTCAGATGTTTTGTGATGTATTTTGGCATGTAATATAGATCACCATTGTCATGGGACGACATTAGAGAGAGAGAGAGAGAGAGATTTTTGGACTCCAGATGATAAAAAAATACTTGAGGTTATTAGGCAGATTAGAGAGCACCTTAGAGTAGCCCAGGATCATCGTCATCGAACATAATAGCATAGGAGCATCTAGAGTTTGTTGTCGGAACAATATATTTTTTTTCAGATTTTTCCTATGAACGGAGTTATCAGGTGTAGAGTAGGGTTGGCAATGGGGCAGGTAGGGGTCGGGGACCATATCCCCCATCTCCATCCCCGAGTAGTGTTTAAATCCCCATCCCCGTCCACATTTCCCGTCGGGTTTTATTTTTTACCCCCATCCCCATTCCCGTTAAACAATGCATTCCCCGTCCCCGTCCCCGCCCCGTTAGCACTTTCGGGGCCGAATTTTCTCATCTCCATCTCTCGTTCGATTAACAAATTTTTATGTACATTATATAAGTTTAAAAAATTATTTTCATTCAAAAAAACTACATGACATATTAATAATGGTTTTCATAAAATAAATATATATATTACTAGTTAGATCAAGAGAACATACCATTTCCAAAGGGTTGCACATATGGATATAGATATAAGTAATCGGGGTCGGAGATTTATCGGGGCGGGGAGTACTATACCCATACCCGTCCCCGAATCCGATCGGAGATTTTTTTAATCCCCATCCCCGTCCCCATCCCCGTTTTAAATCCCCAAACCCGTCCCCATCGGGTAAAAAAATTGGGTCCCCGTCGGATTCGGGGGGATATTGCCATCCCTAGTGTAGAGTACGAGAAAAGCTTTGTTCGAGATATATTGCAACTCGACATTTTCAAATGAGTTGGGGAAGTTTCTTATAGACTTGCTTTTCCATTATCATTTTACGAGGTACACTGTGTATTTCATGTAACTCAGTTGTGCATGTATGTTTCGGATCCGAACAATATCAAAGATCATTCTGAATTGCTTATTGGTACCGATCTATCGTACAAGAAGCGGTCCATTTTTAGTTTGAACCGGAGGTTGAAGGTTCTCAAGTATTGGACTATCTGCCTACTTTATATCACTTGGGGCCACCATTCATCGGGCGGGTCAATGTGGGAGCTCAATGATGATATCCGTGCCCGATACTCATATTTGTTTGACTCAGGAGGTATATACTTTTGTATGCGCCATGCGTTGTCTAGAATGTGTGTTTATATTTTTTTGTGGATTGCTTACTTTAGCTGTATTTCCAAGTATTCCCAATTTTTAACATTATTTATTATCAAGTCTATTTTTTCGAGATTTAAAATTTTCTATAAGATTTCCTTATATCTTTTATTTGCCAAACTTTTGATTTATTGGCCTTATTGAAATTTTGAGAATAAACTTTCTACGAAGGGGAGAGTAGTGAGGCTCGTCTCACATTATCAATATTTGTATACGGATATGTATATATTTATTTTGTATCATATTTTCTCAGTTTTAAGAAAGCTTTTAGTAACTTATATAACAATAAGATTTCTATATTTTCTTGATAACTGTGTTAACCTATAGCCTTCCTGAGACTAGTAGAAACCTATGGTACGACCATGTACCCCGACTAGGACCACTTATATAATGGAACCTTGAAAATTCTAATTTTTTGAACTTTCCCCATGGAGACAATATACTGGAAGTATACTATTTTCCTGTATATCTTAAAAATTTTTGCGAATAATATACTGACAACATATTGTCTTGGTTGTTATGAGTAGGAACAAAGCTTTTTAATGTTAATCTCGATCATTGATTTTCATCCAATGGTTATGGATGGATATGGGAAGTTATATATGGATTAGGAACCCTACCTTTTTCTCTTATTCTCTCATTTCTATTCTCTTCTCTTGGTGTATAAGAGAAGGAACTAAGATATAAAGCTTAATTCTTTTCTCTTTCACTCCCACACTCTCCTCATGACCCCCCAAAGGCCTACGGATGTTGAGTGAGTGAGACTTATGCTTGTGTCGGCTTGGTGGTTGACACAAGCACCGTACTACATCCTAGGAGTACGTATCGATCACATCGCCTGCCCTTATGTAAGTACATCTTGCTCTCTTAATTTCGACATTGAAATGTCACTTCCCGTTCCCGGAATACGTATTCTAAATACATGTACTGCTGGAATATATTTATTTAATATTTATCATGTATTATTCTATATTTAAATCCCTTTAATTTTAAGTTAATTTATTTCATGCAATTATTTTCTGTATTTTACTTTCTGCATTTTTATTCTCTGCTTTTACTTTGCTTTTGGGTTCGGCCTAGATTGGTTTGTTTTCGATTTTTGTTGGTTCATCATGAACCGAAACAAACCCCCACCTACCACCACTCCTTCATTTAAAGCCCATTCCCTTTCTCTCTCTTCATTACTTCTTCTCATTTCTCTTCTTCTTTCTCATAACTCCCCCACCAACATAGGAGGACTAGGCAAGTGCCAACTTGCTTCTTGATGGATTTCCATTTTTGTTGTTTCATTGTCTTCCTCTCAAGATTCTTAGACACTTTAGTACTTAGTATTTTCTATTCCCATGGCTCATTTCATGTAGATCTAAGTTTAATATATTTTCAGAATTTTTTTTGGTTTTGATCTAGTAACTTTGTTATTTTTCAAGTTTTGACGGTTCCATGTGGTAGAAAATCTGATTCTACCCAATTTTGACTATTGGAAGTCCTGATTTTGACTTATTTTGAGTGAGTTACGATCTTTTTGGTTCATGGGTTTTCATGGCCATTAGAGGCTGATTGGAGAAGATGAGCAGTACATGCAGTTTCTGGTGCATGCAGTGTCACCCTCATTTCCCGTATTTCCCGTATTTCGTATTTATACTCGTATCTGGATTTTGGCATGTATTTTTATTTTTCTCAACTTGTGGGATTTCGATATTTCTCGTATTTTGGGTTTTGGCGTGGCTCGGTTTTATTGGGGATGGTTCGGTTTGGTTCGGTTTTATGTGTTGGAACACCCTAGCCCTACACTCCACCCTCAACACACCACAACTCCCCCTCTTTATATCCCCACCTACCACTCTCTCTCCTCATAACTTCCACCATTAATTTCCTTCTTCTTCTTCTTCTCCTTCCTCCATAACTCTCCTAACCCTAGGCAAGTGCACCTTGCCACTTCATGCGAGCCCTATTTTCTTGGTTCATTTGCTAGATTAGGACATGGTGATCAACATTAGAACTTGGGGTTTTGCGATTTGAAGTCTCCTTTGCTCTAGATCTAAGTTATATTCTATTTTCGGATTTTGCATAGTTTGATCTCTTTAAGTTAGATTTTTATGGGTTTTGGTGTTTCCATGTGGAAGAGCATTCAATTCTACCCAAGTTGGAACTTTGGAAATCTGGATTTGGAGTTTGGATGGCCAAGTTATGATGCTTTGAAGCCTTGGGTTCATCCATGGTGTTCTGCTGTTTGGAGAAGACAGTGAGCAGTGTGCAGAGCTGTTTAGCTTACGCACACTGAGCTGCATGCGCTCTTTAGCGTGCGTACGCAGACTTGAGTACGCTTCCTGTTGGAAGTGTGTCTCCTTGAGCGTGCGTGACTTTTCACGTACACTGCTTCCTTGAGTGTGCGTGACTTTTCACGTACATTGCTCCCTGTAGCGTGTGTGACTTTTCACGTACACTGCTCCCTTGAGCGTGCGTGACTTTTCACGTACACTGCTCTCTTGAGTGTGCGTGACTTTTCACATACATTGCTCCCTATAGCGTGCGTGACTTTTTACGTACACTGTACCCTTCAGCGTGCGTGACTTTTCACGTACACTGCTCCCTTGAGTGTGCATGACTTTTCACCTACGCTGCTCCCTGTAGCGTGCGTAACTTTTTACCTATGCTGCTTTCTCAGCGTGCGTGACTTTTCATCTACGCTGCTCCTTGTAGCGTGCGTGACTTTTCACCTATGCTGCTCTCTCAGCGTGCGTGACTTTTCACCCACGCTGCTCTCAGCATGTGTGACTTTTCGTACGCTGCTCCCCTGACCCCCTTTTGCTTAACCCATTGGCTCATGTAGTTTTGGTCTTATTTCTTTAAGCCTGGCTCTTCTATTGTACATGGCACGGTATGACAAGGAACTATCATAACACGACAGTGACCCGTAGTGGTGCACTCCTGGCATAGCCAACCTGACATGATATAGTGGCCCATCATGGCGTACTCCCGACAAGTACCCTGACATGATTTATCTTGATAACTTAACTTGACATGCCTTGACACCGTGGGTGGTTCTTTCTTGCTTGCTTGTTAAATCCACTTGTCTTGTCTTGCATCATGTCTAGGATGGGACTCCTGAGTACCACGGTCAGGAGCACCTACTAAAATGGATTAAGGTTAATAACTAGAATAACTCAGTAGTCATGAAGAGATGACACAGCTATATGCAATCACGTTACCTGGGCGCTCTTGGGATCTGTAGCCTGCCGTCGAGTAGGGCACATTTCCAGCACACCGTCGCGTGTTGCACCCTCTAAGTCACCTAAGGGTACATTTGTCTCCCGGGCGATGTACCCACCTGAATTCAACCCTAATCTTTCGTCCTGGGTAACCTGGATGGTCTGCAGGGCTTGTGGCTGTGGAACAATCTCACTGCATCTTGTTAGTAATTAGGCCTGTGATAACCCTAGTTAGTTAAAGTAGTAAGCCGTAGTATCTGCTTGGCCGTGATTGATTGAATGAGGTATAATCAGTTTAGTCATGTCTTGATCCAGTACAAGATTGCTTCCTGTCTTGATTACTTACATTACTCATCTTGCCGATAAATTGTGGAAAACCAAGCTCTGTTCAGATGAAGGGTTACAACCCCGGTCCTTGTTTGGTTTACGGGTTGTAACCTGGCTATCGGAATAGTTCCATGGTTATCTCGTCGTATATCACCCTGTCATGTTTTCGTAATTCTAGTTTTAATATTAAATTTTCTTGTGCTGATTGCTGGCTTTGTTCTTATTTCGTGGCCCCCTTGTGGCACTTGCTCTTTCTGGGGTTGACCCAGCTGGTTTTGTGTGGCCAGATTTTGGAGCAGCTCCCAAGGATCTACCAAGCTTCCAGCCCAATGGTGAATACTAGACGGAATCCGGGCCAAGAGTGGGTTTTCTATTTTGTTTCGCTCACTCTATTGTAAAAATTATTCTTTTGAGGCGTTTAGCCGACGAGCACCTGTTAGCTCGAAGCACTTTTACTTACTGTCTGCCTACGGGCTGTAAACATGATTGACAAATCCTAGGGTTGATCATGTATGACTAAACTCTTGCTAGTCCTAACATTTTGTAACGACTAGCTTCATGATCAGCTGAATATGTAATATTTGGGACGCCTTATTATTGTATATTTAATGATCATACATCTTGCGACTTTACTTACTTGTGGTGATTGAGACACTAGGCTTCTTCATGACCATAAGAGACTATTGGCTTGTAGAAAACCCTCACATATCTAGACAGCCGTGACCGTATATCGAGGTGGTTTCCATTTCAATATACGTAGCTGGCTATGTCTGCCTCCGCTCTCCAGTATTCTGGTTCTGGGGCGTGACATGGTTTAAGTGGTGGCCCATGTAGGTCTTGTAAATCAAGATGTGTGGGGGTTTAGCAGATAGATGTCTCAATCAGTACTCGTCCTTGATCTCTGTTCGTATCTTCTGAATCCCTGGATTCTTGCCCTGATCCTGTGCTTATATCATTGATCTGTCCTGGTCCTTTCCTTATTGTTCCCTGTATCGTCTTCTTCAGCGGCACTGTACCTGGTCCTACCGATCGACGAGGTGGAGCATTTCCTGTGGAACAGCAGCAACCCGGAGATCAAGCCCAGCATTCCGGAGTAGCCTCCAGAGTTGTGCCTACTGGAGGAGAGTCACCAGTTCGGCCCGTCCAGCCCGCAGAGCCAGATGATGGTACCTTAGTAGGCCTCATCAGAACCTTAATAGCTTTCCAGGATCGTCGAAGTGACGCCCTGCACCAGACAGTTCAAGATGCTTTGACCCGAGGCGGACATCCAGGGAACCAGGCAGCGAACAGTTTCAAGCGCTTGAACCCTCCTTTCTTCCACGGCAGCGAGGATGCGATTGACGCGGATGCATGGCTTCAGGATACCGAGGTGATTCTGGAAGCAGCCAGGACACCTGAGAATGAGAAGGTGGCGGTGGTACGCCTGCAGTTGTTGGATTTAGCTCGCAATTGGTGGGCGGCGCAGGCCATGGGATTAGTGGCACCCATTGCTTGGGCAGTATTTAGGGAGAGATTCCAGACGAAGTACTTTGATGCTGTGGCTCGGTACGACCTGCAGACCAGATTTACCAACTTGAAGCAAGGAGGCAGAACAGTCGATAGTTATGCATCAGAGTTTTCTAGGCTCTGTAGGTTTGCCCCCACCTTGGTGGCAACCGAGCTCGATAGAGCCCAGCGGTTCCAGCAGGGACTGCATTTGGAGATCTTGTTAGCAGTGGAGCAGTTCGAGCACCAGAAGTTTGATGCAGTTTTGAGAGCAGCTAGGAGGCATGAGTACACCTCCCAGAGGATCGTGGATAGGACCGGAGGTAGGAAGCGGTCCCACAGTCAGATGCAGCAATCATCAGCTCCAGCCCCGGCAGCTAGGGGATTGACCATTGGAACTCCGAGGCGGGAGGCCTCAGTAACGTCGGTTCAGCATTCGACCCCGACGTACCCGCAGCTGCAGAAGCAGAAGCAGACTTCCGCGATGGGATGTTCTCATTGTGGGATGCCAGGGCATGTGGTGGCAGACTGTCGCAGGGCGCAGGGATTGTGCCTGGCTTGTGGAGCAGCAGATCATAGGGTTGGGGCTTGCCCAAATAGGGGTGGTTCATCTGCATCCAACCCTTCTAGCTCTTCGGTGAGAGGACCGGCCCAGCACCAGTTCAGCAGCAGCAGTATCAGTCTTCGAGGCCCTTATCGCCTCAGTCTCAGGCATTCCAGCAACAGCACCCCCAGCAGTATGCGCAAGCCCAAGCTCAGACCCAGAATAGGCAGAGAGGTTTCCAGCAGAGGGGACCAGCAGCCAGAGGACAAGGTCAGGCCATGATGATGGCTATGGAAGAAGAAGTTGCACCAGGTGAGGTAGTGGCAGGTACTATTCTCGTCAACTCCTTTCCAGCTTCGGTATTGTTTGATTCTGGTGTATCGCATTCATTCATGTCTGCACGATTCGCGACACGGAAAGGATTGGAGCCTGAGTCATTATCAGTGAGGCTCAATATACTTACTGGTAATAGTCTTGTGGGAGTAGATCGAGTATTTTTCTCGTGTCGGATCGTAGTTAGCGGTAGGGAGTTCCCCGCTAGATTCATAGAGTTTCCTATGGCAGACTATGATGTAGTCCTAGGCATGGATTGGTTGAGGAACCAGTATGCTAGGATAGACTGCCATATTGGCAGAGTTGTCTTTAGTATCCCCGGCGAGCCAGAGTTTTCGTTTTCCAGAGGCGCAGCGGAGCCATCTTTCCCAGCATTGCGGATGGCAGTAGCAGCAGTGCAGTTACCCCGGATAGTTGAAGAGTTTCCAGATGTCTTTCTAGAGGAGCTTCCAGGGATGCCGCCAGAGCGGGAGATTGAGTTCACTATAGACTTGATTCCCGGGATAGCACCAGTGTCAGAGCGAATCTACAGGATGGCGCCTTCAGAATTTGAGATTTTGTACAAGATGATTGAAGAACTGAGGACCAAGGGATTCATTCGTACAAGTGGATCGCCTTGGGGAGCCCCGATGCTTCTTGTGAAAAAGAAGGATGGTACGTCCAGGCTATGTGTTGAATATCGTACCTTGAATTCGGTGACAATCAAGAACAGATACCCTCTTCCGAGGATAGATGACTTGTTTGATCAGCTCAGAGGGGCTTCTATATTTTTGAAGATCGACTTGCGGTCGGAATACCACCAGATCAGAGTCAGAGAACAGGACATCCCGAAGACAGCATTCAGATCGAGGTATGGACATTGGGAGTTCCTTGTTATGCCCTTTGGAGCGACCAATGCGTCGGCCGTATTCATGGACCTCATGAATCGCATTTTCATGCCTTGGATCAATTTGTGATCGTGTTCCTAGATGATATCCTGGTCTACAGCAAGAGTGAAGCAGAGCATGAGCAGCATCTCAGAGTCGTCCTTCAGACGCTTATGGAGCATCAGTTGTACGCCAAGTTCAGTAAATGCGAGTTCTGGCTCGATCGCATTTCATACTTGGGTCACATTATTACCCAAGGAGGAGTGGAAGTGGATCCCCAGAAGATCGTGGCTATCGAGTCATGGCTGGTACCCAGCTCAGTGGCAGAGGTTCGCAGCTTCCTCGGATTGGCCGGCTACTACCGACGATTCGTTTCAGATTTCGTAAGGATTTCAGCACCGATGACCCAGTTGACCCGCAAGGATGTGCCATTTGTTTGGACAGCAGAGTGTCAGGAATTATTTGAGAAGTTGAAGCGAGGTTTGATAACGGCTCCCATTCTTACCCTTCCAGATGGGACCGGAGGATTCACAGTTTATTGTGACGCTTCAGGCAGAGGATTGGGGTACGTTTTGATGCAGCATGGGAAGGTAATATCTTATGCGTCACGCCAACTTCGTGATCATGAGAAGAATTATCCGACCCACGACTTGGAATTGGCGGCGGTAGTGTTTGCCTTGAAGTTGTGGAGACACTACTTGTACGGAGATAGAGTGGAGATCTTTACTGATCATAAGAGCCTGAAGTATGTTTTCACCCAGAAGGACCTTAATATGCGGCAGAGAAGATGGCTCGAGCTATTGGTGGATTATGATGTGGATTTGCAGTATCATCCCGGGAAGGCCAACGTTGTAGCCGATGCATTGAGCAGGAGAGCCGGAGTTTATTTCCTGACGGCGCAACCAAAATTATTGGCAGATCTTCAGAAGATGGGAATTGAAGTGGTTCTTCCTACCAGTGTGGCATTGATGGCCCGTCTACAGGTTTAGTCCAGCATAGTTGAGAGGATCTGGATGGCGCAGTCAGCAGATTCCAAGCTTCAGCGACTCAGAGCAGAGTGTGAAGCAGGAAGAAGGCCAGAGTTATGTATCCATGAAGACGGTACCCTTCGGCACAGCACTCATCTTTGTGTACCTAGTGGAGATATCAGACAGAAAGTCATGGCAGAAGCCTACAGTTCACAGTATTCTATTCATCCGGGTGGTACGAAGATGTACCGTGATATTCGTCAGCATTTTTGGTGGAATGACATGAAGAGGGAGATAGCCCGGTTTGTCTCTCGGTGTTTGGTTTGCCAACAGGTTAAAGCTGAACATCAGAGGCCCGCTGGACTTCTTCAACCCTTACCGATCCCAGAATGAAAATGGGAACATATAACCATAGATTTCGTGACCGGATTGCCCAGATCTCCGGCCGGCAGAGATGCTATTTGGGTAATTGTGGACAGGCTTACCAAGGTGGCACACTTTCTCCCATTCAGAGTTGGACAGTCGACGGCGCAGCTAGCAGAGATGTACCTCAGGCAGATCGTCAGGCTTCACAGTGTGCCAGTCAGCATCACCTCGGACAGGGATTCAAGATTCACATCACACTTTTGGCGCAGCTTGCAAAAGAGTTTGGGGACTCACCTTCAGTTCAGCTTAGCTTATCACCCGCAGACAGATGGTCAATCAGAGCGCACAATCCAGACTCTTGAAGATATATTGAGATCTTGTACCCTTGACTTTGGTGGTTCATAGGAGAATCATCTGTACCTGGTGGAATTCTCGTACAACAACAATTATCAGGCCAGTATCCAGATGGCACCCTTCGAGGCTCTCTATGGCAGGAAGTACAGATCCCCGCTAGCATGGGACGATGTCGGAGAGAGGCAGATGCTCGGACCCGAGTTGATTTCCCAGACGGTTGAAGTGGTCAGGAAGGTCAGAGATCACCTTCGAGTTGCCCAGGACCGCCAGCGCCATTGGGCCGATGCTCATCGACGTCCCTTAGAATTTGCTGTCGACGACCATGTATTCCTTAGGATCTCGCCTAACCGCGGCGTCATTCGCTTTGGCATGCGGGGAAAGCTTAGTCCTAGGTATATAGGGTCGTTCGATATTCTAGAGCGAGTAGGAGATGTATCCTATCGTCTCGCTCTTTCGCCGTCGCTAAGTAAGGTGCATGATGTATTCCATGTGTCCCAATTACGACGGTATATTCCGGACCCGAGCCGCATCCTAGACCATTCGAAATTGGTTGTTGGTACCAACCTTTCTTATGAGGAGAGGTCCGTGCATATATTGGACCGAAGGGAGAAGATACTCAAGAACAAGACTATTAAATTAGTCCGTGTTGCTTGGGGTCATCACACTCTAGGTGAGTCAACATGGGAGCATGAGGACGACATCCGATCGCGATATCCCTACCTGTTTGACTCGTGAGGTATAATGTCTTTTTATGCCTTACGTTTTTCTTTCCTTGCTTGCATTGTATGATTGTATGATTGAACTGCTTAGTATAACTTGCCTGTGCTTAAAGTAGCTTGTCGTGACAATCTCTAGCTCCTTGATTAAATTCCGAGGACGAAATTCTTTTAAGGTGGGTAGAGTTGTCACCCTCATTTTCCGTATTTCTCGTATTTCGTATTTATACTCGTATTTGGATTTTGGCATGTATTTTTATTTTTCTTAACTTGTGGGATTTCGGTATTTCTCGTATTTTGGGCTTTGGCGTGGCTCGGTTTTATTGGGGATGGTTCGGTTTGGTTCGGTTTTATGTATTGGAACACCCTAGCCCTACACTCCATCCTCAACACACCACAACTCCCCCTCTTTATATCCCCACCTACCACTCTCTCTCCTCATAACTTCCACCATTAATTTCCTTCTTCTTCTTCTTCTTCTCCTTCCTCCACAACTCTCCTAATCCTAGGCAAGTGCACCTTGCCACTTCATTAGAGCCATATTTTCTTGGTTCATTTGCTAGATTAGGACATGGTGATCAACATTAGAACTTGGTGTTTTGTGATTTGAAGTCTCCTTTGCTCTAGATCTAAGTTATATTCTATTTTCAGATTTTGCATGGTTTGATCTCTTTAAGTTGGATTTTTATGGGTTTTGGTGTTTCCATGTGGAAGAGCATTCAATTCTACCCAAGTTGGAACTTTGGAAATCTGGATTTGGAGTTCGGATGGCCAAGTTATGATGCTTTGAAGCCTTGGGTTCATCCATGGTGTTCTGCTGTTTGGAGAAGACAGTGAGCAGTGTACAGAGCTGTTTAGCTTACGCACACCGAGCTGCGTGCGCTCTTTAGCGTGCGTACGCAGACTTGAGTTGGAAGCGTGTCTCCTTGAGCGTGCGTGACTTTTTACGTACACTGCTCCCTTTAGTGTGCATGACTTTTCACGTACATTGCTCCCTGTAGCGTGCGTGACTTTTCACGTACACTGCTCCCTTGAGCGTGCGTGACTTTTTACGTACACTGCTCCCTTGAGTGTGCGTGACTTTTTACGTACATTGCTCCCTGTAGCGTGCGTGACTTTTTACGTACACTGCTTCCTTCAGCGTGCGTGACTTTTCACGTACACTGCTCCCTTGAGTGTGCGTGACTTTTCACCTACGCTGCTCCCTGTAGCGTGCGTAACTTTTCACCTATGCTGCTCTCTCAGCGTGCGTGACTTTTCACCCACGCTGCTCTCAGCATGCGTGACTTTTCGTACGCTGCTCCCCTGACCCCCTTTTGCTTAACCCATTGGCTCTTGTAGTTTTGGTCTTATTTCTTTAAGCCTGGCTCTTCTATAACCCTGCACTTTGATATTTTATTAGATATTTTATGCCCATTTTATATCCTTACGCCTTTTGTCATGAACTTGATTTTACTTAACATGTTTGGAATGACTATTGTACATGGCACGGTATGACAAGGAACTATCATAACACGACAGTGACCCGTAGTGGTGCACTCCTGGCATGGCCAACCTGACATGATAGTGGCCCGTCGTGGCGTACTCCCGACAAGTACCCTGACATGATTTATCTTGATAACTTAACTTGACCTGCCTTGATACCGTGGGTGGTTCTTTCTTGCTTGCTTGTTAAATCCACTTGTCTTGTCTTGCATCATGTCTAGGATGGGACTCCTGAGTACCACGGTCAGGAGCACCTACTAAAATGGATTAAGGTTAATAACTAGAATAACTCAGTAGTCATGAAGAGATGACACAGCTATAGGCAATCCCGTTACCTGGGCGCTCTTGGGATCTGTAGCCTGCCGTCGAGTAGGGCACATTTCCAGCACACCGTCGCGTGTTGCACCCTCTAAGTCACCTAAGGGTACATTTGTCTTCCGGGCGATGTACCCACCTGAATTCAACCCTAATCTTTCGTCCTGGGTAACCTGGATGGTCTGCAGGGCTTATGGCTGTGGAACAATCTCACTGCATCTTGTTAGTAATTAGGCCTGTGATAACCCTAGTTGGTTAAAGTAGTAAGCCGTAGTATCTGCTTGGCCGTGATTGATTGAATGAGGTATAGTCAGTTTAGTCATGTCTTGATCCAGTACAAGATTGCTTCCTGTCTTGATTACTTATATTACTTATCTTGCCAATAAATGGTGGAAAACCAAGCTCTGTTCAGATGAAGGGTTACAACCCCGGTCCTTGTTTGGTTTACGGGTTGTAACCTGGCTATCGGAATAGTTCCATGGTTATATCGTCGTATATCACCCTGCCATGTTTTCGTAATTTTAGTTTTAATATTAAATTTTCTTGTGCTGATTGCTGGCTTTGTTCTTATTTCGTGGCCCCCTTGTGGCACTTGCTCTTTCTGGGGTTGACCCAGCTGGTTTTGTGTGGCCACATTTCGAAGCAGCTCCCGATGATCTACCAAGCTTCCAGCCCAATGGTGAACACTAGACGGAATCCGGGCCAAGAGTGGGTTTTCTATTTTGTTTCGCTCACTCTATTGTAAAAATTATTCTTTTGAGGCGTTTAGCCGATGAGCACCTGTTAGCTCGAAGCACTTTTACTTACTGTCTGCCTACGGGCTGTAAACATGATTGACAAATCCTACGGTTGATCATGTATGACTAAACTCTTGTTAGTCCTAACATTTTGTAACGACTAGCTTCATGATCAGCTGAATATGTAATATTTGGGACGCCTTATTATTGTATATTTAATGATCATACATCTTGCGACTTTACTTACTTGTGGTGATTGAGACACTAGGCTTCTTCATGACCATAAGTGACTGTTGGCTTATAGAAAACCCTCACATATCTAGACGGCCGTGACCGTATATCGAGGTGGTTTCCATTTCAATATACGTAGCTGGCTCTGTCTGTCCCCGCTCTCCAGTATTCTGGTTCTGGGGCGTGACATGCAGTTTTCGACGCATGCTATTTCTGGCGCATGCTATTTCTGGCGTATGCTGTTTCTGGCGCATGCAGTTTTTGGCTCATGCAGTTTCTAGCGCATGCCGTTTCTAGCGCATGTTGTTCCTGGCGCATGTAGTTTCCTGGCGTATGCTGTGCTGTTTCTGGCACATGCAGTTTCTGGCACATGCTGTTTTCGGCGCATGCAGTTTCTAGCGCATGCTGTTTCTGGCGCATGCTGTTTCTGGCGCATGCTGTTTCTGGCGTATGCTGTTTCTGGCGCATGCAGTTTCTGGCGTATGCTGTTTCTGGCGCATGTAGTTTCTGGCGCATGCAGTTTCTGGCGCATGCAGTTTCCTTGCGCATGCTGTTTCTGGCGCATGCTGTTTCTGGCGCATGCTGTTTTCTGGCGCATGTTGTTTTCTAGCGCATGCTGCTTCCTGGCACATGCTGTTTCCTGGCACATGCTGCATGAACTTCTATAATTTCTCGGGCCTTTGGACTAATTCTTGTCCCGAATTAACATTGGTTGATATTGATTGTGACCTTGACTAAAAATTGATCATGCGTTCCTTGTTGGAACTAAGAGACTAGCTAGTCGTCTTATTTAATTGAATGAATGAGACACGTTCATATTAATTATGAACTATTATAATCGATTGGCCGGTCCCAAATATTGACATACAAGCACACATGCAGGCTTCAATTTATTTATTTATTTTCTACAAAAAGTAGCATGTGCACTTTATGGTCAAGACATGATTATTCCGTGGCTAGTTTTGATTGTTGTACTATGCTATGTAAGACCTACAACCTAACCGCACGGGTATCGTTGTAGAGATGTGCATATCGTACCCCGTACGAAAGTACTCATTCTGAATGACCATGATCCACGGCATGGGATTTCACCCAACATAGAGGCTATTAAGTTAAATAAAATAATGATTGCATGGAGAGAACGGATTTCCGAGTTCTTACATGGCAGCCCTCTTTGGGACTATTAAGTGCCCGACAGGCCGGCTGGTTCCCACAGATACTGCAAATCTGCCACACAGGCAGGGAGTGGTATCTGCTTATATTATTTATTGTACATTGTATATTAACGACGGGCGTCCCACTGGGACTCGTCTAAATACATGATTGGCGTAATTGATTGATTGGGTAAACTAGCCTTGTTTACGCATAGTAAGAACGGAGTAATCCTTTATCGCATAATTCCAAGATAACTTGGAACCCACAATAGCAAGCCGTAGTAGTTGTCTGGCCGTTTAAATTGATTTGGTTGTGTACTGTACCTACTCTGTTGACTAACTGAAATGATCAGAGTGTCGAGACATGACGGGCCAACTTCTGTCCTTGTTTGGGGTACAGTACACAACCAAATCAATTTAAACGGCCAGACAACTACTACGGCTTGCTATTTCTTGGTGTACTGTACCTTGGAATATCCCTTCCACCTTCGTTACGAGAGGTGCATGGCGTGTTCTATGTATCTCAGTTACATAGGTATGTATCGGACCCATGCCATATCCTTAACCATTCTGAGCTGGTTGTTGGTACCAACCTGTCTTACGAGGAACAGCCTGTGTCTATTTTGGACCAAAGAGAGAAGATACTCAAGAACCGAATAATTAGCCTTGTCCGGGTTGCTTGGGGTCATCACTCTTTAGGGGAGTCAACGTGGGAACGTGAGGATGACATCCGATCACGATATCCGCACCTGTTTGACTCACAAGGTATATCTCTTTCTGTATACCTTGATTTTCTTATCTCCTCATGCTTATCACCTTATGAGTAGAATTGCTTGGTGTCGTCGATAGTTAAACATAGATATGTTACTTGCTATTGGCATTGTAGAATGATTGCTTACTCAAATTGCATATACTTAGATTAGTTTAGCTTCGATGTTTCTATCATACTTGGATTTGAAATTCTGAGGACGGAATTTTTTTAAGGAGGGTAGAGATGTCACTTCCCGTTTTCGGAATACGTATTCTAAATACATGTACTGCTGGAATATATTTATTTAATATTTATCATGTATTATTCTGTATTTAAATCTCTTTAATTTTATGTTAATTTATTTCCTACAATTATTTTCTGTATTTTAATTTCTGCATTTTTATTCTCTGCTTTTACTTTGCTTTTGGGTTCGGCCTAGATTGGTTTGTATTCGGTTTTTGTTGGTTCATCATGAACCGAAACAAACCCCCACCTACCACCACTCCTTCATTTAAAGCCCATTCCCTTTCTCTCTCTTCATTACTTCTTCTCATTTCTCTTCTTCTTCCTCATAACTCCCCCACCAACATAGGAGCACTAGGCAAGTGCCAACTTGCTTCTTGATGGATTCCCATTTTCGTTGTTCCATTGTCTTCCTCTCAAGATTCTTAGACGCTTTAGTACTTAGCATTTTCTATTCCCATGGCTCATTTCATGTAGATCTAAGTTTAATATATTTTCAGAATTTTTTTTGGTTTTGATCTAGTAACTTTGTTATTTTTCAAGTTTTGATGGTTCCATGTGGTAGGAAATTTGATTCTACCCAATTTTGACTATTGGAAGTCCTGATTTCGACTTATTTTGAGTGAGTTACGGTCTTTTTGGTTCATGGGTTTTCATGGCCATTAGAGGCTGATTGGAGAAGATGAGCAGTACATGCAGTTTCCGGCGCATGTAGTTTTCGGCGCATGCTGTTTCTGGCGCATGCTATTTCTGGCGCATGCTGTTCTGTTTCTGGCGCATGCTGTTTCTGGCGCATGTAGTTTCCTGGCACATGCAGTTTCCGGCGCATGCAGTTTCTGGCGTATGATGTTTCTGGCGCAAGCTGTTTCTGGCACATGCAGTTTCTGCGCATGCTGTTTCCGACGCATGCAGTTTCTGGCGCATGCTGTTTCTGGCGCATGCAGTTTCTGGCACATGCACTTTCTTGCGAATGTAGTTTCTGGCGCATGCTGTTTCTGGCGCATGTTGTTTCTGGCGTATGCAGTTTTCTGGTGCAGGCAGTTTCTGGCTCATGCAGTTTCCTGGCGCATGCTGTTTCTGGCGCATGCTGTTTCTGGCGCATGCTGTTTCTGGCGCATGCTGTTTTCTGGCGCATGTTGTTTCCTGGCGCATGCTGCTTCCTGGCACATGTTGTTTTCAGGCACATGCTGCATGAACTTCTATAATTTCTCGGGCCTTTGGACTAATTCTTGTCCCGAATTAACATTGGTTGATATTGATTGTGACCTTGACTAAAAATTGATCATGCGTTCCTAGTTGGAACTAAGAGACTGGCTAGTCGTCTTATTAAATTGAATGAATGAGACACGTTCATATTAATTATGAACTATTATAATCGATTGGCCGATCCCGAATATTGACATACAGGCACACATGCAGGCTTTAATTTATTTATTTATTTTCTACAAAAAGTAGCATGTGTACTTTATGGTCAAGGCATGATTATTCCGTGGCTAGTTTTGATTGTTGCACTACGCTATGTAAGACCTACAACCTAACCGCACGGGTATCGTTGTAGAGATGTGCATATCGTACCCCGTACGAAAGTACTCATTCTGAATGACCATGATCCACGGCATGGGATTTCACTCAATATAGAGGCTATTAGGTTAAATAAAATGATGATTGCATGGAGAGAACGGATTCCCGAGTTTTTACATGGCAGCCCTCTATGGGACTATTAAGTGCCCGACAGGCCGGCTGGTTCCCACAGATACTGCAAATCTACCACACGGGCAGGGAGTGGTATCTGCTTATATTATTTATTGTACATTGTATATTAACGACGGACGTCCCGCTGGGACTCGTCTAAATACATGGTTGGCGCAATTGATTGATTGGGTAAACTATCCTTGTTTGCGCATAGTAAGAACTGAGGAATCCTTTATCGCATAATTCCAAGATAACTTGGAACCCACAATAGCAAGCCGTAGTAGTTGTCTGGCCGTTTAAATTGATTTAGTTGTGTACTGTACCTACTCTGTTGACTAACTGAAATGATCAGAGTGTCGAGACATGACGGGCCAACTTCTGTCCTTGTTTGGTTGGGAGGTTGGTTCAAAGTGTCGTGACGTTGTGTGAATCCCAGTAGCAAGCAGAGATCTATTATTATATTCTCTTATTTACTGGTTTAATTCCTCATATCGTGCTTCCTTGCGGTACTTGCTATTAGAGGTCTAACCTCTCTGGTTTTGCATGGCCAGATCTAGAGCCGGTTCCCGAGGACTCAGCTTACTTCCACCTCCAAGATGGTCAATACTAGAGGGATGATCGCAGGAGGACTCGAGTGGGTTCCTTACTTTCCCGCTCATTTTGTTACTTACTTTATATTTTGCCGTTTGGCACCGACATGTTAGTCGGATTGTCTTGTACTTACTTTTACATAATTGTAATTAAGTCAGACTGCAGCTGATAACAATTGTGTATACTTTGCTACATCATCTGGCTATGTTTTGTAAAGCCAGATATCAAGAGCATTTTGATTGAGCGTTTGGGATGCCTTACTGCTTTATCTTACATGTTCTCTATTTCTGTTTCTTATTTGAATGATTGAGACAATAGATGTGAAGTGACCATAGTGTGACTTTTATGTAGTATGCACCCCCTCGTCTTATTAGACAGCATTGATCGTATTATACGGTATTCATCTACCCGTAATATGTATTTGGCTGAGTCATTCCCTCGCTCTCCAGTATTCTGGTTCTGGGGCGTGACAAGGTTTTAGTGGTGGCCCATGCATGTCTGATTTCAGACTTGTGGGGTGTTTTGATTTATAGGATGTCTCAATCACACATGTTCCCCCTTGATCTCATGATTCGTTGTTCTCAACTCTAGCTTGACATTCCAGTATCCTTTGACTTCATTGATCTTTTTTGTCCGGTCGTTTGATTGTTCTCTTGTCCCTTTTCAGGGGCACTTCATCCGCATCTGTCAGAGCCGGACAACAGCAACAAGGGCAACATGGACAACCTGACCAGGTTGATCAGCAACAAGGGCCAGTACTACCCCAAGAGACTATCTAAGAAGAAGTGATAGTGGACGCAGCAGCTGGATCGCAGTATCCAGAGGTTCCACCACAACCAACAGTTCCATCTATCCCTGTGGAAGTAGACACACCGGCCCTTCTGGAGATCATGAGAGGGATGATGGCTACTCAGCAACACCAGATGTTATCCCAGCAGCGCATGCACACTCAGTTGCAAGAGCAGAACGTACTACTCAACCAAGGGTTGCAGACAGCTTTGGAAAGAGGGGCAAGGCCAGATTCAGGAGCATCAACCAGATTTTGCAAGTTCAACCCCCGCCGTTTCGAGGGAACGGAGGATGTCGTCTCAGCAGATGCATGGCTTAAGGATATTGAGGCTATTCTGATGGCAGCTAAGGTACCGACAGAAGAACGTGTGGATCAGGTGAAGTTGTTACATCAGGATCTCGCACGTGATTGGTGGGAATCAGATGAAGTAGGCATCAGATGTCCTGTTGGTTGGGACAATTTTATTGCAAGGTTCAACACGAAGTACTATGGAGTTGTGGCACAGTTTGAGCTGCAACAGAAGTTCATCAACCTCAAGCAGGCCGGCAAGACGGTAGATGCTTATGCAGCGGAGTTCTGCAGATTGAGTATGTTCACCCAGAGATGGTAGCTACGGAGAGACAGAGGGCTATGAGGTTCCAGCAAGTGTTTCATCTTGAACTCTTGCAATTGATAGAGGGGCACAATTATCAGACTCTTGACAAAGTATTGACGGTAACCCGAAGGAATGAGATCACCATTCAGAGGATCACGGCAAGAACTGGAGGTCAGAAGAGATCCCACAGTCAGATTGAAGGATGAGGGGGAGCAGCGCCCCGAACAACAACACCATCCCCTGGCATTCGCATTCACGATGTGGCAATACGAGGGCCAGCACCACCACCAAGGCAGCAGCAACAGCAACAGAGGAAGAACCATCAACCCCCAGCGGGCTGTACTTATTGTGGGAAGGTAAGGCACACTAAAGATGTGTGTCGAACATTGAACGGACAGTGTTTGATATGTGGAAATCCAGATTATCGGGTTACCACCTGTCCCATAAATTCGAGGTCAGGAGGACCAGTGCAACAATTTCCTGCTTTGCCAGCACCAGGGGCAGGACAGTATCGAGGACCAGCGGTGGCAGTGAGACCGTTGGCACAGCACCCGTTCATGACCCAGGCTCAGATGTTTCGGCAGCAGGGACCGCCGATGCAGCAACACCAGCATAAACTACCCCAGCATCATCAATGCAGGGGCCAGCAGCAGCACCAGGCTAGGCCGCAACATGGGAACCAACAAGGAGGTCGAGGGCAGGCATTCACTCTGTCCTTGGAGGAGGCATTAGCATCGGAAGATGTTGTGGCAGGTAACATTCTCGTCGCCTAATATCCCGCAGTAGCATTGTTTGATTCGGGAGCATCACACTCATTTATATCTGCACAATTTGCAACACGGCTAGGAATGGAATTCGAGGCATTGTCAGGGAGGTTAAATATACTCACTGGTAATGGGCTCGTAGGAGTTAGTAGAGTTATTCTAGCATGTAGCGTTGTAGTTTGCGGGCATTCCTTACCCGCCCGGTTGATAGAATTTTCTGTTGGAAATTTCGACGTTATCTTAGGCATGGACTGGCTGAAAGACAGTCATGCGATAATAGATTGTCGTAGAGGGAGTGTATCTTTTGATATTCCAAGCATGAAGCAGTTCACCTTAGTCAGATCAGTGGCAACTCAACAAGAGCAGGGAGTAGTGACGACAATGGATGAAGTTCAAGTTCCGAAGGTAGTTGAAGAGTTTCTGGACGTATTTTCCGAAGAACTTCCAGGTCTACCACCGGTTAGGGATATTGAGTTCAGCATAGAATTGGTACCTGGAACTAAACCGATATCAGATCGAGTTTACAGAATGGCAGATTCAGAACAGGCCAAGGTATATCAGCACATAGAGGAACTAAAGGAGAAGAAGTTCATCCAAGCTAGTATATCACCATGGGCAGCACCAGTGGTACTTGTGGGGAAGAAGGATGGGTCATCCAGATTGTGCATCGATTACAGGAAGCTTCACGCGGCAACAGTAAAGAACAAGTACCCACTACCCAGGATCGACAACTTGTTTGATCAGTTGAGCAAAGCTAGAGTTTTCTCTAAGATAGATCTTCGTTCAGGGTATCACCAAGTAAGGGTTCGGAAGGAGGATATTCCCAAGACAGCATTCAGGTCGAAGTATGGGCATTATGAATTCTTGGTAATGCCATTTGGTTTGACCAATGCTCCAGCAATATTTATGGATTTGATGAACCGCATCTTTATGCCGTACTTAGATCAATTTGTCGTTGTGTTTTTTGACGACATTCTCGTCTACTCTGCTAGTGAAGAGGAGCATGAGGACCACCTCAGGAAAGTGTTATAGCTTCTGAGAGAGAACCAGTTGTATGCCAAGCTCAGCAAGTGTGAGTTTTGGTCGGACCATATTTCATTTTTGGGGCACATCGTATCAGGAGCCGGAGTAGCAGTGGATCCCAAGAAGGTAGAAGCAGTAGAGAGTTGGCCAGTACCCAAGACCGTAGCAGATGTGCGGAGTTTCTTAGGATTGGCAGGATATTACAGGAGATTCGTATCAGATTTTGCAAGACTTTCATCACCCATGACCCGCTTGACACGAAAGAATGTACCATTCGTCTGATCAGCAGAATGCCAGGCATCATTTGAGAATCTGAACCAGAAGTTGATATCAGCGCCTATTCTTACATTGCCAGTTGGGCCCGGAGGTTTCACTGTATATTATGATGCGTCAGGTAAAGGACTTGGATGTGTCCTTATGCATCATGGGAAGGTAATAGCGTATGCATCTAGGCAACTTCGAGACCACGAGAAGAATTACCCAACTCATGACTTGGAGTTGGCAGCAGTAGTATTTGCATTGAAGCTATAGAGGCATTACTTATATGGTGACCGAGTGGACATGTACACAGACCATAAAAGTCTGAAGTACATCTTTACTCAGAAGGAGCTGAACATGAGACAGAGAAGATGGTTGGAGTTGATCAAGGATTACGACGTAGAGCTTCAGTATCATCCAGGCAAGGCTAATGTGGTAGCAGCCGCTCTCAGCAGGAGAGGCGACGCATTTATATTGACAACACAGAGGCATATCTTAGAAGACCTTCAGGAGATGGGCATCGAAGTTATACTTTCTAGTGATGTAGGAGTTCTAACAAGTCTACAAGTTCAATCCGACTTGGTAGATAGGATCAAGGAAGCTCAGGCACAAGACCTAAGGATTCAGAAGCTTAGAGCAGAATGTGAGTCAGGACTCAGGAAGGTGATGCAAATTCATGAAGATTGTACACTTAGGTTTGGGTCACGTCTATGTATTCCCAGTAGAGATATCAGACATGAGGTTATGACAGAAGCTCACAGTTCTCAGTATTCTGTACATCCTGGAGGGACCAAGATGTACCAAGATATCAAGAAGCACTTCTGGTGGAACAGGATAAAGAGGGAGATAGCTAGATTTATTTCCCGTTGCTTGGTATGTCAGCAGGTAAAGGCAGAACAGCAGAGGCCAGCTGGATTATTGCAACCGCTTCCTATTCCGGAATGGAAATGGGAACATATTACAATGGACTTTGTGACCGGTTTACCGAGATCACCAAGTGGTAAAAATGTTCTTTGGGTGATAGAAGATCGGCTTACAAAGGTGGCACACTTTCTTCCTTTCAGAGTAGGGCAATCTACAGAAAAGTTGGCAGAGTTGTATATGCAACAGATAGTCAGGCAGCATGGAGTCCCTGTCAGTATTGTGTCAAACAGAGATACCCGTTTTACATCACATTTCTGGAAGAGCTTACATCATAGTCTGGGTACTAAGTTAACATTTTGCACGACTTACCATCCACAGACGGACGGGCAATCAGAAAGAACAATTCAGACTTTAGAAAATATGTTGCGCGCTTGCACCCTAGATTTTAGAGGATCTTGGGAGGTCCACCTGCACTTAGTTGAATTCTCATACAACAACAGTTATCAAGCCAGTATCCAGATGGCGCCATTTGAAGCACTATATGGTAAAATGTGTAGGTCGCCACTAGCATGGGATGATATCGGGGAGAGGAAGATGCTAGGCCCAGAAATGATTGTCCAGACCGTTGAAGTGATTAAGAAAATTAGAGAGCGACTTCGAGTTGCACAAGATCGACATCGTCATTGGGCGGACCAGCATCGTAGGCCGCTAGAGTTTTCTGTTGGGGACCATGTGTTCTTACGGATCTCACCTACCAGTGGGGTTATTAGATTTGGCGTTCGCGGGAAGTTGAGTTCGCGGTATGTGGGCCCATTTGCTATCCTTGATCGGATAGGCGATGTTGCTTATCGTTTATCCCTTCCACCTTCGTTACGAGAGGTGCATGGCGTGTTCCATGTATCTCAGTTACATAGGTACGTATCGGACCCAAGCCATATCCTTAATCATTCTGAGCTGGTTGTTGGTACCAACCTGTCTTACGAGGAACAGCCTGTGTCTATTTTGGACCAAAGAGAGAAGATACTCAAGAACCGAATAATTAGCCTTGTCCGGGTTGCTTGGGGTCATTACTCTTTAGGAGAGTCAACGTGGGAACGTGAGGATGACATCCGATCACGATATCCGTACCTGTTTGACTCACAAGGTATATCTCTTTCTGTATACCTTGATTTTCTTATCTCCTCATGCTTATCACCTTATGAGTAGAATTGCTTGGTGTCGTCGATAGTTAAACATAGATATGTTACTTGCTATTGGCATTGTAGAATGATTGCTTACTCAAATTGCATATACTTAGATTAGTTTAGCTTCGATGTTTCTATCATGCTTGGATTTGAAATTCTGAGGACGGAATTTTTTTAAGGAGGGTAGAGATGTCACTTCCTGTTTTCGGAATACGTATTCTAAATACATGTACTGCTGGAATATATTTATTTAATATTTATCATGTATTATTCTGTATTTAAATCTCTTTAATTTTATGTTAATTTATTTCCTACAATTATTTTCTGTATTTTTATTCTCTGCTTTTACTTTGCTTTTGGGTTCGGCCTAGATTGGTTTGTATTCGGTTTTTGTTGGTTCATCATGAACCGAAACAAACCCCCACCTACCACCACTCCTTCATTTAAAGCCCATTCCCTTTCTCTCTCTTCATTACTTCTTCTCATTTCTCTTCTTCTTCCTCATAACTCCCCCACCAACATAGGAGCACTAGGCAAGTGCCAACTTGCTTCTTGATGGATTCCCATTTTGTTGTTCCATTGTCTTTCTCTCAAGATTCTTAGACGCTTTAGTACTTAGCATTTTCTATTCCCATGGCTCATTTCATGTAGATCTAAGTTTAATATATTTTCAAAATTTTTTTTGGTTTTGATCTAGTAACTTTGTTATTTTTCAAGTTTTGATGGTTCCATGTGGTAGGAAATTTGATTCTACCCAATTTTGACTATTGGAAGTCCTGATTTCGACTTATTTTGAGTGAGTTACGGTCTTTTTGGTTCATGGGTTTTCATGGCCATTAGAGGCTGATTGGAGAAGATGAGCAGTACATGCAGTTTATGGCGCATGTAGTTTCCGGCGCATGCTGTTTCTGGCGCATGCTATTTCTGGCGCATGCTGTTCTGTTTCTGGCGCATGCTGTTTCTGGCGCATGCAGTTTCCTGGCACATGCAGTTTCCGGCGCATGCAGTTTCTGGCGCATGCTGTTTCTGGCGCAAGCTGTTTCTGGCGCATGCAGTTTCTGCGCATGCTGTTTCCGACGCATGCAGTTTCTGGCGTATGCTGTTTCTGGCGCATGCAGTTTCTGGCGCATGCAGTTTCTTGCGAATGTAGTTTCTGGCGCATGCTGTTTCTGGCGCATGTTGTTTCTGGCGTATGCAGTTTTCTGGTGCAGGCAGTTTCTGGCGCATGCAGTTTCCTGGCGCATGCTGTTTCTGGCGTATGCTGTTTCTGGCGCATGCTGTTTCTGGCGCATGCTGTTTTCTGGCGCATGTTGTTTCCTGGCGCATGCTGCTTCCTGGCACATGTTGTTTCCTGGCACATGCTGCATGAACTTCTATAATTTCTCGGGCCTTTGGACTAATTCTTGTCCCGAATTAACATTGGTTGATATTGATTGTGACCTTGACTAAAAATTGATCATGCGTTCCTAGTTGGAACTAAGAGACTGACTAGTCGTCTTATTAAATTGAATGAATGAGACACGTTCATATTAATTATGAACTATTATAATCGATTGGCCGATCCCGAATATTGACATACAGGCACACATGCAGGCTTCAATTTATTTATTTATTTTCTACAAAAAGTAGCATGTGTACTTTATGGTCAAGGCATGATTATTCCGTGGCTAGTTTTGATTGTTGCACTACGCTATGTAAGACCTACAACCTAACCGCACGGGTATCGTTGTAGAGATGTGCATATCGTACCCGGTACGAAAGTACTCATTCTGAATGACCATGATCCACGGCATGGGATTTCACTCAACATAGAGGCTATTAAGTTAAATAAAATGATGATTGCATGGAGATAACGGATTCTCGAGTTTTTACATGGCAGCCCTCTATGGGACTATTAAGTGCCCGACAGGCCGGCTGGTTCCCACAGATACTGCAAATCTACCACACGGGCAGGGAGTGGTATCTGCTTATATTATTTATTGTACATTGTATATTAACGACGGGCGTCCCGCTGGGACTCGTCTAAATACATGGTTGGCGCAATTGATTGATTGGGAAAACTATCCTTGTTTGCGCATAGTAAGAACTGAGGAATCCTTTATCGCATAATTCCAAGATAACTTGGAACCCACAATAGCAAGCCGTAGTAGTTGTCTGGCCGTTTAAATTAATTTAGTTGTGTACTGTACCTACTCTGTTGACTAACTGAAATGATCAGAGTGTCGAGACATGACGGGCCAACTTCTGTCCTTGTTTGGTTGGGAGGTTGGTTCAAAGTGTCGTGATGTTGTGTGAATTCCAGTAGCAAGCAGAGATCTATTATTATATTCTCTTATTTACTGGTTTAATTCCTCATATCGTGCTTCCTTGCGGTACTTGCTATTAGAGGTCTAACCTCTCTGGTTTTGCATGGCCAGATCTAGAGCCGGTTCCCGAGGACTCAGCTTACTTCCACCTCCAAGATGGTCAATACTAGAGGGATGATCGCAGGAGGACTCGAGTGGGTTCCTTACTTCCCCGCTCGTTTTGTTACTTACTTTATATTTTGCCGTTTGGCACCGACATGTTAGTCGGATTGTCTTGTACTTACTTTTACATAATTGTAATTAAGTCAGACTGCAGCTGATAATAATTGTGTATACTTTGCTACATCATCTGGCTATGTTTTGTAAAGCCAGATATCAAGAGCATTTCGACTGAGCGTTTGGGATGCCTTACTGCTTTATCTTACATGTTCTCTATTTCTGTTTCTTATTTGAATAATTGAGACAATAGATGTGAAGTGACCATAGTGTGACTTTTATGTAGTATGCACCCCCTCGTCTTATTAGACAGCATTGATCGTATTATACGGTATTCATCTACCCGTAATACGTATTTGGCTGAGTCATTCCCCCGCTCTCCAGTATTCTGGTTCTGGGGCGTGACAAGGTTTTAGTGGTGGCCCATGCATGTCTGATTTCAGACTTGTGGGGTGTTTTGATTTATAGGATGTCTCAATCACACATGTTCCCCCTTGATCTCATGATTCGTTGTTCTCAACTCTAGCTTGACGTTCCTGTTTTCCATAAATAAATTCACTTTATTTATTTTGTATCTGAGAAAATTACAACTGTAGGAATCTAATCTAGAAGACGATTACTTTATCCCTTGGACGATGCGATGAAGAAAACTCGAACTTTGAAGAACTTGGACAGCAACTAGGCAATCTCTCTGTTCTCTCTGAAAATGACCTCTAGTCTCTGATGAAGATGAAGAAACTCTTTTTTATAGAGTTCAGGATAACTGTCCTTAAGCATACGCTCAGGTAGTTACTTGACGTGTGCATAACTGCAGGGACGCATGACGAATTCTGATGGAGACACATTAGCGTGCGGTTGAAAGTAGTGGAGCATGTTCAGGAGAGATTGATGGCCTGGATGCCACGTTGCATAACTTCTAGAGAAGTGGATAACTGGTACAGGACACGTGAGAACGTGTGTTGACTGTAATCCTGGATATGGTTGTTGTAATACGCTGCCTTGTTGAAGGAGAGTTTATACGCTGACTTGGATAGCGTAGTGCCATAGGAAAATCATACGCTCACTTTATGGACAAGGAGTCATGTGAGGTCATACGCTTGCTTAGTTAACAAGAAATCATGTAAGGTCCATACGCTCACTTGACTGTGTGAAGAAGGAGTCATATGAGGTCGATACGCTCACTTGACTGGATGAAGAAGGAGTCATGTGAGGTCCATACGCTCGCTGGAGAAGTGGCCACGTGGCTATCATCAATCTTCTTTGGTACACCATAGCTTCCCATAACTGACAAAATCTTCTCGAGCGTTGTGACTGCGGATTTGACGGCTGACAGACTGTCAAAACTGACAGTAATGATGGCTTTTGTATTTATGAAGGCTGCTGAGTTGTCCTCGTAAAAGACAAAACCGGCTCTTCAAAAACCTATACGACGGTTACTTTTCTCGTGACAGCTGTCTTTGTACGAAAGATGAAGTGTCAGATTCATTCCTCATTTAAACATATGCTGTGCTGTCACTTCAGTAAATAATAAAATATTTACTGAGCGTATGGCTTTTGAATGAGCGTATGGCTTCAACTGACATCTGTCTTTAAGCATATGGATGAAAATGACAGCGTGTCATAATTTTCCACATCCTACAAGACCCCCTTCAAAGTTTTTGAACTTTATGAGTTTCAAAAGTTCGAAATTACTTTGAACAGAAAGTGGGAATGAGTCCTGACACGCTGGCATGAGTTCATTAAATGTCATGATGACTCTTCATTTTTCGAGATTGATTGAATCTGATAGAAGAATATGAACAGACGAACCATCGGATGAATATAATAAATGCACGGATGAACCGTCAAGTATTAATGAATGAATATCAGGAAAAGACACGTTCCTTTAATTCTGGCAAATATATGCCTATAAATAGAGCATCTCTTTGAGTAGAAGGATCACACATTATTCTCCTTTATTCAAAATGTCTTCCGAAGAGAACACGAAGAAAACCGAAGTCGTCTCCAAAGTCGATGAAAATGCTAAAGAGCACTCGACTCCACAAAAGAAGGAGACGGGCGAAAGCTCGTCTGCTCCCAAGCTGCCGAAAGATATCTTGGATTTCTTGGTCGAACAAGGAGAAACCGAAGAAGAAGAAGCAATGAGGCTGGCTGCCTGTCAGTTCTTGGTGCGGTCAGGAAATGATGTATTCAATTCTTTTGCTAATTATGTATGTGGTCCTCGTCCCAAATACGAAAGGGATTACAGTGATCTTCCATGATGATGTATTTCTTGAAGAATTTGTCTCAAATAAACTCTGTTTAAGGAAACTTTGTTTATGATGTATCCTTCCTGCTTTATATTATTTTGCCTTTATTCACTGATCTTTTAGACTCAAAAAATCAAAAGGGCGAGATATCATTTCCATAGAATATGGTACATACTGAGATAGAAAATTCAGAGGTGATATGGACATGATTTTCTTATACAAGATCTTTATTAAATTCACTGGGAATCTAATAAGACAAAATATCAAATTCTCTGGGAAAATGATACATGGTAGAATTTCAGTTTCCGCTGGGGATAATGACATCGAAATAGCTTTTGTAGAGAAGAATAAATTTTTGATTTTACATTTGCTGGGGAGTAATGAAAATATTATTTATACATAATATTTCTTTAAGAATTTGCCATTGATAGGCATCATCGTGACTTTCCCGTCCATAGAGGCAAGCTGATATGCTCCATTAGAGAAGACTTTGTTTACTACGAATGGGCCTTCCCATTTCGCATCAAATTTGCCTTTGCTCATATGTGTCATGGTCATCGGACGTCTGACAGTAAGGACCAATTCTCCCTTTTGATATGTTCTGACTTTGACTTTCCGATTAAAAGCTTTTGAGATTCGGGCTTGATATAGCTCGATATTTTGTTGCGCATACAATCGTTTTTCATCTAGAGCTTCCAACTCTTGAAGTCGAAGTCGATCATTATTCTCTGCAGTGAGTTCATTAGCGATTGCTATCCTTAAAGAAGGAATTTGAATCTCTAAGGGAAGAACAGCTTCACACCCATATACCAAAGAGAAAGGTGTACATCCGGTCGCATTGCGAACTGTGGTACGATAAGCCCATAAACATTCACCAAGCTTCTCACTCCAGTTACGTTTATTGGAAGAAACGAACTTTTTCAAGAGTTTGATGATTGTTTTGTTGAAAGCCTCTGCTAGTCCATCGGCTGCTGGATTATATGCTGTAGAAGCCAGATTATTAATCCGATGATCATCACAGAATCGAGTAAATTTCTGGCTGACGAACTGTGGTCCATTATCATGGATAATACGCCGAGGAACACCAAATCAATAGATGACATGATGTTTGACAAAGTTGATAACATTAGAAGTCTTGACTTCAGATAACGGGATTGCTTCAGCCCATTTAGAAAAGTAATCAGTTATTGCTAGAATAAACCGATGTCCTTTTGATGATGGTGGATTGATAGGACCGATGACGTCCATGCCCCAAGCTTCAAAGAGCCATGATGCCGCTGTTGGGTGTAAGAACTCCGATGGTTGATGGATAAAGTCTGCATGAATTTGACAGGCTTTACATTTCCGAGCATATTGAATGGTATCAGCTACCATCGTGGGCCAATAATAACCCATACGTCGGATACGATCTTGAAGTTTTGGACCTGGCTGGTGAGCTCCGCAGACGCCATCATGTGCTTCACGGATTATCTGTTGTGCTTCTTCACCAGCGATGCATCGAAGGAGAAGACCATCATAGGCTCGACGATATAGTGTCTTCGTAGTATGATTATAATAGAATCTGAGAGACCGGCGCCGGATAGATGCTGCTTCACTCGGGTTATCAGGAAGTATGTCATACAACACAAAGTCCAGAAACGGACGTCTCCAGTCTTCAGTTACGGTGTCTATTTTGTTAGAAAAGACATATTCCATAGTAGAATCGGAAGAAGACAAGGACACTTTGTCAAATTTTAATTCAGCATCAAAGTTGAGAGAATCTTCGTCTGGATTATGGGGAAAAACCAAAGCCAGATTATTTTCAACGCAGAATAGTTCTCGGTTATAAACCACTATCACTTGCTGACATCTGATTGGTATGGCTAATACAGCAGCAAGATTAGCCAAAGCATCAGCTTCTGCATTATAGGCTCGTCGAACATGTTCGATAAAGAAACCTTCAAAGGAGGAGGCCATAGAGAGTGCTATTCGATGATAAGGTATCAAATCTTGATGACGAACTTCATACGTTCCTCTGATCTGATTGATGATAAGCTTAGAGTCTCCATAAACTTCTAAATATTGAACATCCAGATGTTTAGCGAGTTGAAGACCAATGAGCAACGCATTGTATTCTGCAACATTATTTGAACATGATTGATCCAGAGAATAAGCCCTCTGAATAGTTAATCCCTCTGGGGATACAAGAACAATTCCAACTCCGGCGATAATATCGCCGTTAGGACCTATTCTAGATGCTCCATCAAAGAATAGACGCCAGGTAGGAACTTCTTCAGAAACCAGATTTGAATCTAGAACTTCATCGGGAATCTCATCATATAATTTAGAATCTTCTGGGACTGCATGAGCTGCTAGAAAATCAGCAAGAGCCTGTCCTTTAACTGACTTCTGAGGAATATAATGCATGTCATATTGGGCTAACAAGATTCCCCAATTAGCTAGTCTGGAGTTGAGAATACCAGGTTTCTTCATCATAATCCTGATGGGATTCACTCTGGAAATGACATGAATCGTTTGACCGATAATATAATGTCGCGTTTTCTGAACAGCAAACATTAATGCTAGGCATTCTTTCTCGATTGGAGAATAACGCGGTTCAGCGCCTGTCATTGTGCGACTGAGATAATAAATGGCCTGTTCATGACCATCTTTATTTTTCTGGGCGAGTAATGCACCAAGAGAATGATCCATAGCTCGAACATATAGAAGAAATGGTATTCCCGAGATGGGAGGTACCAAAACTGGAGGGTTCATGAGGTACTGTTTGATGTCATCAAATGCTTTTTGACATTCTTCGTTCCAGATGAAAGATACACCTTTCTTCAGAAGTTTGTGGAATGGTCTGCAGCGTCCTGATAAATTGGAAATGAATCTCCTGATATAAGCAATTCTTTCTTGAAATCCTCGTAGCTCTTTTAAGGTGCGTGGAGGACGCATCTCTTGGATGGCTTTGATCTTCTCGGGATCCACGTGTATACCTTTAGCGGTAATGACGAAGCCGAGAAATTTACCACTAGAGACGCCCAGGAAGGACTTAGTAGGGTTCATTTTAAGTTGATGCTGACGCATTAAATCAAAGATAGTCTTCAAATCTTGGATATGATCCTCCTTTCGTCGACTTTTGACTGCAATATCATCAACATAGCATTCGACTATTTTTCAGAGATGTTCACGAAATATAGTGCTCATTGCTCGCTGATATGTTGCTCCTGCATTCTTGAGACCAAATGGCATCACTGTATAACAGTATGTACCGATCGGCGTTCTGAAGGAAGTGTGTTTTTCATCATCTGGAAATCGAAACCACATGTATTGTCGATCATGACATCAGTAATTGGAAGAGGAAACTCGTCTTTGGGACAAGCTGCATTGAGATCGCGAAAGTCTATACAGACTCGGATGTAGCCAGTCTTTTTAAGGACAGGAACAATGTTAGCCACCCAGTCAGGATGTTGTTCCTCTCGAATAAATCCAGAAGCCATAAGCTTGTTGACTTCAGCTTCAATTGCATCCATAATGTCTGGACGAAATCGTCGCTGTTGTTGTTTGACCGGTTTAGCATTTGGCATGATATTGAGTTTGTGCATTGCGATCTTCGGATCTAGTCCTGGCATATCCTCGTAGCTCCAGGCGAAGACATCGATATAATCACGAATAAGCTTGATCATGTCTTGCTTATCTATTTCTGAAAGACTCTCACTGATGAATATTGGTTTACGAGAACCTTCTTCACCAACATCAATTTGGATCAGTTTATCTTCAGTAGGAGGTTCCCTCTGTTCGAACCTGAATTCCCATTGATTCTCTAATCTTTGAGCCCATTGTTCCGATTCGTGTGATATTTCAAAATCATCCTCATCTTCATCATTTTCTTGTGGGCCATCAACAGAGACCATATTGATGGATAGAATAGAGCGATAAAGATCGCCAACACTCGTGTCAGAATCCCAAGAGAGAGAATCAGAAGACTCAGATCGTTCATCTTCAGATTGTTCGTCTTTATTGAATTTTGACTCTTCATGGACTATGTTGATAAAAGGGGTAGGAGCAATATAACCTAAACCACATTTTGTCCTTCCGTATTTTAATGGAGGACTTCGAACAGGCATTCTTCTTCCTTTTCCATTATTGAGACTGGTTTTAAAGTCATAACCCATATTTTTGATGATATTTTTGGATTGCTGACTGTAGCGACGCAGTTGTAACCTTCCAGTATCGTCATTTATATCATCTTCTTCCAAGTTAGGAGGATTCTGAGGTCCTTTATAGAAAAATATTGGATTTTCTCCCTTCTTTCGACTGGGGACCACAAAGTATGATTTCTGTATAGAGTCTAATGATATGTCTGTATGAAGAGCTTGAACAACCCCTATAGTTAGTGGCTCTAAGCTATTTAGCAATTGTAAATAACTTTGTACATAACCACAAACATCAATATACTGCAAAGGAGATGCTTCATTAATACTAGATGCTGTATTTACAACAGAAGGCTGAGCCTTATCAGACTTAGTCAGATTAATGACAAAGGGGGAGGAAGAAGAACAGTTAGAATTTTTGTTTCGATTAAGATCGATAACAAAAGGCTCAGAAGAGGTGAGCTCCCTTGAAGAAGACCGTGGATAAGTAATGCGTCCACTGACTGGAATGACTAGAGTATCTGATCTAGCCTGAGAAGATGGAGGGGGAGTGATGAGTCCATTGACAGGAATGATCAGCGAACTTTGTGAAGCTTGGGAAGATGGTGCAGTAGTGCGTCCACTGACAGGAATTATCAGTGAGCCCTGGGCAGATGATGAAGTAGTACGTCCACTGACCGGAATTATCAGTGAGCCTTCTTCAGATGATCTAACAGACTGCGGAGGAGTGATACGCCCTTTTACAGGAATAACAAAAGTGTCAACTTTGGATGTCTCATCTTCATTATCCATAGCTTGCAAGACTTTCGAGTATTCATCTTTGTACATGCGAGCGTCATTGAAGTAAGCTTTGACTCCTTTGAATGGGTAAAGATCTGCCACTTCTTTTTGAACCTCTCCATTATCATCAACATATTTGAAGCACTGATGAAGGGTTGAAGGAACGACATTATGTTCATGCAAGAAAGGTCTCCCCAATAGAGCTTTGTATGAGCAACCATGATTGTCGATGATGTAAAAAGTAACCTTAGTACGAAGATCGCCTATTTGAAATTTAAGGCAAATCTTGCCTAAAGGCTCACTTTTTCCTTGATTGAATCCCAAGATGGTAGTGATAGTGCTGGAGAGACTATGCACAGGTATCTTCAATGCATCTAACATAGCCTTTGGCATAATACTGAGAGCGGATCCTGGATCAATCAGTAAACGATCAACCTTCATAGAATCAATATATCCTGTATGATATAAAGGACGGTCATGTCGATTATCCTCTAGCAGCATATCGTCCTGCGTAAAGGTAATGTTTGGAATAAATTCCAATACATTATGGCAATGAGAAACAGGTCCTGTTTCCAACTTCTTGAGAAGAGTTAAGCAGGTTTCTGCTTGCAGCAGTGCTTCACTTAAAGTTTCTCGAGTCTCTTTAGAGAGGCGTAAGAGCTCGAAGATTGATAATTTAGCTGGGGTATTGGCTAGTTGAGCCAATATATCAAAATTATAAGGCTTTTCAAGTCCTGTAGGAGATGACTTCTTCAATGGTTTGTCGAAGCGGACTTGTTGTTTGCCTTTGTCAGCTGCTGTTGGTTTAGAAGGAACTGTCTCAACAGGAACATTTAAAGGCTCTTCAGTAGAGACTGGAATTGAAGCTGTAACCGGAGGAACGTCAGAAATTTCTTCAGAAACTTCAGCATAATCTTTCAGATATACTTTTCCAGACCGAGTTCCAGCATGAACTTCAACTTCAGATTCTGGTTCAAGGTCTATGGAAACCATGCTGCAATTCTTTATTTTGCTCTTGGTTCTTTTATGTTTGATGAAAGCTTCATTCCAGAAACCAAGGCCAACACGAGATTGATTATGTCTCATGGTGATGGCCAAAGGTGCTCGGAGTCCCTTGCCTGAGTTCAAACCTGGGGCAGTGGCTAGATCATAACCCATTTTTGCCATCAATTCACAAGATTGTGAACTGTATAAATGAAAAGCAGGTTTGTACCTATCTTCAATTTGAGGTACAGATTTTATCTTCGTAGAGAATGAATTTCCTGCTGAGATGAAAGTAGAGGTTAGATAAAAATCGGGTGTGAAACTAGAAGTCACATTGCATGACTTAGTCTTCCCGAGCTTCTTTTTAGATGAGGAAATCTTCCGAGGAGAAGAGGAAGACGTCTCAAACTCTGTCTTTAAGTCTGGGTGAATCCACATGATTTCTCCCTTCTTGGTTGTGACAGGAACAAGTCCGTCATTCTGTGCTGGTGGGATGTTTATAACTTCGAGAGTTGCTTTGGGGATAGGAACAATCCCACTTTCCACCATTAAGGGAGGGAAGTCACCGAACTGCATTAAAATTACATTTGCTGTGACTGTTTTGTCTTTGGGTGTTAATGTCACAGCTCCTGATTTAATCATCTCTTGAATCTTCCCTTTTAATACATAGCAAGACCGGATTGTATGACCCAGTATTCTATGATATGGACAGTATTTTGGATGATCTGCCTTATTGGCTTCATCAGGCTTTTTAATTTCTGGCAATTGAATCTTATTACCTTTGAGTAAGCATTCAAAGATACCCTGAACATCGTCATCATCGAAAGAATATTCTTCTTTCGGCCGAGGAGATCTCTGTTGTTGATTTGTTGGAGCTGAAGTAGCTTGGGTAGTCTTTACTTCTTGACTACTGTTTTGGAGATTGACTTCAAGAGCTTCTTTCCCTTTGCGATTGTTGGGTCGAGTACTATTGCTAGCACTCTGATTTGAATCTTTGGGAGCCATTTGTACCCCCAGACCCTTGAAGGTCTCAGCACTGACCTCGGCAGCCTTGGCACTGACAATGAAAGAAGGCCAATCTTGGAACTGAGTGGACCCTGTCCACATACTGATAATTGGTAAGAGGTTCGACTTGCAAGTGTCGATCGTAACAGCATCGGGAGTTCCAAGAGGCATTTTGAGGGCTTCTCTTCTGAATCTCTCAATAAATTCCTCAGTGGTCTCATTATTCTTCTGTTTGATTCTTATGAGGGCCGACATGGTCATATCATTGAGCCCTTCGTAGAATCGTTCAACAAACATTTGCTTAAAACCGGCGAATGAGGTAATGCATCCATCAGGGAGACTTCTATACCATTCATAAGCCGTTCCTTTGAGACATCCAATGAACACCCGAGTAAGAAGGGCGTCACTTGGTTGCAATTGATCAGTCATTACTTCAAAATGATTAATGAACTGACTTGGAGAGGTTGTCCCATCATAGAAAGAGATGGTCGGAGGTTTGTATTTTGGTGGATACGATACCTGCTTCCATTCTATCGGATAAGGCTGTTTGATGCCTAACCTTTGTAAGCCATCCTTCTGTTTGAATGCCTCGAATTGAGTTTTGAGATTCTTCAATTCTTCAGAGACAACTCCCGAAGATTGTGGAGTTGTGGCTTGTAGAGTGTAATTGGGAGGAGGGACTACAGCATATGTACCACCCCCAGCTCCAGAGTGACTTGGTGTGGTTTGTACAGGAACATTAGATTGTACCCCCGGAATAGTAGAGGGTTCGGGGTTTGGAACAACAGGGGTATTCAATACCACTGGTGGTGCTGTCTGTTGTTGAGCCTGCATTAGAGTGTGTATAGCACTCAATGTATCTGCCATAGCTCGTAATTGTTGTTCTAAAGAAGAAATCCTCTGTTCATGAGCCTCATTGCTAGTCGAAGGTTCATGATCACTTTCTGCCATGATCACTTTCTGCCATGTAAGTGGTAATCATTCGAGGAATAGATGATGAAACAGTCTGTTCTGAATCATCACTGTGTGAATCAGTATCTTTCCCAGGGCTTTTTACAGGAGTCAATACTGGAAAATTGGACTCTCCAAGGAAGTCTTCTGTGATCTCCGGATTACCACTTGGATGAGAAGAAGAAGAGGCTCTGGTCAAGGCTCCGGTCCTGGATCGAGTGCCGAGATAAACACCATCTTCAGAGTCTGATATAGCATCAGACCGTATGCTACCCCCAATACTTCTGGAAGTCATGTTGATAGAAGCATAAAGAGGTTCATCTTCATCCAATATTGGTTCATATTGAATCCGTTCAAAAATAGATTGTTTTTTTGGTGAACAACAACATTGGATGACAACCCGAGGTTGGAAGTCACAACCATGCTTTTCATGGTGAATATGGGCAATGTCATAGCCAGATGAAGTGTCAATTCTCTGTTTATTTTGCAAATATTCTCGGAGATCTATAGGAACAGATTGGGAAGTATTTGAAGATAGTTTCTGTGTAGAAACTTGTCTTTTGTTCTTCTGTCTTCTTGGTTCCTGAGTGTATAAAGACTGATTAATTTGAGCCACATAGTTCTTGGCATATTCTGCATCAGGGTCTAATATACTTGTCTCAGTGGAACTGAACCGATTCTGATTAAGCTTATTACGAAGATCCGTGGGAGATTTGACTTTGATATCAGTCTTGGATACTTGTAATTTGCCTTTCTCAGACCGAGAAATTTTGAGAGAAGGAAGATGAGTATTATTCCGACTAGGAGTCGGTAATAATCCATCTTTGGAGGAATTAGCCAAAAGGCGTTTTCCATTGTTTGATCTAGTAAGAGTACTAGTCAAATTAACTCCAGAGGTAAAGACCTTAGGAGTAGAGGAGTTGACTAAAGAGTCTTTCTCCTTGGTTGGCACAAGATGTGCAAGTTGAGGGGGAATCATTTGTATGTTCTGTGGAAGAGAACCTCCAATCTGATTTTCAGAAACAGTCAAAGGACTGTATTTGTTAGCATATGCTGACTTCAGTTTGGACTTCTGGTCATACGCTGCCTTTTTATTAGCATACACTGGTTTTGGCTCGGCGTACGCTGCCTGATGTTGGCTTTTGTACACTGCCTTTGCCGTACGCTGCCCTTTGAATGCCATACGCTCAGAGTCATCAATGGCTAAAGAGCCGACTGCTGTCGTAAGAATAGAGGGAGAAGGGACCTTGACATGTCCAGAGATGGTTTTCTTTGTACACGCTGACTTGGTTAAAGAACCAATTTTGTCAGCGTGACTAGGGGAAACCACTGTTGCCGTGTTCCGAGAAGCCGAAGTGTACTTCATGGAAGTTGAAGACGTGTTCTTGTCAGCATGAGAAGTGACAGAAGCGTCTCGAATTGCTGCAGAAGACTTAGGGACATAGACGGAGTGTCCCTTCATCTTGGCAACAGGAAGAGCGGAGGAAGCAGTGCGGCCCTCCTTCGCCTTGAGCATTTCTTCATAAGCCGATTGGTCGAATTGTACAACCATCATCTTCTTCGTCAAGCCGATCGACGAAGTATCGCATTGAGTTGTTGCTATCTCATTGGAGGAGACAGCTTTCCCCAGCAGAGTCGCCAATTTATTTTCCATAAATAAATTCACTTTATTTATTTTGTATCGGAGAAAATTACAACTGTAGGAATCTAATCTAGAAGACGATTACTTTATCCCTTGGACGATGCGATGAAGAAAACTCGAACTTTGAAGAACTTGGACAGCAACTGGGCAATCTCTCTGTTCTCTCTGAAAATGACATCTAGTCTCTGATGAAGATGAAGAAACTCTTTTTTATAGAGTTCAGGATAACTGTCCTTAAGCATACGCTCAGGTAGTTACTTGACGTGTGCATAACTGCAGGGACGCGTGGCGAATTCTGATGGAGACACATTAGCGTGCGGTTGAAAGTAGTGGAGCATATTCAGGAGAGATTGATGGCCTGGATGCCACGTTGCATAACTTCTAGAGAAGTGGATAACTGGTACAGGACACGTGAGAACGTGTGTTGACTGTAATCCTGGATATGGTTGTTGTAATACGCTGCCTTGTTGAAGGAGAGTTTATACGCTGACTTGGATAGCGTAGTGCCATAGGAAAATCATACGCTCACTTTATGGGCAAGGAGTCATGTGAGGTCATACGCTCGCTTAGTTAACAAGAAATCATGTAAGGTCCATACGCTCACTTGACTGTGTGAAGAAGGAGTCATGTGAGGTCGATACGCTCACTTGACTGGATGAAGAAGGAGTCATGTGAGGTCCATACGCTCGCTGGAGAAGTGGCCACGTGGCTATCATCAATCTTCTTTGGTACACCATAGCTTCCCATAACTGACAAAATCTTCGCGAGCGTTGTGACTGCGGATTTGACGGCTAACAGACTGTCAAAACTGACAGTAATGATGGCTTTTGTATTTATGAAGGCTGCTGAGTTGTCCTCGTAAAAGACAAAACCGGCTCTTCGAAAACCTATACGACGGTTACTTTTCTCGTGACAGCTGTCTTTGCACGAAAGATGAAGTGTCAGATTCATTCCTCATTTAAACATATGCTGTGCTGTCACTTCAGTAAATAATAAAATATTTACTGAGCGTATGGCTTTTGAATGAGCGTATGGCTTCAACTGACATCTGTCTTTAAGCTTATGGATGAAAATGACAGCGTGTCATAATTTTCCACATCCGATTTCAGACTTGTGGGGTGTTTTGATTTATAGGATGTCTCAATCACACATGTTCCCCCTTGATCTCATAATTCGTTGTTCTCAACTCTAGCTTGACATTCCAGTATCCTTTGACTTCATTGATCTTTTTTGTCCGGTCGTTTGATTGTTCTCTTGTCCCTTTTTAGGGGCACTTCATCCGCATCTGTCAGAGCCGGACAACAGCAACAAGGGCAACATAGACAACCTGACCAGGTTGATCAGCAACAAGGGCCAGTACTACCCCAAGAGACTATCTAAGAAGAAGTGATAGTGGAAGCAGCAGCTGGATCGCAGTATCCAGAGGTTCCACCACAACCAACAGTTCCACCTATCCCTGTGGAAGTAGACACACCGGCCCTTCTGGAGATCATGAGAGGGATGATGGCTACTCAGCAACACCAGATGTTATCCCAGCAGCGCATGCACACTCAGTTGCAAGAGCAGAACGTACTACTCAACCAAGGGTTGCAGACAGCTTTGGAAAGAGGGGCAAGGCCAAATTCAGGAGCATCAACCAGATTTTGCAAGTTCAACCCCCGCCCTTTCGAGGGAACGGAGGATGTCGTCTCAGCAGATGCATGGCTTAAGGATATTGAGGCTATTCTGATGGCAGCTAAGGTACCGACAGAAGAACGTGTGGATCAGGTGAAGTTGTTACATCAGGATCTCGCACGTGATTGGTGGAAATCAGATGAAGTAGGCATCAGATGTCCTGTTGGTTGGGACGATTTTACTGCAAGGTTCAACACGAAGTACTATAGAGTTGTGGCGCAGTTTGAGCTGCAACAGAAGTTCATCAACCTCAAGCAGGCCGGCAAGACGGTAGATGCTTATGTAGCGGAGTTCTGCAGATTGAGTATGTTCGCCCAGAGATGGTAGCAACGGAGAGACAGAGGGCTATGAGGTTCCAGCAAGGGTTTCATCTTAAACTCTTGCAATTGATAGAGGGGCACAATTATCAGACTCTTGACAAAGTATTGACGGCAACCCGAAGGAATGAGATCACCATTCAGAGGATCACGGCAAGAACTGGAGGTCAGAAGAGATCCCACAGTCAGATTGAAGGATGAGGGGGAGCAGCGCCCCGAACAACAACACCATCCCCTGGCATTCGCATTCACGATGTGGCAATACGAGGGCCAGCACCACCACCAAGGCAGCAGCAACAGCAACAGAGAAAGAACCATCAACCCCCAGCGGGCTGCACTTATTGTGGGAAGGTAAGGCACACTAAAGATGTGTGTCGAACATTGAACGGACAGTGTTTGATATGTGGAAATCCAGATTATCGGGTTACCACCTGTCCCATGAATTCGAGGTCAGGAGGACCAGTGCAACAATTTCCTGCTTTGCCAGCACCAGGGGCAGGACAGTATCGAGGACCAGCGGTGGCAGTGAGACCGTTGGCACAGCACCCGTTCATGACCCAGGCTCAGATGTTTCGGCAGCAGGGACCGCCGATGCAGCAACACCAGTATAAACCACCCCAGCATCATCAATGCAGGGGCCAGCAGCAGCACCAGGCTAGGCCGCAACATGGGAACCAACAAGGAGGTCGAGGGCAGGCATTCACTCTGTCCTTGGAGAAGGCATTAGCATCGGGAGATGTTGTGGCAGGTAACATTCTCGTCGCCTAATATCCCACAGTAGCATTGTTTGATTCGGGAGCATTATACTCATTTATATCTGCACAATTTGCAACACGGCTAGGAATGGAATTCGAGGCATTGTCAGGGAGGTTAAATATACTCACTGGTAATGGGCTCGTAGGAGTTAGTAGAGTTATTCTAGCATGTAGCATTGTAGTTTGCGGGCATTCCTTACCCGCCCGGTTGATAGAATTTTCTGTTGGAAATTTCGACGTTATCTTAGGCATGGACTGGCTGAAAGACAGTCATGCGATAATAGATTGTCGTAGAGGGAGTGTATCTTTTGATATTCCAAGCATGAAGCGGTTCACCTTAGTCAGATCAGTGGCAACTCAACAAGAGCAGGGAGTAGTGACGACAATGGATGAAGTTCAAGTTCCGAAGGTAGTTGAAGAGTTTCTGGACGTATTTCCCGAAGAACTTCCAGGTCTACCACCGGTTAGGGATATTGAGTTCAGCATAGAATTGGTACCTGGAACTAAACCGATATCAGATCGAGTTTACAGAATGGCAGATTCAGAACAGGCCAAGGTATATCAGCACATAGAGGAACTGAAGGAGAAGAAGTTCATCCAAGCTAGTATATCACCATGGGCAGCACCAGTGGTACTTGTGGGGAAGAAGGATGGGTCATCCAGATTGTGCATCGATTACAGGAAGCTTCACGCGGCAACAGTAAAGAACAAGTACCCACTACCCAGGATCGACAACTTGTTTGATCAGTTGAGCAAAGCTAGAGTTTTTTCTAAGATAGATCTTCGTTCAGGGTATCACCAAGTAAGGGTTCGGAAGGAGGATATTCCCAAGACAGCATTCAGGTCGACGTATGGGCATTATGAATTCTTGGTAATGCCATTTGGTTTGACCAATGCTCCAGCAATATTTATGGATTTGATGAACCGCATCTTTATGCCGTACTTAGATCAATTTGTTGTTGTGTTTCTTGACGACATTCTCGTCTACTCTGCTAGTGAAGAGGAGCATGAGGACCACCTTAGGAAAGTGTTACAGCTTCTGAGAGAGAACCAGTTGTATGCCAAGCTCAGCAAGTGTGAGTTTTGGTCGGACCATATTTCATTTTTGGGGCACATCGTATCAGGAGCTGGAGTAGCAGTGGATCCCAAGAAGGTAGAAACAGTAGAGAGTTGGTCAGTACCCAAGACCGTAGCAGATGTGCGGAGTTTCTTAGGATTGGCAGGATATTACAGGAGATTCGTATCAGATTTTGCAAGACTTTCATCACCCATGACCCGCTTGACACGAAAGAATGTACCATTCGTCTGATCAGCAGAATGCCAGGCATCATTTGAGAATCTGAACCAGAAGTTGATATCAGCGCCTATTCTTACATTGCCAGTTGGGCCCGGAGGTTTCACTGTATATTGTGATGCGTCAGGTAAAGGACTTGGATGTGTCCTTATGCAGCATGGGAAGGTAATAGCGTATGCATCTAGGCAACTTCGAGACCACGAGAAGAATTACCCAACTCATGACTTGGAGTTGGCAGCAGTAGTATTTGCATTGAAGCTATAGAGGCATTACTTATATGGTGACCGAGTGGACATGTACACAGACCATAAAAGTCTGAAGTACATCTTTACTCAGAAGGAGCTGAACATGAGACAGAGAAGATGGTTGGAGTTGATCAAGGATTACGACGTAGAGCTTCAGTATCATCCAGGCAAGGCTAATGTGGTAGCAGACGCTCTCAGCAGGAGAGGCGACGCATTTATGTTGACAACACAGAGGCATATCTTAGAAGACCTTCAGGAGATGGGCATCGAAGTTATACTTCCTAGTGATGTAGGAGTTCTAACAAGTCTACAAGTTCAATCCGACTTGGTAGATAGGATCGAGGCAGCTCAGGCACAAGACCTAAGGATTCAGAAGCTTAGAGCAGAATGTGAGTCAGGACTCAGGATGGAGATACAAATTCATGAAGATTGTACACTTAGGTTTGGGTCACGTCTATGTATTCCCAGTGGAGATATCAGACATGAGGTTATGACAGAAGCTCACAGTTCTCAGTATTCTGTACATCCTGGAGGGACCAAGATGTACCAAGATATCAAGAAGCACTTCTGGTGGAACGGGATGAAGAGGGAGATAGCTAGATTTATTTCCCGTTGCTTGGTATGTCAGCAGATAAAGGCAGAACAGCAGAGGCCAGCTGGATTATTGCAACCGCTTCCTATTCCGGAATGGAAATGGGAACATATTACAATGGACTTTGTGACCGGTTTACCGAGATCACCAAGTGGTAAAGATATTATTTGGGTGATAGTAGATCGGCTTACAAAGGTGGCACACTTTCTTCCTTTCAGAGTAGGGCAATCTACAGAAAAGTTGGCAGAGTTGTATATGCAACAGATAGTCAGGCAGCATGGAGTCCCTGTCAGTATTGTGTCAAACAGAGATACCCGTTTTACATCACATTTCTGGAAGAGCTTACATCATAGTCTGGGTACTAAGTTAACATTTAGCACGGCTTACCATCCACAGACGGACGGGCAATCAGAAAGAACAATTCAGACTTTAGAAAATATGTTGCGCGCTTGCACCCTAGATTTTAGAGGATCTTGGGAGGTCCACCTGCACTTAGTTGAATTCTCATACAACAACAGTTATCAAGCCAGTATCCAGATGGCGCCATTTGAAGCACTATATGGTAAAATGTGTAGGTCGCCACTAGCATGGGATGATATCGGGGAGAGGAAGATGCTAGGCCCAGAAATGATTGTCCAGACCGTTGAAGTGATTAAGAAAATTAGAGAGCGACTTCGAGTTGCACAAGATCGACATCGTCATTGGGCGGACCAGCATCGTAGGCCGCTAGAGTTTTCTGTTGGGGACCATGTGTTCTTACGAATCTCACCTACCAGTGGGGTTATTAGATTTGGCGTTCGCGGGAAGTTGAGTTTGCGGTATGTGGGCCCATTTGCTATCCTTGATCGGATAGGCGATGTTGCTTATCGTTTATCCCTTCCACCTTCGTTACGAGAGGTGCATGGCGTGTTCCATGTATCTTAGTTACATAGGTATGTATCGGACCCAAGCCATATCCTTAATCATTCTGAGCTGGTTGTTGGTACCAACCTGTCTTACGAGGAACAGCCTGTGTCTATTTTGGACCAAAGAGAGAAGATACTCAAGAACCGAATAATTAGCCTTGTCCGGGTTGCTTGGGGTCATCACTCTTTAGGAGAGTCAACGTGGGAACGTGAGGATGACATCCGATCACGATATCCGCACCTGTTTGACTCACAAGGTATATCTCTTTCTGTATACCTTGATTTTCTTATCTCCTCATGCTTATCACCTTATGAGTAGAATTGCTTGGTGTCGTCGATAGTTAAACATAGATATGTTACTTGCTATTGGCATTGTAGAATGATTGCTTACTCAAATTGCATATACTTAGATTAGTTTAGCTTCGATGTTTCTATCATGCTTGGATTTGAAATTTTGAGGACGAAATTTTTTTAAGGAGGGTAGAGATGTCACTTCCCGTTTTCGGAATACGTATTCTAAATACATGTACTGCTAGAATATATTTATTTAATATTTATCATGTATTATTCTGTATTTAAATCTCTTTAATTTTATGTTAATTTATTTCCTACAATTATTTTCTGTATTTTAATTTCTGTATTTTTATTCTCTGCTTTTACTTTGCTTTTGGGTTCGGCCTAGATTGGTTTGTATTCGGTTTTTGTTGGTTCATCATGAACCGAAACAAACCCCCACCTACCACCACTCCTTCATTTAAAGCCCATTCCCTTCTCTCTCTTCATTACTTCTTCTCATTTCTCTTCTTCTTCCTCATAACTCCCCCACCAACATAGGAGCACTAGGCAAGTGCCAACTTGCTTCTTGATGGATTCCCATTTTTGTTGTTCCATTGTCTTCCTCTCAAGATTCTTAGATGCTTTAGTACTTAGCATTTTCTATTCCCATGGCTCATTTCACGTAGATCTAAGTTTAATATATTTTCAGAATTTTTTTTGGTTTTGATCTAGTAACTTTGTTATTTTTCAAGTTTTGATGGTTCCATGTGGTAGGAAATTTGATTCTACCCAATTTTGACTATTGGAAGTCCTGATTTCGACTTATTTTGAGTGAGTTACGGTCTTTGTGGTTCATGGGTTTTCATGGCCATTAGAGGCTGATTGGAGAAGATGAGCAGTACATGCAGTTTCTGGCGTATGTAGTTTCTGGCGCATACTGTTTCTGGCGCATGCTATTTCTGGCGCATGCTGTTCTGTTTCTGGTGCATGTTGTTTCTGGCGCAAGCTGTTTCTGGCGCATGCAGTTTCTGCGCATGCTGTTTCCGACGCATGCAGTTTCTGGCGCATGCTGTTTCTGGCGCATGCAATTTCTGGCGCATGCAGTTTCTTGCGAATGTAGTTTCTGGCGCATGCTATTTCTGGCGCATGCTGTTTCTGGCGTATGCAGTTTTCTGGTGTAGGCAGTTTCTGGTGCATGCAGTTTCCTGGCGCATGCTGTTTCTGGCGCATGCTGTTTCTGGCGTATGCTGTTTTCTGGCGCATGTTGTTTCCTGGCGCATGCTGCTTCCTGGCACATGTTGTTTCCTGGCACATGCTGCATGAACTTCTATAATTTCTCGGGCCTTTGGACTAATTCTTGTCTCGAATTAACATTGGTTGATATTGATTGTGACCTTGACTAAAAATTGATCATGCGTTCCTAGTTGGAACTAAGAGACTGGCTAGTCGTCTTATTAAATTGAATGAATGAGACACGTTCATATTAATTATGAACTATTATAATCGATTGGCCGATCCCGAATATTGACATACAGGCACACATGCAGGCTTCAATTTATTTATTTATTTTCTATAAAAAGTAGCATGTGTACTTTATGGTCAAGGCATGATTATTCCGTGGCTAGTTTTGATTGTTGCACTACGCTATGTAAGACCCACAACCTAACCGTACGGGTATCGTTGTAGAGATGTGCATATCGTACCCCGTACGAAAGTACTCATTCTGAATGACCATGATCCACGGCATGGGATTTCACTCAACATAGAGGCTATTAAGTTAAATAAAATGATGATTGCATGGAGAGAACGGATTCCCGAGTTTTTACATGGCAGCCCTCTATGGGACTATTAAGTGCCCGACAGGCCGACTGGTTCCCACAGATACTGCAAATCTACCACATGGACAGGGAGTGGTATCTGCTTATATTATTTATTGTACATTGTATATTAACGACGGGCGTCCCGCTGGGACTCGTCTAAATACATGGTTGGCGCAATTGATTGATTGGGTAAACTATCCTTGTTTGCGCATAGTAAGAACTGAGGAATCCTTTATCGCATAATTCCAAGATAACTTGGAACCCACAATAGCAAGCCGTAGTAGTTGTCTGGCCGTTTAAATTGATTTAGTTATGTACTGTACCTACTCTGTTGACTAACTGAAATGATCAGAGTGTCGAGACATGACGGGCCAACTTCTGTCCTTGTTTGGTTGGGAGGTTGGTTCAAAGTGTCGTGACGTTGTGTGAATCCCAGTAGCAAGCAGAGATCTATTATTATATTCTCTTATTTACTGGTTTAATTCCTCATATCGTGCTTCCTTGCGGTACTTGCTATTAGAGGTCTAACCTCTCTGATTTTGCATGGCCAGATCTAGAGCCGGTTCCCGAGGACTCAGCTTACTTCCACCTCCAAGATGGTCAATACTAGCGGGATGATCGCAGGAGGACTCGAGTGGGTTCCTTACTTCCCCGCTCGTTTTGTTACTTACTTTATATTTTGTCGTTTGGCACCGACATGTTAGTCGGATTGTCTTGTACTTACTTTTACATAATTGTAATTAAGTCAGACTACAGCTGATAACAATTGTGTATACTTTGCTACATCATCTGGCTATGTTTTGTAAAGCCAGATATCAAGAACATTTTGACTGAGCGTTTGGGACTTACTGCTTTATCTTACATGTTCTCTATTTCTGTTTCTTATTTGAATGATTGAGACAATAGATGTAAAGTGACCATAGTGTGACTTTTATGTAGTATGCACCCCCTCGTCTTATTAGACAGCATTGATCGTATTATACGGTATTCATCTACCCGTAATAGGTAGTTGGCTGAGTCATTCCCCCGCTCTCCAGTATTCTGGTTCTGGGGCTTGACATGAAATGACATGATTTTATATGGTTTTGAAATAAAAAAATTTGGATTTTTCTCGTATATTAATGTTGATGTATTCGTAGTTGGGAGCCTCGAGCTATCGAGTCCGTTGTCCTTGACGAGACTCGAATCAATCGAGTATCGGTCGAGTTCTGGTTATTTTTGTGATTAGATTAGGTTTTATTGTGATCTTGTACACCGGCCATGAGTCAACTTGATTCTTTCCATACTGCCCCTATAGAGGGTTCATAACATGGCACACTTATTAGATTTGGTTTTAGTTGAGTATCGGTTGACCGACGTGATGTTTCGCGCAAAACCATGACAATTCTTTGTTCTGGAAATGACCAAACCATTTACTGGCAATATATTGGTAATATACTTTTTTCCTTTATTTTATGTGCTTTAGCCTTATAGACAATATATAAGCAATATATTATTTTTCTGTTTTCTGAGTTATAACCTTGTAGACGTTATACTAACATACTAACAGTATATTGTTTGTGTTTTTTTTTCTGAAACCCTATGTTTATCCATGCAGTATTATACTGACAGTATATTGCTACTGTTTATGCTAAAATATGTCAGAAAAGCCTATTTTAGCAAGTTTTCTTGATTGATTTGCATGTTGATTTGATCGAAGATTGCCATAAAAATTGACATATAGTAACAATGCCTTCTTGTGGGTATATGACTCAAGTTTCATGGATACCATATGGTCGGATCTCATGTATCAATTGTATCTAGAATTCCTCAAGAATACATATATTTTCTGATATGAAAATTCTCGTTTATTCTTGATGATTTCTCGAGCAGTTTTTTCTTGTACTTATGTATGTTATATATATCATGCTTGCATGTTACATTTTTTTTGCATAGGGTTCCATGTCTACTACTTGCTATGTTATTAAGTTGAAGTTATCACGTACATTTTGTGAAGGTTTCTGGATACGAACGTATCCCTTGAGCTGGATCATTATCTCCCAGAGTGAGACATTTTGAAAGCATACCGATATGGTCAACCTTCTCCTAGCTTGTATATCGACATTCTTGATTCTAAATGAAAGTTCATCTATCAATATCTCTAGGTGGCTTGTCGAACCACACTCTAGGTTGTCCTTATCCTAACTATGTGGGATTTATTATCTTGTTCAATTTTTATCTTGTAGTTGTTTAACCTACCTCTTTTGTCAGTATTTTTCTCGAGTGAAAATGTTATCATAGGGTGAGTTTTATGGACGCTCATTGCCTGGAACTCAAGATTAAATTATCAGGATAAAATAACTAGCTTCATTCACCTAATGCATTGGGATGGAAGGTTTTCGGATTTCTTGCAATCCCGCTGTTATAGCATTATATGGTTATGAAGCTCTCCGTCATGAGGGGCACATTTCTAGTTTACCATCATGTGATGCATAAATAGACAATAAGGTTGGAGATGCTCTTAACATGTGTCCTAAAGGCACATGTTAAGAATAATTAATTGATAACTATTGTGGACAATTAGCTCAACCTCACATGTATATCAATATATGTGTCTCAATTGTCTCTACAAGCTATCCCAACCTCTCTTTATATAGGAAGAGAGAGGTTGGGAATTACATAATGAAAGGTCACTTAGAAGTTACAAAGTGAAGAGTCATGAGTTACAAAATGAAGAGTCACAATAATCACCATGATGAGATGAGTTACAACACTCCCCTTTGGCTCTTCACAAACTCTGCTTGTAAACACCTCTGAGCTTCTTTGTCTGTCTGTAGCTTGCAGATTCAAAAATGACCACCTACTTGTGCCTCGTTAAAACCTTGCCAAAGAAAACCCAGTGGGAAAAAAACTTTGGTTGAAGGACAAAAGAGTACACACAGGTCAGTGTGATGGGGGTAAACTTAACCATTGCAAAGGTGCCTCATCAAAACCTTGTCAGAAAAAACCAATGGGAAAAACCGCTGATCGAAGGACAAAAGAGTACACGATGGTTTAGAAGTATACACTGGATACTCCCCCTGATCACAATAGTCCTTAGTGAATAAGAGATTTGAAATGTGTCTCCTTAAAAACCTTGCCAAGGAAAACCCAATGGGAAAAAACTTGGTCTAAGGGAAAAAGAGTACACAAGCATACATCAGGATGCTCCCCTTTTCATTCGCACTCGACAGGGCGCGGGATATACGTACAACAGGGCGTTTGGGGGCGCTCGTTGGGGCGCTCCCCCTCACATGCACACAACAGGGTACGGGAAACATGTTTCACTTAGGCTAGCTCTGAAAGCTTCCTAAGTCCAATCGCTCTGACATATTTCTGGAACGAGTGTTTTGGCAGTGACTTGGTGAACAAGTCTGCACGGTTATTCTCCGATCCAATGTGTTGCACTTAATCTTCTGAAGCGCTTGTTGTTCATGTGTAAAGAACAACTTGGGCGATATGTGCTTGGTAGCATCCCCTTTGATGTAACCATGTTTCGCTTGATCAATAACAGCGATATTGTCCTCATAGACGACAACATGTTCATCTGGGTCATATGGAAGATCATATGTACTTCGAATATGGCTAATAACAGCTCGAAGCCATACACACTCTCTAGTCACCTCATAGAGCGCGAGTAGCTCAGAGTGGTTCGTTGAAGTAGCCACTAAGGTCTGTTTGCGAGACCTCCAAGAAATCGCCGTGTTCCCAATGGTAAAGATATAACCAGATTGGGAACGCCCCTTGTGCGGATCAGATAAGTATCCCGCATCGGCGTAGCCAACAAGGGTCACGTTGCTTCGAGTGCCAAGAGCGTTGGACTCACTTAAAACCGCGTAGGGATAGAACAAGCCCAAGTCCGTAGTACCCTTAAGGTAGCGAAAAATGTCTTTTATGCCATTCCAATGGCGGCGTGTTGGCGCGGTGCTGTGTCGAGCTAGACAATTCACAGCAAACGAGATGTCCGGTCTAGTACATTGGGCCAAGTACAATAAAGCGCCAATTGCACCCAGATAAGAGCACTCAGGACTCAATATCTCTTCGTTGTCCTCCTTTGGACGGAATGGGTCCTTAGTAATGTCTAGAGAGCGGACGATCATGGGAGTAGCGGACGGCTTAACATCAAAATGACTAAAGCGTCTCAACACCTTTTGGGTGTAGTTCGCTTGATGGACAAGAATTCTATCTTTACGGTGCTCGATCTGCAGGCCGAGGCAAAACCGTGTCTTCCCAAGATCCTTCATCTCGAATTCCCTCTTCAGGATATCAGCAGTTTCTGACAAGTCTTTTTCGGTTCCTATGAGATTTATGTCATCTACATAGACCGCGATAATTGCGTATCCTGAAGTGGATTTCTTTATGAACACGCATGGGCAAAGTTCGTTATTAACGTATCCCAAACCGATCAAGTATTCACTTAGGCGGTTATACCACATTCGCCCGGATTGTTTCAATCCATATAGCGAACGTCTCAGTCTAAACGAGAACGCATTCCGTGGTCGGGAACTACTTGATTCAGGCATCTTTAGTCCTTCAGGGACTTTCATATATATCTCTGTGTCTAGATCCCCGTAGAGATAGGCTGTGACCACATCCATGAGCTGCATATTCAGTTTTTCGGAAACTACTAAATTGATTAAGTAGCGGAACGTTATGACGTCCATTACGGGAGAATACGTCTCCTCGTAATCAATTCCAGGGCGTTGTGAGAAGCCTTGCGCCACAAGGCAAGCCTTGTATCGCACAATCTCATTTCTCTCATTACGCTTCCTTAGGAAAACCCATTTGTGACGAACTGGTTTAACATTGGGTGGTGTTGGAGCAACAGGTCCAAACACGCTTCTTTTCGCTAAGGAGTCTAGTTCAGCCTGGATTGCTTGTTTCCATTGTGACCAGTCCGTTCATCGTTGACACTCGACAACACTACGAGGTTCCATGTCATCATTGTTCATAATGTCAGTGGCCACTGAGTATATGAACACATCATCGATGACAGTTTCGTTTCGCTTCAAAATATCGTCTAAGCTAGCATACTCGAAGGATATTTCGAGGTTATCGGCATGATTAGGAATAGGCGTTTCATCTGGAACGCGCTCTTCTAATACATCGTCGTGATCCTTAATGATCTCATGTGGCAAAACGTTTTTAACAAGATTTCTCCGCTTCCGGGGCAGAACATCTTTGGAACCAACCGGTCTTCCCTTCTTCTTGGGAATAGCGGCGGACTGGACGGCCGATGGCAGCGTCCTTTGCTCGGCGGGTTCGACCGGAGCAACATGTTTCACAGGAACATGGCGTCTCTCAGGAACGTCTATCCTTGCAGGCACATTTGCAGCAGGTATAATTGACCTCGTGACTTTTGCTAGGTCGCTAAATGCGTCTGGCATTTGATTTGCAATATCTTGCAGACCTAGAATCCTCTGCACTTCCTTATCACTATGTGCAGAGGGGGGATCATGATGAGCAAAAGCGGGCACATGCCACGCTAATTCACGTCGTTCCTCATCAACGTTACCGTGCATTTCTCCCCCTAACGACGGGAAGATTGCCTCATCAAAGTCACAATCCGCGTGTCTCGCGGTAAAGAGATTACCTGTCAAGGGCTCTAAATAGCGAATAATGGACGGAGAGTTATAACCGACATATATTCCCCGTCGCATCTGAGGTCCAAATTTTGAACGCCTTATCGGCTCAATTGAAACATTGACTAGGCACCCAAACACGCGTAAATGTGAGATATCAGGCTCATATCCAGTAACCAGCTGGTACGCGAAAAGTGGTTGGGTGGCCATGGGCCTCAGACGGACCAAATTTGCAGCGTGCAAAATTGCATAGCCCGAAGCAGATAGTGGAAGTTTGGTGCGCATAACCAAGGTCCGCGCTATCACTTGCAGTCGCTTTATAAAAGCTTCTGCTAGGCCATTTTGGGTATGAACATACGCAACAGGATGTTCAAGATTTATTCCCAAAGTCATGCAATAATCATCGAAAGTTTTCGATGTAAACTCCGCGGCATTATCAAGTCTAATAGACTTTATCGGATAATCCGGATGGTGAGCCCTTAACTTAATGATCTGGACGAGAAGTTTAGGAAATGCTGCATTTCGGGTGGACAACAACACTACTTGTGACCATCTAGTCGATGCATCAACCAAAACCATGAAGTATTTAAAAGGTCCGCATGTTGGTTGGATTGGTCCACAAATATCTCCATGAATTCTTTCAAGGAATTGGGAAACCAATCTCGTAGGTTTCACATGGAGTGGCTTGAGATTCGTCTTCCCAATCGAGCAAGCTTGGCATAGGCTTTTCGGATTTATAGCGAAATTCTTTCCTCCAAGAGGATGCCCATGCGATGCATTCATAGTGCGAAGCATCGTATTTTGACCCGGATGACCCAGCCGGTCATGCCATAGCATAAAAGTCCTCTCATCAACTGGCGCTCGGCGAATGATGAGATTACTCTCGATGTATTGTATCGTAGTGAGATATAAACCACTTGAAAGACATTTCAACTTCTCCAAGATATGCTTTTGGCCGTACTGAGTGGAGGTAATGAAAAGATACTCGAAGCCATGTTCTCGAGCAGTTTCAACATGAAATCCGTTTTCCTCGAATATCCTTAAAACTCAGTAAGGTACGACTGGACCTTGGAGAATATAAGGTCTCTGATACTTCAACGGGAGTACCATTGGACAACGAAAAACGGGCTTTGCCAAAACCTTGAACAAGGGTTGAGGGTCCCGAAATGGTTGTCACTGAGGTTACTTTAGGCGTATAGGAGATAAAGTATGATTTATCTCTCAAGATAGTGTGAGTCGTTCCACTATCAACCAGACAATCCACTGCCTCGTGGTCCATGCCTATAAGTAAAGAAAATTAAAGTTTGTCACACGTTTGAGGAAAGTGCTCGAAATAGAACTTTAATTTATCGAGAAAACAGAAAATACAAACCACCAAAAGTTTCATGACTTAAATCAAACATAGATAGAAAATGGAGATTTATTCTTCCATTTCTGCTACAAAATCGGGGGTCTCAAGATTTAGATTTTCGCACTCGATGACCAGATTTGCTTCGGCCCGGTGCCCCTTGTGATAGTTATTAACTTCTTGGGGGGTCGCCCTACAAGTCCGTTGCATATGACCATAAGCACCACATTTGTAGCAGAGAGTAGGCGCTTGGCCTTCCACTCTCGCTTTGGGACGACTGGCCCGTTGGTTCTTACCATGAGACTGCCTAGGAGTCAAAGGTCCTTGGTTCTTGTTAGAACCTCGCTTTGGATGGCGAGACTTAAACTCGCCTCTGTTTCTTGGCTGGGACGACTGGCCCTTGTCTCGTTTCCACCGTAGATTTGGTCCACGGAGAGCGTTTGCATCAGGCATTGGAATTGCCTTTGTTCCAGCAGGACGAGAATTGTTGTTTCTCATTAAAATGAGACTGTTCTTCTCGTCTAGTAAAAGCTGGGTGATGAGCTCGGGAAACTTGGAACTTAGACTGACGGTATTGCTTCTGGAGCAAGTTGTCAGTAGAAGGAAATGTGGTGTATGTTTTCTCCAATAGATCACTGTCGGTTAATATCTCACCGCAGTATTGGAGAAGTGATCGAATCCTGCAGACTTCATTATTGTAATCAGTTACACTCTTGAAGTCTTAGAAGCGCAGGTTCAACCAGTCATGGCATGCTTCAGGTAGCCATATGGTCTTCTGGTGGTCGAAGCGCTCTTTCAGAGAGTTCCATAGCGTCTTCGGCGAGGATATTTCAATGAACTCCGACTTCATGGCGTCAGATAAATGCCTGCGAAATAGAATCATCGCTTTGGCGTTCATTGAGCGAGTGACTTCCACTTCACGCTCTTCCTCATTATAGATGACGTCCAAGAGGCCTTGCGCATCTAGATGGTTCTGGATGTCTTGCGTCCAGTCCAAGTAGTTCTTGCCAGAGGCTTCAAGGATGAAAAAATCAATCTTGATCGACATTTTTCTACAACAGGAGAAAAAATCTTGATCAGTCAACATATAAAACGACAGGTTTATATGGATTTGGTTTGTATAAGCAACAACAAACAATCGTAAATAAAAACAACGGTTTTGAAAAAATAATTTTTGTTTAAAAATTATCTTATATCGATCGACGGACCGATATAGAGAGGTCAATATGTTTCTTGCAAAAAAGCATAATTATAAATACAATTTGTGCAAAAAATAATATTCGGTCAACCCCTTTCAGTAGCTCTACGTGAATATGACCAGGCGGGAAAATGAGGGAGGAGGGTCACCAGGGACCTCTTAAGAACCAAGCCCCAAGTTCTTTCTGACATCATACCCAAATAGGTGAGCCTATTCGGAGAGACTTTGTAAAAATTTTGTCAAATGTAAGAATAAATAAGATTTTTCAAGAAATTCACGCTATTTGAGAACTGTGCAAAATACGTGACAATTTAGTGCGTGCTCAAAATGAGCGTTGCCTTTGAAAAATTATTAACCAAAAAGGTTATTTTTGGGAGGCCCAAATTTGGCGGTGCCAGAATTTGTTTATGTAGCCAAAACAAATTTTTAATTTTTACGCCATTACGCTAAAAAAACGTACAACATAAGTAGGCAACAACACACAAAAGAATTGGTGCCTAAGCAAGCGGCACCAAAAAAAATATCAACAATTTTTCCGACGTCTAATGAAGCGACGCCAAAAAAATAGCGAGAAAAAAATTACAATTTTTACTACCCATCTGTTACAATAATTCACTGAGTAACATAAAAAAAATGCTACTGAGGTGCTCGGCAGGGCGCAGATGGCACTGAGTTGCTCGTCGGGGCTCTCCAAATCCATCATTACCAAAAAAATTTAGCATCTCAAATTTATTTTTCAACAAGAAAATTTGCTATCAAAAATTTATTTTCACAGAAATTAACTAACAATTTTTTTTCAAAAAAAAAACTAGTAAGGTAAAGGCTAGATTATAGCAATGTTATACATAATAGCAAATTAGCACTGTTAACAGAAAGTTAAAAAAACTGGATTAAAACAACTAGGAAATGATAACAGTATAATGAATTATGTATTGGGCTCACCAACTCAAATGTCCAAATTCAAAAATTTAAAATTCACATGCAATCTAAAAAAAACTTGACAAACATTTCTCAATCTCATTTCATATAATGTTGTGAAAAAAAATAATATAGCATTTGTCATGTTATGTCATGCAATACCTAGATAAAAAAAAAAATTTTGATTATACGGTAATGTTTGCAAGTACCGTGTCTACCATGATACAAAAAAACTGCTGTCTGCAGTGTACATCCAACCGAACAAGCGACTTTGCAGTGCCTTGCTAAGAGTTACCATTGCTCAGTTAAAGTCAGAACCTAGCAACTGTAATATGCATAGTATGCAGAGGATACTCCAAATAAAAATGCGGATAAAATCTAGCAACACCAGACACACATGCACTAATAATATCATACATACACAAAAGACTATTATCATGGTAAAGATTCATTATTGCAGAAGTTAGAGAAAATTAAGATCAGCATACTAGAAATATATTCAGATAATTCCTACTCTTGCTTAGAGGATTCCTTACTAAAATGGCAAGCTCCACAAAATATGTGTTTGGGGATGAATTGCGTTTAAATAGTAGTGGGTCTGGAATTGTAAATGCTGGGATATCTAGTTCAACATCAGGTGTAGGACAGACACCAAGCCTAAATAATGTCATTTTCTTGATGTCCAAAATAACAGTAATATTGTAACAACAAAAATAATATATTTCTGCTATCAAAAATTTTTCAAATTTTTTTACCTTTCTTACCGTATGGTGGAAGAAAGTGAGAAAACGATTGCGGATACGCAGGATCGGCGACGACCAACGGGGTGCGCGCGGGGCAACGGTCGGCGGATGTCGAAGCTAGCGGTACGTCGGGTCTCCGGTGTTGCACGAGCAAAGTGCTGATAACGTGTTGTGGACAATTAGCTCAACCTCACATGTATATCAATATATGTGTCTCAATTGTCTCTACAAGCTATCCCAACCTCTCTTTATATAGGAAGAGAGAGGTTGGGAGTTACATAATGAAAGGTCACTTAGAAGTTACAAAGTGAAGAGTCATGAGTTACAAAATGAAGAGTCACAATAATCACCATGATGAGATGAGTTACAACAATAACCTTTTAATTAGTTTTGATTTAGTCTTTTATAGTTACTCTGTAGTTTTGTTTTAGACTCCAAAAATAGTATATTAAAGACACATTTTCATTATTCTCGTGGGAGATCCATTTAAAATGCATATTTATCAATGTTTTAACATTGTCCGTATAACAAATGTTAACAAAAATTTATAACCAACAAAATATCTAAGAGGATATATATTAGCTGCTCTTCATGAAATATTTGTTGTTGCATTTGGTAGTCGAAAGTTTAGAGTTATTTGCCGGTAAATCAAATTACAGGTTAGGAATTCAGAATTGGTGTCAAAAAAGAGGAATAATAATGCAATAAATAATGTTGCTACAAATGGTGGTAAAAGAGAAAATTTTGGTATTCTTTATATTTTATTACAGTCCTACTTGCATGAAACAAACAATACAAATATACTATAAATGATGTTATTTATTACTAGTTATTCATAGGGGTGGGCATACGGTTCCACGACCTGCGGCACTGACACGGTCTGAACTGTAAAATGTCCAAACAAGCTGGTTACTAAAATTTAGAATTTAAAAGGGCCGGGCAGGGGCGGCTCGTGTGACATTAACGGGACGGGGCAGGTCATATTTTCAAAACAAACGGGGCCCCGGCCCGACCCATTTCTAGGGGTTTATATTTTTGTAATCAAATTTTGGATTTTTATTGTTGTTATAGTCAATAGATAATAGAACATGTTATTATTTAGTAAGCAAAATCTAGAATTTTGGATAGATATTACGCACGTTTTATTCTTATAGATAATATAATATATGTAATTGTTTAATGTAATAGTTTTTTGAATTTTTTTCTATTTTTTTCGGACCCTTTCGGACCCGCAGGTCAGCCCGTTTTGGATCTGTTTCGAGCGGGTCGAGTCCGGTCCGGTTCTAATATTTTTTTGCCCGGTCCCGCCTCGTCCTGCCCCACCCCGCCAAATAACGGATCTGGTCTAGGTCCATCAAATTTGGGCCCTGTCCGACCCGTGCTCACCCCTGGTTATCCATATGTCTATGATACTTTTTTGATAATTAAGTTATTAAAATTATTTTTCATTTAAACCATTTAATAATATTTTTATTATCAAAAAACTATTGACATATATGCATGTTAGATAGATTAGTTTCCCTTTGTTATTGTTTAATTTTCAATAATAAAATTTATCGAAAAGAAATTATTTGCAAAAAAATTGCTTACCCGATAATATATTCTAAAATATTTGTACAAACGAAAGATGTTTTGGGGAATTAGGGGTGGAGAAAGTACACTCCAGTGCTACTGACGGAATGTGGGATATGATGGGATTCCGCTAGTGCTACTGTCAAAAATTGGGTGCACCCAATTTCTGACAGATCCACTGGCAAAATTTTGGCCTCTGGTTCACGCGCTAGCGATCGGTTGGCTGTGGTGTGCCAGTGGGTCGGTCGGTTGATGGTTTAATGCGGTTTAATTCCGGTGGTTGTGGTAGTGGTTTAATTTGGGGGTTGGGAGTTGGATGTTGGGTAAAGGAGATTTAATGTAGGTGCTGGTTATAAAGAGAGGAAGAGGAAGAGCAAGAGCAAGAGCAAGAGCAAGAAGCAGACCAAGAGAGGGAGAGGAAAAAAAAAGAAGAAGAATCGAAAAGACAGCAAGCACTAAGATGAAGGAAGGGAGTAGGAAGAGCAAGGGATGAATTTATTTAGCTATGTTTTATTTAATTTAATATGTAATTCAATTTTGTTAATAAAATTTATGTTCTCCATATGATTGATCTTTGATGCAATTATCTTATGTGTCACATAAGTTAATTAGTTCATAACATGTCCATAGTACATAACCAAACCACTTATTATTACATCAAACAGACAGAGTGGATAGCCTAGTATAGTCTTTATGATCTCGGAATGGATGCATTTATTTTTGTTTTAAACAAGATTGATAATAAACAATTATAATTGTTCACGTGAAATCTAAAATTTCTTAAAGAAACATATGGCTAACCCAAATGATAGACATATTCTGGGAGGGCCTACCATAGATTTGATTATCAAGCAGCGTGGATTGCACATATCTCGTTTGGTATGTTCGGGACATGTATATCAAAATTTAATTATGTTAGTCAATATTATTTATATTTATATGTCTAGTAATAACATCGTCTATATATTTGATATATAGCTATACGATTATAGTGATGTTGTACGATCACGAGAGCATGTCACATGGCGTTATTAGAGTGACCTTGGATATTGGAAGTAGACTAGCGACCAAGTGGCATTGATGCACGTATTTGGTTTTCAGTATCTTGAAGAGATCCATTTTCTACGTCATGATAGACACTTGATTATTAGTCTAATTGAGCGTTGGTGGCCCGGAAGAAATACTTTTCCAATTCTATTTGGAGAAATAAGCATCACTCTAGCAGATGTTGCAAATATTTTAGGGTTACCTATTACGGGTGAACCTATAATATTTAATTAGTCATTTTTATTTGAGACTATGATTATGGAGTACCTAGGTGTGAAGCTGCCAAAATTATATGGTAAAAGTTTAATGACGTTTACGTGGCTCCGTCAGAACTTTTTGTACCTAGATCGCATTGGTGACAGAAAGATGTCAGTGGATGAGGATCGGGTAAGTATATAACATTTAATGTTATTGTTTATATGTACATATTTTAATTTTATTCAACGAATATCATTTTTCATAATCTGTTTAGGTCATTGCTTGCACCAGAGCCTATTTATTAGGTCTAATTAGTGCAATTTTGTTCCCAGACTCATTAGATAAGGTATATTTGCGTTTTCTACATTTTTTGGTAGATCTGACAGAACCTACGCGTCATGCATGGGGAGCATCAGTGTTGGCATATCTATATAGTTCCATGTCAGACTTTGTGCAATTTACCTCAGTGGATAAAATAAAAAATAAAAATAAATAGATGCATGACTTTAATACAGGTATTAAATTTTTTATTTAATTTCAATTACAATTGCATCTGTGTTGGCATATAAATTTTGTATTTTTGTAGGTTTGGTCTTACGAGCATTTTTACATCGGTAGGACAGTCTCCCGCGTTAATACCAATGATTGTGTCTTCCCGTCAGCTTTACAGTAGACTACGGATGCAGCAGATCCAGTTCGTTGTGTTCATTCTGTTGTGTCACTCCCGTTTCCTGTTATACGTATTTTTATGATACGTATACGAATTTTTGACAATTGTCAGGTGACCCGTATTTTGACTTATCTTGCTTAGCTTAGTCTTGGTTTAATCTTGACTTGATTTGGTTCAACTTGGTGAAACATGACTTGGATTGATCTTGGCACTTTTGACTTGGTCTTGGTATACCTTGGATCCTCTTGGTTTAATTTCCTGGATTTATTTTGGTTCGGCTTGTCTTGGCTTGGCTAGGTTTATTTTGGTTTGGTTTATCATAAGAAGAGTTGATATATAAGTCAACTCCTCTCTCTCTCTCCCCTCTATTATTTCTCTTTAATTCTCCATCTTCTTGTCCATTACTCCTCTCACCCACCAAAGAAACCCTAGTCAAGTGCAACTTGCTTCATGATGGATCTCAATTTTTTTGTTTCATTCTCTTCTCCACTTGATTCTAAGCCTCTTTAGAACTTGGCATTTCCGGTTTTGATGGATGGATTTTTGTAGATCTAAGTTTTGACCCTTGGAAGTCTGGTTCTATGCGGTTTAGACCCTTGGAAATCTCAATTCGGACTTGCTTTGAGCAAGTTATAGCCATTTTAGTGCATGGGTTCAACTAAGGCATTTTATGCTGGTTGGAGAAGAAGAGCAGTGTGCGCGCGCGCAACTTGGCACCGTGCCATTCAGTTTCGTGCGCTCTTTAGCGCGGCGCAACCTGATCCAACGCGTGCTCTTTAGCGCGGTGTAACCTGACCTCGCGTAACCTAGCTCAGGCACAACCCGACCTGTCAGGCGCAACCTAACCTGGCGCACCCCAGCCTGTGGCAACCCAACCTAGGTGCCACATGTTCTCCCTTGGTGCCACCTGTCATTTCCTGGTGTTACTTGACCAGAGCCACTTGTGGCCATGATACCCTTGCCCCTTGCCCCCATGCATGTTCTCCTAGTTCTTGTTGTATAGGCCTGTGATCTTGCATAGGACTTGTACTTGACCTATCTTGTGACGACCCGACTTGATAACTTGTTGAGTACAACATGGCTTGCCAGTATTGATCATGACATGAACACGACTTGACATGAACACGACATGATAACCCCTTTGGTGGCCCGTTGAGGCGCACTTTTGACAAGCACTCTTGACAAGCAACTTGACATAGCATGTATAATCTTGATAGTGCCCCGTCGAGGCGCACTCCTGACAAGTAATCTTGACAAGTAACAAGTAACCTGACATGACATGTATAATCTTGAAAGGTTGTTGCAACGGCTACCCTGACTTACTAAGTAACTCTTGTCTTGACACCGTGGTTGATTCTCTTGATTGTGCATGTACAAACTACATGTCTCATCTTGCATCATGTCTAGTATATGGATTCCTGGTTACCACGGTCAGGGGTTCATAATTGTCACGCCCCAGAACCAGAATACTAGCAAGTAGGGACGGACAAGGCCAGCTACGTAATGCCAGAGTACGCCAGTACTCTGAAATCACGTATAAGCTGTCAAGACATGGGGGTTACTTCTACAAGCCAACAGTCGATCCTAGGTCAAACAATCCTAGGTATCTCAATCACAGATAATTACACAAAGAGCAAGAAGTTTGATCATCTGACATACAATAGTAAAGCGTCCCAAACCATATATACAAGGATGATCATGAAGCTAGTAATACAAAATAGAGAACTAGCAAGAGTAATAGTCATACATGATAAGCTCTAGCTATAGTCTACAATACGCACATCATGTTTAGGCCCGTAGGCTAAATATCAAGAACCAAAACACGAGCTTAACACGTGCTCGGAGGCTAAATGTCACAAAAGACTAATGTACATATCAAGTAGGAGAATGAAACAAGAAACCCACTCCGGTACTCTGGTGCTCCGGATAGTCACCGTCAGTAGATGGTACGGAAGATCCTCTGAGCTTCTCTATCAGATCTGGCCAAACAAAACCAGTGGGGTCAGACCCCCAAATAGCAAGTACCACAAAGGAAGCCAAACTATAAACTAAAACCAGCAATAGCTAACATAGCAATGGTTAGAGATATAAATAAGTAAAAGCAGATCGAGATTCGTGCACTACTAATGCACTTATCCCAAACCTAGAAAGACAATAAGTAAAGCATCTTGGAGCATAAAGTGTAACGCCCAGTCCCAAAATACGTAGGACTAGGAACGTAGACATGCCAGCTGTACAGTATATATACGTAAGCTGTAAAATGCAGTAGAACCATAACTAATCTCATCCACACAAAATAAAAAGATATCATATAATGATAATAATTTTCTTGATACAAATATGTTGGGCGGAGACAAATCCAATACCAATAAGTAAGGAAAAATACATGAAAAATGAAATGAGTTTGACGAACGAAGCGAAGACGATAAAAGTACAATCATCCTTGAAGATATAGTGATGATCATGGCCACGGCTAGAACACCTGCAAAAGACAAGAACACACACCTGGCGAGATAACCAGGTCCTCAGAGGGACGTAACAAGACACATAATATCATGCCGATAAACTGAATAAATAAAGCTGAACAGAAAAGTATGCATGAGTAAAGGTTCCTAACCATTCTATGTGGAATGCACTTTAGAGGACAACGTTCTACGCAGGGGCTATAACGGATTCACGCAAGCAAGTAATAGAGAGTGGCCGTCAAGTAGCGCTCATCCGAGACACTATCGGCCCTGGGCAGAAGGTAGTGCTCATAAGAGTCACCCTCCGCCCAAAATGTGTAAAAATAAATGTAGCCCCTACGCTAATAGCTGTCCCCTCCCCCCAATGATACTATACACGTGTCGACTCCACGACACTGTTTAATCCTTAATAACTGCCAAGTCTTCTACATAATCTATTAACAGTTATATCCTAACGCACGGCCTGTACGCGCCAATGATCAGTCAGCACGCAAGTCCGCATCTATATGTGACTCACAACTCACACACAATCCGTGGCACATCGTGACAGTTTATGAGATGCACTAAACATTCTGTGGTCCCTTAACTCTAATCCAATTGCATAAAATATATTAGTTTGCATATATATATATATATAATTTTGAAAGAACAACATAAAGTAAAAGCATGCATGATATTGAGCAAGAAATTAAACAGTAAAGGCAAGGTGTGTTGTCTGATGTGTCGCCTGGTGTGGTGCAATGATCCGACAAGTCCGGTTGTCCAATAGCCTTGGTCGATGGACAGAGGTCTGAAGTTGCGAGAAAATAGATATGTTCATTTATTATCAAGATTGGTAATCAATGAGAATTCGTGGAGAAAGTGCTTGCTATACTTAGAAAATATGTATAATACTTTGAAATTATAGTTAGAAAATATTTATAATTTGTTTGTAATTAAGGAAATCCATAAAAATATGTTTAAATAATAATATAAGAAATACCAGAAATTAACCACCTTTTTTCAGTACCAAAAATCATCCTTTGAAAACTATATATATATTTACTCATTTAGAAAAAAAAAAACCATCATGACTATCTAGGAAAAAAAATATTTTGTATTGTTTTTAAAAATCAATATTTTATTAAGAAAAAATATTTTACATAATTATCCAAAAAAACTTTAAGAAAAATTATTGAGGCTTAAAACCCTAAAAATCCTTCAAACTGTAATTTAAAGAATATTTATAACTTATAATAGTAAAAAAAAACTATATTTTATTGATCAACTTATTTGTAGGTAAATATGACAAAAATTATTTTAGATAAATATTTGAGAATCAATTTAGGTCAAAACTATAATTTTTGTCAATACATAAAAATCTAGAACTACCTTTTTTTTAGTGCTAAACTAAATTTGTCAAATTAATTTAATGTCGTATATAGTTCCAAAACCATTTTATAATACTATAATTAGCATAATAATAATAGTGATAATAACAATAAATAATAATGGTAATAGTGATAATACAGTAATAATAATTTTAATAATAATAATAATAATAATAATAACAACAACAACACCAACCTTTTAAAAGAAAACTTTACCGTTTTCTTCCCAATTCCATCAGAGAGAGTGTGATCGAGAGAGGGTGAGGGAGGAAGAAGGTGAGCGAAGGAGAGAGAGAAAGGAAGAGGAAAGCTTACCAAAGGGGTCTTCATCGGCGGGCGGCGCTCCGATGAGACGGCGACAACTGCGAAGATCGGAGGACGGCCCGCGGTCCGCGGAAAGGGGCGGCTCTCCCGGAGGTTCGACGTGGTTGCCGGCGGAAGTTAGGGCACGCGCGGCTTCGACTGGGAGGAGGCGCATGGCGGAGCACCCACGCGAGGAGGAGGCGCACGGTCGGTGGCGCGCATGGCGGAGAAGAGCGACGGAGTTTCGGATCTGGGCGGAGACGGATGGGCGCGGCCGACGTGCTGGCGGAGGATTGCGCGGCCGACGTGCTGGCGGAGGATTGCGCGACCGGTCGTGGTCGCCAGCGACGAACGCGGCAGGAAGCGTTCGGCGAGGTGAGGGTCTTCCCTTTCTATTCTTTGATGTGGTGGTGGTTTTGGTGGCTAGGATGAGGTTGTGGCGGCGGTGACGGTGGCTGTGGTGATGGCGATGTTGCGAGTGGTGTGTCGAGTCGGCCACGGCGAGGTGGTGGTCCGAAGACGGGTCGGATCGGGTGTTGATGGTGACGATGGTGGTTGCGGTGGAGGGGTACGGTGTTGGTGGTTGTGAGCCGGGGAGATGGCGGGGGTGACGGTGGTAAAAATGGTCGAAGGTGGTGATGGTGGTTGGTCGGGGAGTTGCGGCGTCGGAAAGCTGCTGTTAGGATGACGATGGATTAGTGATTATTATCGTCGTGTCCGGGATATGGACACAACGTGGATGATTGTACAAGTTTGGAATAAGATTTGTGGTGGTCACAGACACGATGCACGATATTACTGTGGATGGAAAAGCTTGGAGGAGTACCTCTCCTATATATAGGAGGTGGGAATTTCCAGTTGGATAGGGATTGGAATTTGATTAAATCCCCAATAAATAGATTTTATATTAATTTAAATCAATTTAAATCTAATTCAATATAAATAAAACTTATCTTTAATTTAAAAGCTATTTAAATTAGGGCAAATATAATCTTTTCCAATTTAAATTATCAAAATAATTCAGATATTAAGTAAAACAAAATTTAAAATATCTTTTTCATAAATATTAAAATATAGCATTAATTAATTTTGAAAATCAAAAATATTTCTTAAATATTAAATCATGAAATAGCTTTTATAATTAACAAAAATATGTTATTAGTAATTTTTAAATTTTGCAAAATATTTGAAACACATTTCATATAACCCAAAATTTTCAAATCCCTACTTATTTTTAAACAACGAACAAAATAACTCTTTTATAAAAATATTTATCATATTGCTTGAAAACTAAAAATTCTTCTATATAAATAAAATCTCTAATAAAAATATTTTACAAAAATATGTATCTCGCACATATTCGCACTCGACGAGACATACGAAAATGTGAATTCGTACGCGACGTGTAATACGACTATGCGACGTACAAATACCAAGTAAAAATAATTTTAAATACTCAATTTATATAAAAAATTTAAAAGTAGAAATTTTGGGGGTTTACATAAAGTAATTAACATGTGGCGTAATGTAAAACGTGGACTTGTGAATTAAACAGAGAACTTGTGACATAGCTAAACCATGTAAGAGAAATGGTACATGTGAACATGTACGGTAAGTGGAACATGTGAGCATGTTAGAAAATTTGAGACTTGTGAGCATGTTATGTAACTAGGGCATGAAAGCCTGTGATAATTGTATAGAACAACAATGATAAGATGACTTGGAAACTATTCCAGAAGCCCAGTTACAACCCGTAAACCAAACAAGGACCGGGGTTGTAACCCTTCTCCTGAACAGAACTTCGTCTCTAATCATTTATCGACAAAAGTAAATCATAAATAACGATGTACTAAAATAAACATACGGACACTGCCTAGAAAAAACTAGACTGGACTGGATTGACTCCATCCATCAAACACGGCCAAACAATGAGTACGACTTGATACATTAACTAACTAGGGTTATCACAATCCTAGTTACTAACAAGATGCAATGAGATATTCCCACAGTCACAAGTCCTGCAACCATCCAGTTATCCTTCTGCAGGTTAAAAGTTGTATTAGGTGGATACATCGCCCAGGAGACAAATGTATCCCATGGTGACTTGGAGGTGCAACACATGACAGTGTGCTGAAAATGTGCCCTACTTGACGGCAGGCTACAAGTCCAATTAAAGCGCCCATATAACGGGATCGCCTGTGACTGGGAAATCTCTCTACATGAACTACTTGATCAATCTAGTCATTTACCTAGTCAGATTCATTATGAATCTCTGACCGTGGTAACCAGGAATTCATGTCCTAGACATGATGCAGATGAGACATATAGCTTGTTCACGCATACACAATAAATTCAACTACGGTGTCCAGAAAGAGCTGTATTAGCAAGAAGAATAGTCGTCGTAACAGCATCTTGATTATATATGTCATGTTAGGTTTGCTTGTCATATCAAGAGTGCGCCACGACGGACCACTATCAAAAGTTATCATGTTAAGGTTGCTTGTTAAGAGTGCGCCACGACGGACCACTATCATGTTAGCATGTAAAGACATGTTCAAGAGTGCACCACGATGGGTCACCATCATGTAAATAAAAAAAGACATGTACCAGAGTAAACCACAACGGGTTACTATCTAGTATAGGTAGAGAAGAGACGTGTAGCATAAGTGCACCATGATGGGCCACAATCATGCAAGCAGAGAAGTGACATGTAATGTAAGTGCATACAAGGCAAAGAAAAGGCATAAACCATGAGTGCACCCCAATGGGCCACTATCTAAGAAAATAAAATATGCAACAAGGATCGCATGTAGGAAAGAATTTGATAAAGACATATCATGGCATGAGAGAAGAAATAATTAAAAGTACTACTTGACATAAAACAATAATTGAATCTGTACTAGTGTTAAGAATATAAGGGGTACAATTATTCTTTAACTGTACAAAATCATCTAATCATGATAAGAATTTATTACAGTCGAAGGAAACCTTAAAAATGTCCAGTACAAAAAACATGCCAAAAAGATCAAACTATGATTGAAGTTATCAATCACATATGAACTACAATTAAAGTGAAATAAAAAGATTCTTGAAGCCAAGACAAAGATCTACAACTTTTATATTGGGAGTTGAGAGAAATTCTGGCCACAAATCAGCCAAATAGGATATAAAATAGCCAAAAACAGCCAAAATAGACATTATACAGCACTATGCATCTATGCGGACTGGCACTATACGGCCAGACACTATACAGCTATACGAATTGGCAATATACGGCCAGCACTATGCATCTATGCAGACTGGCACTATACGGCCAGAACTATGCATCCATGTGGACTGACACTATGCATCCATACGGACTGGCACTATGCGGCCAGCACTATGCATCTTTGCGGACTGACACTATGCAGCCAGTACTATGCATCCATGCGGACTGGCACTATACATCCTTGCGGACTGGCACTATGCGGCCAGCACTATGCATCTATACAGACTGTCACTATACGGCCAGGACTATACGGCCTGCACTATACATCCATGCGGACTGGCTCTATGCGGCCAGCACTGTGCATCCATACGAACTGGCACTATACGGCCAGCACTGTACAGCTATGCGGACTGGCACTATGCGGCGTAGTTATGCAACCAGCACTATGCATCTATGCGGACTGGTACTATTCATCGTCCCTGCCAGAACCAGGTCAGATGAACATAGAAGATGTCCAAAACTTGCTTTGGCCATAACTTTCTCAAAATAAGTCGAAATCTAACTTTTCAAAGGTTAAAATTATGTAGAATCAAATTCTCTACCACATAGAACAATTAGTTTTCGAAAACAAGTAAGTTTGATTGATCAAAACCCAAAAAAATTAAAAATAAAGTAAACTTAGATATACAAGAATTTATCCACAAAAATAAAAAATGCCAAGGTCTAAAGATGCTTAGAATCATGTAAGGAAGAGTTTAGAACAAACAAAATAACATTTGTCCAACATTTGGTAAGATGTACTTGCCTTAGGTTGGAGGAGAAAATAAAGAGGAAGAAGATGAAGGGATGAAAATAATAGAGAAGAGAGAGAAGTTTGGGTTTTATACAAACCATCTCATCTCAAACCAACTAAACCAAACCAAACTAAACCAAATTAAACCAAGTCAAAATTAAACCAAGTCAAAATTAAACCAAGTCAAATTAAACCAAAGCAAGGCTAAGAAAGACAGGTCAAAATACGAGTCGCCTAACAAAGGCCAGAATTTCGTATACGTACACTAAAAATACCTATAACAGAAAACGGGAGTGACATGCATGCCGTCGGCATACAATGGTATACTTGCGATATGTCGGTGAAGAAAAAAAATCTATAAGTCGGGAAAAGTTTGAAATGTTCCGAAAACTAATAAAATAGGAAATTAATACAGTATAAAAGTACATATCAGTATATAAATATCGATACGGTGAGACGAGTCTCACAATAATGAATCTGACTAGGTTAATGACTAGATTGATCAAGTAGTTCATAGAGAGAGATTTTCTCAGTTACAGGCGATTCCGTTATCCCGGCCACACCTGAGTGGACTTGTAGCCTGCCAACGAGTAGGGCACATTTCCAATCCACTGTCATATAGGACACTTCTTGAACACAAATGTACTGAGGTACACCAAGTCATCTTGTAACTTATGCAACTCATGTAATCTTGATAACTCTAAGCAACCTCGTCTGGATAACCTGAATAGCTGCAGGGCTTGTGACTTGGGAATATCTCAAATGCATCTTGTTAGTAACTAGGCCTGTGATAACCCTAGTTAGCTAATGATAGCAAGTCGTATGACTTGTTTGGCTGTGCATGAATGCTTGCCTTGTGGTTAACATGGGTATTATATTCCACCTCTTATTTTCATAATGCAAGCTATTGTTTTATTCTAACTTGTCTTCTTGTTACTTAATCATGTTCACTATCAATATCTTCTGTTTATTAACCTACTGGTTTTAGTTCATTAATGAAGCCTCCTTTGTGGCACTTGCTCTTCTGGGTTCTAATCCAGCTAGTTTTGTATGGCCAGATTTCGGAGTAGCACCCGAGAATTTACCTGTCTTCCAGTCAGATAGTGAACACCAGACGTAATCCTAGCAACGAGTGGGTTCTTATTTACTCTCCCACTCTATTGTAAATTATACTTTTGAGGCGTTTAGCCATCGAGCAAGTGTTAGCTCGTGTTGAAACTTATATTCTGTCTGCCTAAGGGCTGTAACATGATTGAAAAATCCTAAGGTTGATCATGTATGACTTTAACTCTTGTTGGTCTTCGTATTTTGTATGACTAACTTCATGATCATCTGAATATGTAATGTTTGGGACGTCTTACCTTGTATGTCTGATGATCTAATATTTTGTAACATTTACTTGCTTGCTTGAGATTGAGACACTAGGCTTGTTCTTGTAGTTAAACCCCCACGCATCTAGACAGCCGGGACCATATCGCGAGGTAGATTGCACTTCAAGGTACGTAGTTGGCTGTATCTGTCCCCCGCTCTACAGTATTATGGTTCTGTGGCGTGACTTTTTGTTTCCATTTATTGGGGACAATTTGATTCACTAATGTATAATGAGGTAAAATATCTTCATTAATTTGAACAGTTAATATGTTTATTTTCTTATAATTTTATGACATCAAATAGGTTCAATGGCTACCGTATCGACTTGATAATTATCCTCCTAAGACACAAAGAACAGCTTATGAACTTAGTCTCCATAAATTTTTCATAATTTTTACGGGAATATTATGTTTCATCCAGTTGATCGTGTTATGCGACAATTTTGGATGAAAAAAAAATTCCCGAGTAGCCACAATGTTTAAACTGTAGTAGAGGCATTACAACGGCAAGAGCACACAAACTTATTCCTGGTTGGCATTCTAGATTTCAGACACATAACATCCCACACTTGTTTGAAATGATAATTAATGCAGAAGATGGTAAGTTATTTCATTAATGTAATAATATTTATTTGAAAAATTATATGAGCTTTTGGAATGTAGTAGGAAAATGATGAGCACAATATTGTGAGATTTTGATCCATGCGGACAAGAAAATAACCTTCTGGAATGGAGTAAGAAAATGAGCTTTTGGAATGGAGCAGGATGACTTATGAAAAATGGAGAATGAACAAACATACATGGCTTGAATTTATAATATAATGAAACTAGCCGTTGAGAAAGTGATGAACGTTGGAAGATGACCGTTAGAAACTAGCCGTTAGGCTAAAAATGTAAACCAATCCAACATCACACCAACAAACTCATTCTCACCATAGTTTTTTTCCCCTAAAACAAAAACCAATAAACCAAAACAAACAACAAACAATCAATCTATAATAAACCAACACAAACCTTTACATATAATGAACCAAATCAAAACAAATCCAACCAAATTACTAAACCAAAAACAAAACAAACCCTAACAAAACCCAACCCAACCATGCCATATTCCGCTAGTAGTGATGGTGGAATTTGGGCAATACCCAAATTCTGCCAGTAACACTGTTAGAAATCTAGCACATTCTTTTTTCGCCAGTGCCACTGGCGGACTCTTTCTCCCTTACTAATTTCCCAAAACTTCTTTCTTTCGTGCAAATATTGTAAAATATATTATCCCCTAAGCAAATTTTCTGAATTATTTGCAATAACAAACATGCAGAAATATTGAATGCAAGATCTTTTTCCTCCTACTTTATTCATCTCTTTTGTATATTAAGGGTTATTGACGGTCTAGAACGTCATTTCCACTCCTTTATATATTTTTATTATTCAAATTTTAAATCTACCTTTATATTAAATATGATACTAACTTGTGCATATATTGAGGGAGAAGAGAATGATAATATTTTAGGAGTGTCATAATAGTAAGAGCATCTCCAACCCTATTGTGAGTTTAAAAACAATGGCTGCCACATAGGAATGACAAACTTTCATTTCAAAAATCTTTCTCCAGTGCAAATGTAGAATAAATTATGAAGTTAACATGACAAAGACGTCATGGCAAGGACAATGTGAAGTTGGTTGTCTAGATCTAGACAATGCATTTCACAATGACTTTATTTCCACATCATCAATTATGAATACAAATATTTGTAAAAAAAAGGGGTAGAAGTGGAGTTGTCGTCTTGGAATTTGGGAAAAACATTTTTTTTATTGTCTTCTCATTGCTTTTGCATTGGAGAAGACTTTTCTATCTCATTGGCTTTTGTGAATATAATCTTGCCACCTAAGAAAGACATTGTCTTGTGTCTCATGCAACCTAAGGCACAACACATAACAAGACAATAGGATTAGAGATGCTCTAAGGGATATTTTAGCCAATGCTTTCATTTAAAATATAGAAAGTAGCATATATTTCCATCTTTTTTTATAAAAAAAAAATAGCAAATATCTACATTCCTTTGTATGGAACAAACAATATTCAATTAAAATTTCGGCTAGTTTACAAATGAATATGAGCATTTATTAGTTTTTTAAAAAAAAATTGGAGACATATACTAGTTTCAATATTTTGAATAAAAATATTTACTAATATATTACATAATTTTAATTTATGGATATAATTTAAATTTGAATAATAAAAAATTAAAAAAGATGGATAAGATAATATTTTAGGAGTTATAATAACTCAATAATCGACATCCTATATTAATTGTCCAAATTAAATTAGTAAAGTTTGATGAATATACAGTATGTTTAATTGGATGATGAAACACTGATGGGTGGGCGCAAAAAGAGTCGGCAATTAAAGATGTTTGGAGTGAAGTGAAGTGATGAGACAAGAAGAAGAGTAGCTTTTCCAACAGGAGTTCAGAGAATGATTGAGATTGCCTGTACCAGCAGAGCGATGGGCACATCACATAAAAACAAAGAGTAAACCACCACGGCAGGTCGCAGCTCGAGAGAACAAGAGCAGATACATTTACATATACGTAATGGTGATGATCATCATCAAAATATGTGTCGAAGACCATCCAATACGTGCAATGATAGCACTTTCCGAGGGGGGTTCTCTCTCTCTGTCACTCGTGGACGAGCTGCCCAAGAATTAGATCTTCACCTTCCTTGGGGATATCCCCTTTTATGGGTCTTGTTAGAGCATCTCGAGTTTGAAAGGAGGTATTGTCACATAGAAATAACATTTTTTATATATAAAAAAATTAAATTATAATTTGATATTCTCAACTATGTAAGTTTTTCAATTTTTCTAAACTTTGATAGCCATCAACTTAATATTATCTTTTCAAATGGTTTTAATCAAGTTAGCAAATGACCAAAATTTTCTACTCAAACCCTCTCCTCTCCCTCTCCAGCAGTCAACCCCCCCCCCCCCCCCCCCCCCCCCCCCCCCCTCTTCCTCCGACTCCGACAGTCAGAGGGGGGATACACATCCTCGGGCCGCCGCCGTCGCAGCAGCCGCCACATCCGTCACTGGCACGTGACGAAGGCACAAGCGCGCATGGGAAGGGGGGCTGCACGCGGCGGGGGAGGGGGGTTGCGCGCAGCAGGGGAGGGTGGACGACGTGCGGTGGGGGAGGGGGCGACTACGCGTGGCGGGGGAGGGGGCGGCTGCGTGCGGCAGAGGAGGGGGTGTTGCCTGCGGCGGGAGAGGGTGTGCTGTATGTGGTGGGGGATGAGGTGGCCGGCATATGTCGAAGAGGGGGTGACTGACATGCGACGGGGGAATGGAAGGGTGGCACACTGTGGGGAAGGCGGGGTGGCATGCGGTGGGGGAAGGGGTGGGGTGGGGGAAGGGTAGTTTAGGTTTTTCTTTTCTTTTTCCTTTTTTTAGACGTTGAAATAACGGTTAGGGTGATGGAAGGTACCAAGTTGAAAATATTAGTTGAGAGATAATATTAATTTAGTACCTATCAAAGTTTAGGGTATCAAGTTAAAAAACTCAAAAAGTTGAGGGTATCAAGTTATATTTTAGCCTACAAAGAATCTCTCTAATACAAATATTAAATAAATTAGGGTAAAGTGCAAAAAACCCCTCGCTAAATTTCTGCCTTTTGCACTAAAAGACCTTTTAGAGTTTTTTTGCAGTTTACCCCTCCTTAAATTATACATCCGCTCGGTTAGGCCCTTCCCGCCAAATTTTAAAAAATTTATACCTAAACTACCCCTTCCCCTCCCCTCTAACCTCTCCCCCCCCCCCTCCGGCGGCGCTGGCGCCGGCGAGCCCCCCCCCCCCCCCCCCGACCCCCCCCCCTCCTCCTCCCTCGCCGACGAACAGCCCCCCCCCCCGCCGACCCACCCCCCCATCCTCCTCCCTCGCCGGCGAACAGCCCCCCCCGCCGACCCACCCCCCCTCCTCCTCCCTCGCCTGTGAACAGCCCCCCCCCTCCTCCCTCGCCGGCGAACAGCCCCCTCCCCTCCTCCCTCGCCGGCGAACAGCCCCCCCTCCTCCCTCGTCGGCGAACACCCCCCCTCTCCTCCTCCTCCTTCGCCGGCCCCGACCCCCCCCCCTCTGCCTCCGTCGCCGGTCGCCGGCGAGCGCACCCCCCTCCTCCTCCTCGCCGGCGAACACAGCCGAAGAAGGAGGGAGGCAGGGGTAAAATTGTCATTTGGGGGCAAAATGAGCTTAATTCATACTTTTGGCAATTTTAAGAGCATAGGGTCTTTTAGTGCAAAAAACACAAATTTAACGAGGGGTTTTTTGCACTTTACCCAATAAATTATAAAGTTAACATGATAAAAATATTATATAAAAAGTATTAAGTTTAGAACATCTCCAATACTATGTCTTTTTAGGTGGCAAGATTATATTCACACAAGACATTGAAGTAGAAAAAATTTCTCCAATGCAAAAGTATTAAGAAAACAAAAAATTTACTTTTTTCAACTTCCAAGACAACTTCTTCCCTCATTTATTTCTTTCTAAATATTGTTATTCAAAATTGATGATGTGGAGGTAAAGTTATTGTTAGAGCATCTCAAACCCAATTGTGAGTTTAGAAAAAAAAATGGTTGCCACATAGGAATGACAATCTTTTTTTTCAAAAGTACTTCTCCAATGCAAATGTGAAATAAAGTATGGAGTTGACATGACAATGACATGACAAGGACAATGTGAAGTTGGTTGTCTAGATCTAGACAATGCACTTCACAATGCTTTATGTCCATGTCACCAATTATGAAAAAAAATATTTATAGAAAAAAGAAGAGTATAAGTTGTCTTGGAAGTTGTAAAAAATACTTTGTACGGTCTCCTCAATACTTTTGCATTGGAGAAGACTTTTCGAGCTCAATGTCTTTTGTGAATATAATCTTGCCACCTATACAAGACATTGTCTTGTGTCCCATGCTACATAAGAATCACAACACAAAATAAGACAATAGGGTTGGAGATGCTCTTGTGTCCCATGTCCACATAATCTTGCCACCTATACAATACATTGTCCAGAACTAGGCAACCAATTTTATAATATCTTCGTCATGTCATGTCAATTTTACAACTTATTTGACATTTGCATTGGAGAAGACTTTTTTAGTGAAAGCTGGTTATTCTTGTGTGGCCACAACTTTTTTGAAGCACAATTGCATTGGAGATCCACCTATTGTCTTGTAATTATGTGTTATGATTCTTAGGTGGCATGAGACACAAGACAAAAACTTTTATATGTGGCAAGATTATGTTCAGAAAACGATAATAAGGTAGAAAAATCTTCTCCAATGCAAAAGTATTGACAAGACAATAAAAAGAACTTTTTCCAATTTCCAAGACAACTTCTCATCTTCTTCCATTTTTATAATAATTTTATTCATAATTAATGATATAGAGATAGCTGAAAAGATAGCTACCGTAGACAACTTCTCATCTTCCAAGACAACTTCTCATCTTCTTCCATTTTATTCATAATATCGTTCCGGGAGAAGGACTTTCAGTTGATCCTGAAAAGATAGCTACCGTAGAGTCTTGGCCGACACCGACATTTGTTGCAGAGGTTAGGAGTTTTTTTCGGACTTGTCGGATATTACCAAAGGTTCGTAAAAAAAATTTCACGAATTACAGAGCCGATGACAAGGTTGGCGCATCAGGATAATGAGTTCCAGTGGACAGAAGACTGTCAGAAGGCTTTTGAGGAATTGGAGAAGATGTTGACCTCAGCACCTATTTTGACGCTTCCTTCTGGATCGGAAGGATTCATTTTATATAGTGATGCGTCAGGTAGTGGACTTAGATGTGGATTGATGCAACATGGGAAGGTCATAGCCTACGCATCGAGTCAATTGAGGGTACGTGAGAAGAATTACCTTACTCATGATCTGGAGTTAGCAACAGTCATCTTTGCATTGAAGGTATGGAGGCATTATTTGTATGGACAACGTGTGGAGATATTTACGGATCATAAGATCTTGAAGTACGTCTTCACACAAAAGGAGTTGAATATGAGACAGATGCGTTGGTTGGCGCTCATGACAGATTATGATATAGATTCGTAGTACCATTATGGCAAGGCGAACGTAGTAGCGGACGCTTTGAGTAGGAAACCTACTATATATTTCTTGACAGCTCAGCCATAATTATTGGAGGTTCTTCAAAAACTTGGAATAGAAGTCATTATATCGGGACAGCAATGAGTATTTTCCAAACTAGAAGTGCAGTCGTCGCTCTTGGATAGGATCAAGGCAGCTTTGCCTACAGATGCAAGATTTTGTACTCTTCGAGAGAGGATAGAGGCTGAAAAGTAGACAAGACTGAGTATTCACGAGGATGGGACATTAAGGTGCAAAAATCGCTTATATATTCTGAATGGAGAGTTGAGGGAGGAGTTGATGAAGGAAGCGCACAACCCTATTTATTCTATTCATCTTGGAAGTACTAAGATGTTTAGAGATTTGAAATAATACTACTGGTGGCATGGTATGAAGAGGGATATTACACGCTTTGTAGCGAAGTGTTTGTTTTGTCAACCGATAAAGGCAGAACATCAAAGGACCGCAAGTATGTTGCAATCGCATTCTATCTCTAAGTGGAAGTGGGAGCATATTACTATAGATTTTGTACTGGATTTTTGAGGAGTCCCAGCAGAAAGGATACAGTTGGGGTGATTGTGGATAGACTCACGAAGTCGGCTCATTTTTGTCGTTCAAAGTGGGACAGTCCATCGAGATATTAGCTGACTTGTACATGAGATAAATTGAGAAATTCTATAAAGTGACAGTTAGTATCGTCTCAGACAGGGATACTAGATTCACATCACATTTCTGGAGGAGTATGCATGAGAGTTTGGGTACGAGGCTCAAGTTTAGCACGACGTATCATCCGTAGGCGATGGTTAGTCAGAACGCACTATTTAGATGCTAGAAGGCATGTTGAGAGAATGTATGTTAGACTTTTGAGGTTCTTGGGAGGACCACTTGCACTTGGTGGAATTCTCCTACAATAACAGTTACCAAGCTAGTATACAGATGGCGCTATATGAAGTGATATATGGAAGGAAGTGTAGATCGCCAGTATGTTAGAGCGACGTTGGAGAGCGAGAGATAAGCCGACAGAAGCATTAGGACGATACGAATCGTCGACCATTGGAATTCAAGGAGGGAGAGCATGTATTTCTGAGGATTTTATCGACTCGGGGCACCATTAAATTTAGGAGTAGAGGGATGTTGAGTCCAAGGTATACTGGATCGTTCGGCATTATTGAGCGTGTAGGAGAGGTGGCATATCTTCTTGTATTACCCCCATCACTAGAGGGTGTACATTATGTATTTCATGTCTCACAGTTGAGGAGGTATGTGACTGATCCCAGTCATGTGGTCGATCACTCTGAGATTACGGTGGGACCCAGTTTATCATATGAGGAGCAGCCGGTTGGTATCTTGGATACCATTGAGAAGACGCTTAGAGGGCAGACAATTAGATTGGTTCGAGTTGTATGGAAGCACCATTCTCTGGAAGAATCTACTTGGGAGCGAGAAGATTCCATGCGGAAGCGATATCCACTTCTATTCGCGAATTCATGTAAGAGTTTGTTTAATTAATCATATATTATAGATTTTGCATGATAGTGTTACTTTAATTTCGAGGACAAATTTTTTTAAGGTGGGTAGATTATAAGCCCCTTGATTTTTAGGATTTATTTTTAATTATGTTTACTTATTTTATATGGATATTTAATATTAAAACTATATTTTAAGTCAATAATGGCTATAGTAGTACTTTACCGTAGCTTTGATGTTTGAAGTACAATAAATATTGATTTCTCAAATTCAATTCCATATTTAAATTCTAGACACATCCAGCTTCAATATGGTATATCATGTCCCATCTAAAATTGTTTTCCAACATTCTTTTGACTTCGCACAACTTTGGTCAACTTAGGCCATTTTTATCTTTTATCGTAATTCTAGGCCCAACTTCCAACTTGAGTTCGAAACTTGACATAGATCAAAATCGTTTGGCACAATATATAATTTTGACCCATTTTGAGTCTACTACAGCATGCCTAGGGTGTACCATCCAACTGAGTTGACATGTGCTATTTATTTGCGAATGGCACATGAGACTCACTAATTGATTTTCAGGTTCAATTCGACTAGAAATTCTACTTGGACCCTCACATAGTCAACCCTACTAGTTACAGCCTAACTAAGATTACAAAAACCAAATAGACATATGTTTAAGTGAATTTTAGATATTAAATTGCAGCCATGTGCAATATTTCATATATCTTTGACTTGGTCAAACAACTCTCTAAATTAGGAAACCCATTATCATAGAATTTATTTTGAGGGTCAAATTATAATCAAATTAGTCCAAACCAAATCCCAAACCCTTGTAATATAAAAATCTATTAAACCCTATAATTTCCTCTCCACATAACCGCCAATACCCCACATAAGCCCCTACTTGCGCGCGGCCAAGCCCTAGGTCGACACCCATAGCCGACCCCCCCTCTCTTAAAAATATAATTTTTCTTCGATTTCCACGCCAACCACCACCAATCTTGTGACCCCCTCGATATTCTTTTCCACCCTAGCAAGTGTAGGAGCAATCTTGAGGCCATTAGAGAGGTGCACAACGTGCTACTTTGGCAGAAACTCCGCCAAATTGAAATCTGAACATCACCCTTATAATATTTTTATCAGAAACTAGACATCGAGATCTTTCCAATGCATATCTATTTGTTAGGTTTTGAGTTCGTTTATTATTTTTAAAAATTTCTAACATTTGCCGTAACACTGTAAGTCCGAAAATCCTATGTTCTTCGTGTCCAAAAGTTTCAATACTTCATAAAACTTTACTAAACTATTTGTTGTGCAAGGTTTCAATTTAAAACCCTTATTTTAACTAATTTTTTGATTTTTCTACAGAAGTTAATATTTTTAACTAATTACTATTTTGGACCTAAATTAGTAGGTCAAATTATGGTATTAATGTGTAGTATTGGCATAGGACTTGTTGTGAAAGAGTTTCTCCATTAAAATTATAATTTTGGTAATATATAGATATTTATAATTATTCTTCCAGAATTTAAATTTAATAATCTTATAGTTATAAATTATTGTTTTGAGAGTAGTTGGAACTTATATGTTAGATAGTGTTGTATCAAGTTATGGTGATTAGTAGACATAGATACTAATAAAATCTATATTTAAGATGATCTAGATGTTTGTAAAAACAAAAAGTGTTTGATTACAAATTGAGAAGAGTGTGTACAAGAGTATGGTTTGATTTCTGGGGAAGCACAGCTGTAGGAATCTGATCTGAAGATGATCACTTTATCCCTTGGACAATACGATGTTCAAGAAGAAAGCCTTTGGAGAGTGCTGCAACAAGTGCTCAGGAGATTATGATCATTAGTTATTCTTTTGAAGTGATTTGAAACTCTATTTTTATAGTTTTGAAATAACTGTCAGCCAGTTGTTCTGATTGGCGCAGACAACAATTGGCACACCATCACCCTTCGTACGAACTGTTAACTTAACTGCACAGGACGCGTGGCATTCTGTGAGAGAGATGTTCGTGGTCATGGCAGTGTCGTGTGCACGTTCTTCGAGATTAGTGGCATGCGCGTCATGTCATCTAACTGCTTTGGATGATAATTGATTGATTAGCGCCAACTGTTGAATACGCCAGACGCTATCTATTATTTAGTGCCATCTTCTTAATTCATTGATTACCTCGTGCCAATTGCGAGTGGCGCGAGGCAGCTGTTAGTCATTATAAAAAATCTGACACAATCTCCTCGAGAAGTCAGTCATGATGACAACTATTTAGCTTCTCGAAGAAGACTACCACGTGTCGTCCAGCGCCATCTGATGTCAGGCGCCATCTAATAGCCACCGCCATTTGATGATTTGAGTCTTGGCACCTTTTCTAAGTAGCACATGGTAATATTTGTACTTTTTTGAGCTTCTACAAGACCCCTTTCAAATTTTCAAATTTGAAAAGTTTAAAATTTGAAATACTTTGAATAAGAAGTGATCTTTTGTACCATTTGTGCAGTACAGAATCGTAACTGACCCACTTTTTGTACGCAGATTGCACGACCGTTACGTCTCTTTTTGGCTATAAATAGCTGACTGAAGAGAGAGGAAAAATTTTCTCTCTCGAATTCTTGTCTTCTTCCTCTTCCAAACTCTGGAAGCTTTCACTCGATCGAATGGCGCTTAAGAGATCCTCGACGGAGAAGGGAAATAAGGTGGCTGGAGCCACGTCGTGCATGCCTCCGCTGATGGTGCCACAACATGTCACACCGTTGGAAAAAGTCGAAGAAGCGACCCCGCTCTGGAAAGTAAGAAACTCATCGGAGAAGATGAAGAGAACGGTCGCGCCACTCGCGTGTGGCGCGACTAAGGCCAACATCGACCGCCTCTTTCAGAGTATTGGTTGATGCTTGCACCGTATGTAAACTGTGCCACCTCTTTCAGAGTGTTGGCTAAAATCAATCATAAAAAATGACGCCATGCGCCATTTATTATGTCTTAAGCATGATGCGCCATCTGAAGTTATGTGCCAATCATGTGCTGACTGACTGATGCACCATCTGTCTTGAGAAATGTCACTCTGCATGCGCTAACTGAAGACTTTTCTTCACATCCTGCACCATGCATGATTGGCACATGGTGTTTCTTTAAGAAAACAATCTTTTCAAGATTTTAACTCTGAGTTTTCTTTTGCAGTTAATCTGAGAGAAGACCCTTATGTTGAAGAATTGGCTTCTGCTTTCGGGTGTCTGAGTATCAGAAAAACCTATCTTATGTTGACTTTCTATAATATAATGAGCCAACTCCCAGGCAGACTGCGCTGGAGAATCAGGACTATAAATCTCTGTTGTGTTTGATAAATGGCACTCCTTTTCTGTATGAGGACGCAAAACCTTATAAGAAACCAACATTCCTCCTTAGAGAAGCTATAACTACAGACTCTCAACCCAAGTTGAAGAAAGACCGTCGATCCTTCGTAAGAGGAAACACATTGGTATCCTGCCTGAGATAATAATGAATTTGTTTCTATCTCGATATGCCTACGCCAGCTATCCAAGAAAGATGTCATGGGATCTGACTCCTGTCCAAGAAGCTAGAGTTGTAAGAATATGTCACAGGTGTGGGGACCACAACAGAGACATGTTCTTCTGCAATTCTGATCAGTATAGCACTCGCTTAAGGGGTCTGAGACCAAGTTGCATACCGTATGATGACACGGTCATGATGCTACCCATCAGAATACTCATATTTGCAAATATGTATGTTGCTTCTGAGGGAGAATATCCTCGTAATGCTACCATGAGACTAACTGGATTAATGCATCCAGCGATTGTTCGTTGGAACAGTCTTTCCGTGTGGGCTTTAAATAACTTTCGTGAGAGGTTACAGGAACTGGAACTCTATGAAGCCGTTCTGACTACCTCTTGTGGGATCCAGAATAATTCTAACATATTTTTGGCGTTAGCAGAAAGGTCCAACGGTAGGTATGGTACCTTTGTCACTCCTCACGGAGAATTAGGCTTTGCTCTCCATGAAATGCAATTTCTTTCCCGTCTGCCAATAGGAGATAACCCTTATGAAGAGTACATACCAACGGAGGACGAGCTAGAGGCCTTAGCCAAAGTAAACCCTCGGATGGTGGCAGTTCTCGATGAATTGTTGTGTCACTTTACAACCTGCATGCATCTGTACAAGAGCGGTGCTACATGCTATATATCTAACTGGTTGATATACCTCTTCTTTGGTCATAACACAGACCCTAAAGTGCAAGATCAATCTGAATGTACGCCTCGCTTCTTTGAGCCACTTGATGCTCAAACCATCTCCCGGCTTATAGAGGAATCTGGACGTGTTGACACAGAATTAGTTAAACCCTGGAATGGTTATACTTTCAATACTCCACTGTAAAGCTATATAAACCAGAGTGGCATCGATTTATCTCCAGAAGCCACCTTAGCAGGCTTTCTTTCTCAATGGTTACGACGGTTTGTCATCCCAGGTGCCAGTGCCGTTGACCGAATCCTTCACAACGTGCTATTTGCAGCAGTGCGTCTGGTATTTAGCATGGACATATTGTCCGCAATGACCAGTCGACTGAATGCATGACTTCGGAGTTTCACTGATGGTTTGATGGAAAAACCTAACAATCGGAAGGAATATCCTTGCACCGAGATGCGATACACATATCTGTTTGGTTGGTTGTTATTGCATCACCCTTTATTGATGGATCCTGGCGTTGGATTCGGAGGAGCGTTGGCAGCCAATTTTATCGAAAGATTCGCTAAGCCAAAATGGAAGGTTATGTCCATATGTGACTGCAAAAAGGCACTAAATCGGGGAGTAGACTGGATTTTTTTTGCACCCATCATCCACTTGGATATGAAAACTTTTCGACTCCAATCCAAGATTTAAAGCCCATTAGTTCACGCCCCTCACCTGAGGCCTTTAATTGGTTAAAGTCAATCAGGCCTTCACATCTGGTATATAGATTTGAAAATAATTGCTATATAGAGCCTTATTTGCCAAGTCACTTTTCTTGTCAATTTGGTTATGACCAACTGCGTGTCAGGAATGCGACGACATGTCTTAAAGCTTTCGGGCACCTGATTGATGGTGCCCGTGGATGGAGATATTATAATGCTAGAGGTATACGGGCTCTATTCACCATGCCTTTTACCACAATTGAAAATGGTCCGCACATGTTGAGTTCATACGCACATTTTTATACTTCAGCCAATACCTTCTTTGAAGGTTATTCGCTAAATGATGCTTCATCGAAATGCAAAAAACATTCAATAGGGGCGCGGCTACCATAAACTTAACTGAAGCTGAGGAGAATGTCCATGCCGAGGATCCTGTAGAAATTGTGAATACGGGTCCCGTTGATGAAGTTCAGGATCCATTAAGCGGCCTTCTTAGGGAACGTAAAGAGAAATCTTCTGCCGAGAAGGCTGCGAACAAGCAAAAGGTTGGGGCCTCCACCCAGTCAACTCAAGATACTCCTCCTTCTCCTACTGCAGGGAAGAAGAAGAAGACAAAAGAGACAACCGCTGTTGAGAAGCCCAGAGTCAGGACTAGACTCCAGACATGAAAAATAGAATCTGATTCGTCATCCGGCATGACTACTTAACTCAGGGGATCAACTCCATCTCCGCTAAGAAGAAAGATTATAGGGGCTGAGAGGAGACAAGCAAAGAACAGCTTGCTCAAAAAGAAATACAGCCTCAACCGTCTGTTCTCACTGAGACGGTTGTAGCGTCTCCTCAGCCGTTATTCAAGCATTCAGCCAAGAGGAAGCCATTAGCCATGAAAGCTCGGGGTAGGAAAACTGCAGTTTCTCCCGCATCTTCTTCTTCTGAACAATCTCCTGGCTAAGGAACATTGTCGATGTCGCCCGGAGGCGTTTCTTTTTCACAATGTGATGTCTTTACTCTTTCTGTTTAGCAAGAGTTATTTGATATTAATCATGTGAAAATTTGTACTGATATATCTTCATCTCCAGAACCTCCGACTACCAGTGCTTCAGCTCCAGCTGATGTAGCGGACACTCCCGGTATTGCTATTTCAGAACCATCAATCGTAGGGTTCATCGTTCCTTTGTCTACAACGACAATGGCGACGTTTGCTGCAACTGGTTTGACATCACCATCAACTAGTGAGCCAACTCTAGCTGTTTCGGTGAATGTCCCCTTCGTGACCGATACAGAGCCAATAATTCACCCAACTCTGAGAACGACCACCACCCAAGGAATAATACTTCCATTTAGAATAACCTCAGTTCGTGGTGAGAAGGAGGTAGTGCCTCCTGAAACTCTGACGTCTTCTGTACCTCATACTCTTACAGCTCTTGTCTCGAACAAAGCACATTCTCAAGATGAGAGGATGGTAGAAGCACTGTTAAATTACGATCTTAGTGTTGATCCAATCGAGGAGGATCCTATTGATGTCGCTTCTGATCCAGGTCAGAATGAAACTTATGTTCAAGTATTGGCCCAAGATTTGGTGGACAAGGAAGATCAAGCTATTACTGAGGGTAGCAGTCACCAAGATGATATTGATCAAAGCCCCAGTGATGCTAATCAAAGCTTCGAAGAACTGCCAAGCGGTGAAGACTCTGATGTTGAAGTTGAAAGCGACGAAGGCCCAGGTGATAATGAAGGTGAGGATGAAGATGTTGATATCGAGGGCGATGAAAGCCCTAAAGAAGTTAATGCTGAGGAGATTCATACCTTAGTTGAACATATTTTTGAAACAGAGGTGGCAGCCCCAGGTAACCAGACTAAATTCATGTCAGGTGGTTCTGAAGTTGGTAGTAGCCACATGGCCGTCTCTAAGAACAACATGACGAGTCTCATTATGGAGCGAGACAATATGCCTCGTGAGACTCCATATATTCTGCCAGATTTAGGTAAATTTCTGACTTTATTCACCATTGCTCCTTTGATATTGTTTGATATGATATATAATGATTGTGCTTTTTTTATTGTAGCGGGTTACGTGGGGACTATTGCTGCAGCCCCGTTGATGTCTACAGCCTTCAGCTTCAGTTCCACCATAGCTCCTCGGGACATGGGGACTCATACTGCAAAAGGAAGCCCCACTAGGATGCCTGCGCCAAAATCTCCTGGTACACAAGCTGCGATCAATCCATCTTCTGCGGAAGGAGGAGTTGTTGGCAAAGTGGCGACACCTGGTGTATCAGCGGTGACAAGTAGCCTCGTCGAGACTTATACAAGTGCCTTCTTTCTCTCTCTAAATACTCTTATTCAAATGGCTTTGGAGAAAATCTACCCTTATGAATCAGTAAGAAGAACTATTTCCTTTGCAATTGAAGCCATCCGCAATATCGGCAATACTAAAAGAGTCAGGTTTTTAGAGCATATCTTGGATGCACTTGAAGAGCCTATCAAATCTTATCAGAATTTGACAAAAGGCAATATTCAGAGACTCGTAGATGCAGAATGTGAGGCAATAACTCATGAATATGAGGCACGGCAGGCAGCTTTGAAAGATTCTATAGTTGTCTTCACAGTGCGATCTGGAGAAATGAAACGAGCATTACCGAAACTACATTTGCCATTGAGCGATATAAGACTGAAGCCGGAGAGAAAGAGAAAGAAGCAGCTGAATGCCAAACTCGTCTTCAAGAGATGGAAGCTGAGATGGCCAAGCTTCGCGAGGCGATCACAGTAGTCAAGAAGTGTGAAGAAGAAGTGCTTGAACTGCATCTAGTTGTCGTAAGTCATATGGATGATCCAATGAGGCAGCAAGATGAATTCTTCTAAGTTCAGGGTGCAGCAATTGAACGACAAGTTAATTCACTGCAACCTTTTGACCCAAAGTTCGGGAGAGACTGTAGTGCCCCGTCCCTACATCGTGCCCCGTACTTGTCCACGGGGTGCGCGAGAAAGGAACACTGTCGCTATCGATTCGGTCGGGACCGATAGGTCGGGATCGGCCGAGTCGATCGAACGGGAACGGTTGAATTAAGATCCATTCCTCGTTATGGAATGTCTTCTACGGAACCAAGTCCCATATTCAGCGGGTTGCGCCTCGAGGATTGACTCTGCGGCTGAGTCGGGAGAGACCTCCCGTTGCTCTGCTTTTTGCGACGCTTGCGTTGGTTTTGGCTTTGTTTTCTGAATGCGCTTTCGTGAATGTTTTCGATGGTTTTCATGGCTTGCATTTCGAACTCGCATTTCCTATCGAACTCCTTGAATAATGCAGTGTTCTAATCGGTTGCTTGTGCGATTTCAGGTAATCGCGTAGGCGACGTCTAGCGCGACCAATAAGTCCTCTCACCGAAGTAAACTCAAGGTGAGTGGCTGACCCTTCTCTTCTTGACCCCTTCTTTGGTAAATCGATAGTGTTGTTGCGGATTAAAGATTGAATGCAAGGGCACGGGCACGGTAAAATGATTGAGTTTTTAAAGAGAATGTAGGCTATGTCTTAATAACTAAAAGAAGAAAAATGGTCTTCGTACGGTCATGGACAACTTGTCGACAAGGTAAAGTTTCCCCGCACGGCAACCCGGGGCCACGGGACCGTTGCGACCAAGAAGGAAACATCTCATAAGCTGTGCTGGGCACAATGTTAGGCGAGGACTTGCAGCGGGGCTCGCTACTCGCGCTGAAAGGGCCTCGTCTAATAAAAGCTAGAAGGAGTCCACGATGGCTCTGGGAGCCAGTGACCAACACACGAAATATTGCACTTGGTATGGAAATGATAACAATTGACAGGGAAGAGCATGGTAAGTTTCACAAGGCACGGCGCGGGCCGCCGTGGGTAAGTATCAACGTAAATTTCATTATGCTTGTCATATGCTTGTTTGAAATTCATTAGGATGGTTAGAAACATTAATACTTTAAGTCATATAAACTCTTCAACCAACTGAGAGCTTGGAACTTAAATAGCCACGCACCAGTATAAAGTGTAATGTACTGATCCTCGCTCTCCACGCAGGTACCCCGAACCACGAAGGGCGTGCCACTTGAAACTCAAGGCGACGTGAACCCTTTTGAAGCCTCGTCCGCGTGTAAAGGCTTGTTTCTGGATTCCTTTGAAGAAGACCCGCACTCAGTCCAAAAAAAGATATGGCGACTCGACTTCCCACGATAGCAGGTGGAAATGTGTAATGGTTTTTGCTTGTAAAAAGGGATGTAATGTATGGAACGACTATCTCATCGACGTTCATTTTGTAAGTCGAGTCATGTTGTAGCCCGCGCGGCAATGATTGTAAAGAAGTCAATGTAAAGTTTCTTTTATCAATGAAAAAGTCTATTTCTATTTCAAATATGTCATTCAATTTCTCTGCGTACTCTAACTTGATGTTGTGTTTCGGATAACCTTATGACTATGTCTTGTGCGATCGTAACTTAGGTTCGCACGGCATCACGCCCGGGGGACGACTATCGATTCTACGGAATCGGGGCATAACATAATGGTATCAGAGCACGGCTTTACATCCTTTGGCCTCGCGTCTAGAGTTCCAAACTTTTGACCTCGTATCGATGAGATACGTTGTTCCATACAATGAGTCCGCAATAATTTGTGTCTAATGCGTTTGCCTTCGTATCGCAGAAGTGACGGAACCCACGGCCGAGCAAGAACAGAGCGCTTCAAGCGGCTCTAGTAGTTCGCATCGTCCGCGGGCCGGACCTTCTAACGATACCATCGAAAGGATGCTGCGCATGATGGAGGCGCAGCGAAACCAGTCCGAGAACCGGCATCAACAGGTAGAGGAACGACAGGCCCAGTTCGAAGCTCGCTTCGAAGCTCACTTTGACGCACATGCCAAACTTCAACAAAAGCAGTTAGATATCCTGCAGCAGATCGTTCAGACAATGGCGGCCAACTGGAATTCTACGACTGTGCCTACCGTCACCGTGCCGGCGATCCAACCCATTGAAGTCGACACGGAGGATCCTGAGCGTCAACCAGCGGCACCGAAAAAGTACAACTTTGAAGTGTCCGAATTCAAAAAGGCGTGCTGCACTTCCTTCAGCGGTACAGAAGGCCCTTCCATGGCGATCGACTGGTTGGAAGAGCTGGAAGATCACTTCGAGCTTCTCGGCATTGAAGAATCGAAGCAAGTCGCCTGCGCACAACTTCAACTACGGTTGAATGCGCACGACTGGTGGGCCGTGCGCAAGCGAGCGATCCGACCGGACAACACCACCGCGCCGATCTCTTGGGCCACGTTCTGCAAAGCTTTCGAAGTCCAGTACCTTCCGTCAGCCGTTCGTCAAGCGAAGGAGAATGAATTCATGTAGTTGAAGCAAGGGAGCAGGACGGTGGAACAGTACGCCGCAGAATTCAATAAGTTATCTAAGTTTGCTGGCCAATTTCTGTCTACTGAAGAGTGCCGTGTGCGACGGTTCGAAGTGGGTCTGCGACACTCTATCGGTGCACATGTCGGGGTCCCGGAGTACAAGACCGTGGGCGAGGCTATGAATCACGCCCTCCGCCTTGAGAACCTGCATCCTTCCGGTGCTGACGACGTTGTGCGACACTCCAATCACAAACGTCCTAGCTATACGGGAGGCAACAATCACGCGTCAAAGCATCCAAACAACGGCGGCTATATGGGTCAGAATCCGTTACCTCGTTGCACCAAATGTAATCGCCTCGGGCACGAAGCCATCAACAGCTTCCCCTTCAGAGGGGAATGCCATGCTTGCGGACAAAAGGGCCACCTCGCTCGGTATTGCACAAACCCCAGATTGACTCGCAACGCCCCGCCACAACAACATCGCCAAGAGAATCGAGGACAGGCGCCTCGACCTCCTCCGCCCACTCAACCTGTACCGCAATATGGCCAAGATCGTCGCCCCAACACTCAGGGCCGCGTCTATGCCATGACTCGAGACGAAGCGCTGGCGTCAGATACCATAGTGTCAGGTATACTAAAATTCAATAATGTGCCTGCTCGTGAGTTATTTGATTCAGGCGCTTCACATAGTTTTATATCGGCGAACTTTGCCGTCGAGCACAAATTTCCTGTAATATCATTAGATCTCGACCTTAGCGTAAGCACGCCTTCGGGCACACCAATTCTCACAAACTTAGCTTGCGCCGGCGGGATTATCTGTATCGACGGTCAAAAGATCGGTCTGGATGTGATAGTTCTAGACATGAAGGACTTTGACATCATTCTGGGAATAGATTGGCTCGGGCCGTGCAACGCAACCATAGACTGCGCTGAAAAGAAGGTCACATTCCGTATACTTGGAGTGCCTGAATTCTGCTACTCGTGTGGTGAGGCGTCGTCGACCTGCATGGTGATCTCCGCAATATCTGCTCGACGGATGCTGCATTCCGGGTGCGAAGGCTATCTAGCTTCCGTTCGAGACATGCGACAGGATGGTGCAAACGTGGGTCAGACCGACGTTGTGGCAGAATTCCTAGACGTGTTCTCGGACGAGCTACCCGGCATGCCGCCCGATCGAGAAATAGAGTTGTCACGCCCCAGAACCAGAATACTGGAGAGCGGGGGAATGACTCAGCCAGCTACGTATTACGGGTAGATGAATACTGTATAATACGATCAATGCTGTCTAACCAGACGAGGGGGTGCATACTACATAAAAGTCTTGCTATGGTCATTACACATCTATTGTCTCAATCATTCAAGTAAGAAACAGTAATAGAGAACATGTAAGATAAAGCAGTAAGGCGTCCCAAACGCTCAGTCAAAATGTTCTTGAGATCTGGCTTTACAAAACATAGCCAGATGGTATAGCAAGTATACACAATTGTTATCAGCTGCAGTCTGACTTAATTACAATTATTTAAAAGTAAGTACAAGACAATCCGACTAACATGTCGGTGCCAAACGGCTAAGTATAAAGGTAAATAACAAAACGAGCGGTAAAGTAAGGAACCCACTCGAGTCCTCCTGCAATCATTCCCCTAGTATTGACCATCTTTGAGGTAGAAGTATGCTGGATCCTCGGGAACCGGCTCTAAATCTGGCCATGCAAAACCAGAGAGGTTAGACCTCTAATAGCAAGTACCACAAGGAAGGACGATATGAAGGACATAAACCAGTAAGTAAAAGAATATAATAATAGATCTCTGCTTGCTACTAGGATTCACATCACATCACGACACTTCGAACCAACCTCCCAACCAAACAAGGACAGAGGTTGGCCCGTCATGTCCTGACATTCTGATTATCCCAGTTAGGTAACAGAGTAGTACAGTACACAAACAAATCATCTTGAACGGCCAATCAAATTCTACGGCTTGCTATTGTGAGTCCCAAGTTATCCTGGAATAATGCAATAAAGATTCCTCAGTTCTTGCTATGTGCGAGCAAGGCTAGTCTATCCAGTCAATCATGTGCGCCATGCATGAATTAGACGAGTCCTAACAGGACGTCTGTCAATATACAATATACAATAATAATAAAAGCAGATACCGTTCCCTGCCCGTGTGGCAGATTTACAGTATCTGTGGGAACCAGCCGGTCCGTCGGGTACTACTCGTCCCAAGGGGGCTGCCATGTAAGAACTCGGGAATCCATTCTCTCCATGCAATCATTATTTTATTTAACTTAATAGTCCCTACGTTGAGCGAAATCCCATGTCGTGGATCATGGTCATTCAAATGAGTACTTTCGTACGGGGTACGATATGCACAACTCTACAACGATACCAGTGCGGTTAGGTTGCAGGTCTTACATAGCGTAATGCAACAATCAAATCTAACCACGGTAATCATGCCTTGACCATAAAGTACACATGCTGTTTTTGTAAGATAAATAAATAAATAAATAAATAATTAAATAAATAATTTGAAGCCTGCATGTGTCTGTATGCCAATATTCGGGATCAGCCAGTCGATTGCAATAGTTCATAACATGAACGTGTCTCATTCATTCATTTCAATAAGACGACTAGCCAGTCTCTTAGTTCCAACTAGGAACGCATGATCAATTAGTTAAGATAACCATCGTCATTAATGGTGACAAGGCATGAAAGTCATTTAGCATCAAATAGGGTCGAGTCTATAACTCTCGAGGTCAAGTTCCAGTCTCACTGGGTATCCATAAACCAATCAAGACGCTGGGCACTAATACACAACCATAGGTATTAAAATATTAACATGCTAAGATTATCGGGTTCATGCAAAAAGGCGTAAGGATATAATAGGGAATTATCATGCCAACATTAAATGAATAAGGTGTAGAACAAAACAAAAACACCCAAGTCAGGAAGTCACGCCAACAAGTCTAGCTGGAGTGAGCGTGGAAAATGGGCGTGAACAGTGAGCGTGAAAAGTGATAAGAAATTCACGCACTCATGGATGTGTGCGTGACAAGAAATACACGCACGCTCATGAGAACGTTAGCGTGACTAAAAATACACGCACGCTCATGAGAACGTTAGCGTGACTAAAAATACACGCACGCTCATGAGAACGTTAGCGTGACTAAAAATACACGCACGCACGCACAACATGAACTTAACTCAAAAGTCACATAGACAAGCACAGAGTGAGCGTAACTCAAAAGTCACGCACGCAAGGATGTGTGCGTGACAAAAATACACGCAAACACGTAAAAATGTGTGCAAACACGTAAAAACGTGTGCGTGACTGGGCTGATGTTTTATGCGAGCACGTAAGAACGTGTGCGTACCACATCTCCCGAACTCCAAGTCCTATGGAGCATTCGCTCTAGTGCCAAAATACACGCTAAGTTGGTGGACCAAAACCCATGAACAGCCGAAAATACAAACTTAGATCTAGAGAAAACAAGCCACAGAAATCAAAAATGCCAAGAACTAATCTCTCTCAGGATCATGAGAGGAAGAATAATAATCCATAAAAATGGGTGATTGAGAAGCAAGTTTGCACTTGCCTTCTCCTGCTGCTGGTAGGTGGTGGAGAGTAATGAGAGGAAGAAGAAGAAGTAATGGTGAGAATGAAGTAATGAGGAGAGAGAAAGAGATGGAAGCTCTAAATAGGAAGAGTGGTGGTAGGTGGGAGCTAATGGGCCGGGTTGTCCACCACCAATCCGAAACCCAATAAGGCTAAAGCAGCAAATAAAATACAGGTAATAAAATGCAGAAATAAAAATTGCAGGAAATAAATTAACATGAAATTTAAAGAGCAGATAATTAATTAACATGAAAATTTAAAGGAATTTAAATACAGAATAATACATGATAAATACTAAATAAATACACATGAGTTGTACGTGTATATAAAAATACGTATTCCGGGAACGGGGAGTGACAAGAGTTCACCATCGACACATTCTCCGACACCCGGCCGATCTCGAAGGCTCCGTACAGAATGGCCCCAGCAGAATTGAAGGCACAACTTCAGGAATTGCTCGACAGAGGGTTTATCCGTCCGAGTGTCTCGCCGTGGGGTGTGCCCGTGCTGTTCGTGAAGAAGAAGGATGGGTCGATGCGACTCTGCATCGACTATCAGGAATTGAATAAAGCCACCGTCCGAAACAAATACCCCCTGCCCCGTATCGATGACTTGTTCGACCAGATCCAAGGTGCAACGGTGTTTTCGAAGATTGATCTACGATCGGGTTACCACCAACTCAAAGTCAAGCCAGATGACGTGCCGAAGTCTGCCTTCCACACTCGTTACGGCCACTACGAGTTCTTGGTAATGACGTTCGGTCTGACAAACGCCCCTGCCGTCTTCATGGACCTAATGAATCGGGTGTTCCGTCTGTTCGTTGACAAGTTCGTAGTAGTCTTCATCGACGACATCCTCGTCTACTCGAAGGATCGAGCGCAACATGCAGAGCATCTGCGGACGGTACTCCAAACCCTTCGAGAGAATCAGTTGTACGCGAAGATGAGCAAGTGCGAGTTCTGGCTGGACGGCGTCTCAATCTTTGGGCACAACATCTCCGCCGCGGGCATCGCAGTCGATCCGAAAAAAGTCGAGGCAGTTGCTGATTGGAAACGACATGCACTACCAAAATAAGTCATATTACCGACGAAATTAGCGACGTTTTAAGAAAACGTCGCAGGGAAAAAACAATTTAGCGACGTTTTTTTATTACGTCGCAAAACGTCGTTATTAGCGACGGACAGCAACGTTCTGCGACGTATTTAAACTACGTTTGCGTTTTAAACAGATAACGTCGCGTATAAGTCGGTAAACGTCGCTAATATTAGTGATATTAGCGACGTTTACCGACGTATATGTTAATTCATTGCTAATATCACTTATACTAGCGACGTTTACCGACATTTTTGTGTGACGTCGCTAACTTGTAAATATAGGTCAGGTTCGATTTTCATTCCCCCCCATTATTTTCCCCCCAATTATTTTTCTTCCCCCCCGACCCCGAGCCGGCTTCCCCCACCCCCTCGGCCCCCGACCCCCACCGACCTTCGGTGACCGCCGCTCTCCTCCTCCGGAGACCGTCGACCCCCTCCTCCCCCTCCACCGCCGCTCCCCCTCGCCGTCGCCAGAGCCAGCTCCAGCCACCTCCACCGCCGCTCCCCCTCGCCGTTCGCCAGAGCCAGCTCCAGCCACCTCGACCGCCGCTCCCCCTCGCCGTCGTCGCTCCCCCTCGTCGTCACGGTCAGATAAACCCTAACTCTAACCGGCTCGACACCTCAACACGAGCCTGTGCACGTTTCTTGTTTGGACACCTCGTGTCTAGTTTGCTAGACACGAGACACCCCCCTGACATATGTATAAACCTTGTGCACACATTAATTGATATGAATTTGGGTTTTTGATTCGAATTGAGGGTTCTTCACATATTTTCTGAAACTGTCCAGTTTGAGCATTTTCTAAAATCTTTTAAGTAAATTAAATTGTTAAATAATGTAGATTCATGATGTTTAAGATGTATACAATATCTGAGATGTTAGTTTACATGGCCGAGGTTCATGGAATGCAAGTTTGGGTTGTATTTATTCAAATTTGGGTTCGAAAAAGGGATTTTCTGATACATGTATTGTTCTTTGTATTTTCAAGAGTAAAATTGATAATTAAGATGCTAATTCATATAATGTAATGTTATTTACTGTAGGACATTGAAACTGAGTAACTGCCCTCTATATTGTTCAGTCCCCTTTCTTAGTTGTTCAGTCGACTTCTAGGTAGGTAAAGGCCACTTCTTAGATGTATCATTTGATGGAAGGGAGAGGGGGCATAAGTGTTCAGTCCTTGTTCAACTTATGAACATGTATCAGTTCCAAAGTTACTAGTATCAGCCATAGTCAACCATAGTATCTTTTAGATTAGGATTTAGGTGTTAGTATAGAAAGGGTAGAGCACTGTAATAGATGAGAGAGGGCCTTAGGCAACAGGCCAATAGGCCAAGCAGAGATTAAGCCCCATTTTAACCCATATTCAGTCAAACCCTTCTCATCCTTGTTCAGTCCTTGAACTTAAACCAATCCTTGAATGTGAAGTCTAGTATATATATTTGATTAGCTTTGTATATATATGTGTATCTCGATTTGTGTTTGGTTGCAGTGGTTAGGATTTAGTTATATATTGGGTTACCTAAGGGTTGAGTTCAGAGTTTAGAGTGGAGTGTGAAGAGGGAAAGTTAGTATGTGACATTGAGAGTTCACAAAGATGGTAGGGTGTATCAGATTTGATAAAAGAAGGGAGTGATGGCTATATATCGATTGTATCTATAAAGGTTGTATATATAAAGGATAGTATAGTGACTTATGGTAAGTTAAAGATTGTGGGTTCAGTCTAAGAAATTAGTCTTAGTGTGTAGAGTAGTATGTAGAGGAGTATGGCTACTAGTGATATATAGATATGTAGGTCCATGTGTATCTGTATCGGACTATCGCTATCGGTATCGAACTATCGCTATCGGTATCGGACTATCGCTATCGGTATCGAACTATCGGTATCGATCGAACTATCGGTATCGGACTATCGCTATCGGTATCGGACTATCGCTATCAGTATCGACCGTATATACTTAGTATCGGGCGTAGCGGATTAGTATCGATCAGTATATAGGTTTCTGTTAAGATCAAGGTTCAAAGTATCGGTATCGGAATAGTAGGCCGAATAGGAGGCCGAGATAGTCGAATGAGAAGAAGGGAAGAAGGGAGGAGCACATGGGTCCAGAGCCATGGTGGAGGAGGAGAAGTAACATGAGAGCAGTTTCCGCCGTAACATCTCCTGGCTCTGCTGGCAACTGAAGTCCAGATGCTACAAAGGACGATCCTTCGTTGAAATCGACTACAACACCCATCAGTTCAAGTTCATTCCTATATGAGTAGATTCCAATGCCATAGAAGCCATCAGTTTGTTGACCTTCCTCTATGGCATTGGAATATACTCATATAGGAATGAACTTGAACTGATGGATGTTGTAGTCGATTTCAGCGAAGGATCGTCCTTTGTAGCATCTGGACTTCAGTTGCCAGCAGAGCCAGGAGATGTTACGGCGAAAACTGCTCTTATGTTACTTCTCCTCCTCCACCATGGCTCTGGACCCATCTGCTCCTCCCTTCTTCCCTTCTTCTCATTCGACTATCTCGGCCTCCTATTCGGCCTACTATTCCGATATGCGTTTGATACGGTCTACCTAACCTATATACTGATACTAATTTGATACTCTCTGATATTAAGTACATCCGGCTTACTAGCTAGCGGATCCACCAGTTACATGATTATATACTAATTATGTTTAGTTTGTCTTACGATACAGATTTTCACATCCAATGTAATCCAGTTGACCAATGTAACCCAAGATGTTGTCTTATTGATCTAGTTTAGCCTCGTTTTACTAGATTGTTGATCGAGTTGACCAATAGTTGACTTTGACCTTGATTGGCCTAGAAATCATATAGAATTGCATGTAGACTTCTTTTATTTTATATTGACTTCCATGATATGACAGCTCCTCAAAAAAAAGAATCCTCTACTAGACATCGCACTCTCCTTTTCAGAACATCAACTAGTATTACTACCTTGATGTATATATAAAGTATGCATGTAAAAATAGTAGGTAATGATATGCAAAACTGAAAAGATAAATGCAATGCATGAATGAATGGATGAAAAGATAAATGCAATCCATCGGAAAAGCTTTGACACTTGAAGGTTAAAATGAATGAATGAATGGAAGAACTACTGGTTTACGCGCTTCAAGGTTAAAATAGATTTGTTTTTAACATGAATCATTTAATTTATGCATATTATATATAACTGATAAATATTTGGTTTCGTACTGTTCTAGGATATGTTTTACTATCCACCGCACCGGGCCGAGCTGATCGAGGGGATGTTTCCTTCCGTCGCTGCTAAGCTGATCTGCGACTCTATTAATGATCAAAAGGAACGTGATCGTGCCGGAAAGCCGATCAAAGGTTGGATCACCCCTGATCAGTGGAATGCGATGAAGGCTCGATTCAACGAGCCAAGGTACAAGGAGAAGTCGGAGAAGGCTAAGGCGGCTAGGCAACATGCCTCGAAGTGGTGCGGTGGGTCGATTCCGATGACGGAACATTTCCGTCGTCTGGTATGTCTTTCTCTTTTAGAAATATTATTTTAATGCAAATCCGATAAATTATTACTAAGATAATATATTTAATTACAGGTAAGGAAGGTCGGTAACGCCGACATGGTGACCGTCTTCCTGGCCACCCATCAGAAGGGCGGAGTCCTTATTGACGAGAGGGCCGAGCAGACCTATGTAAGTATTACAATACGTTATCTTAATTTAATACTTCGTGTCAATTTTAATATAACTTAGTAAATATGATGCAAATAAATATTCATGAAGTTAGTAAAAATAAGTACATTAATTAGAAAGTAGAAATCATAGAGTACTATCCATACTTTCTAGGCCGAGTATCAGAGGCTGCGGGAACGGGCGACTGCTAGTGCACCTGATGCAGGAGTGGCCGGTACTTCCTCGCAGCCCACTCAAGCTCTGTCGGAGGACGAGCTGTGGATGACCGCCGCTGGTGGCCTCCATAGGGGTACGTACTACGGTACGGGATCCTATGGTGCCCTAGTTGCGACCCAGTCCTCTAGGACATCTCCTGCTAGTGTGCATGGTCCACAGCCGTACCAGGAGTCTGCCCGAGTCCACCAGATGATGGAGTCTCTCCGTGACGACCTGCTACGACGGATCGAGCAGAAGTCTCAGCACCCTACGGACGATCCTGCGCTGATAGCACGATTGGATGCGCTCGACCGCGACATTATGGGGCTCATGGAGACGACTGAGAGGACAGAGCGCACCGTTGGAGGGTTAGAGCGCACGGTGACGGAGTTGCAGACAGGACAGGTGACCATGGCCGAGACGGTGAGATTGGCGCAGGATTCGATGGTCCAGAGCAGTGGTAGAATGTTATCTATCATGGATTCATACAACCAGCGACTTACAGCGTTGGAGCATGCTGGTACTCTGGGTGCGCCTTCATCGTCGTCGACTCCGCCGCCTCCACCGCCTTCTTCTTCGACACCGACTCCACCGACGTCACAGCCTGGCGCTCCATCTGTATCGATTTCACTTGCGGAGTATGAGGAGTTGTTATCCCTTCGTCGCGGCGGTGCCCCTCCTGCACCAGATCACTAGTAGTCCTAGTTAGGACTTTTGTTTGTGTTTGTATCATCATATGTTTGTGACTTATGATTGGATGTTTGGATTTGGATGTTAATTGTGTTTGTATCGATTTGACTTGTGACTTGTTTGGATTGGATGTTTGGATTGGATGTTAATTCCTTCGTCGATAAATGTTAATTGTGTTTGGATTGGATGTTAATTAACTTAGATTAAAGCTATATGTGTAGCATCTTGAATTGTGAGTGGGGGTTTGAATGCGCTGTGATTTGGAATTGTGAGTGGGGATTTGAATGTATACCTATATGTGTAGCATCTTGAATTGTGAGTGGTAATATAGAATCTGTGTTTTATTTTTTTTATTTTTTTTACAATTTTAGCGACGTTTAGCGACGCTTACTGACGTTTATCGACGTCATTTTCCGACGTTTACCGACGAGAAGCTGCAAAAAATACATTTTTCCGACGTTTTTTCCGACATTTACCGACGACTAACTGCAAAAAAAGTACAGGTCTCCGACGCTTTTCCGACGTTTACCGACGACTAGCTGCAAAAAAATGTACAGGTCTCCGACGTCTAGCGACTACATTCACGTCGCTATATTACCGACGAAACGACGGTAGACGTTGGGAATTATTCCAGGACTTCACCGACGTGTAGCGACGACATATACGTCGCTAATATACCGCCGACACGACGGTAGACGTCGATAACTCACCGACGTACAGTTACGTCGCTGGATGTCGGTAATTGCGACGTTCAGCGACGTTTTTGTAATCAGCGACTAAGGAAACGGCGACAAAACTTAAACGTCGGTAATTGCGTCGGTGCTTCATATTAGCGACGGATTTTATTGTTTTAGCGACGTTTTTGGGCGTCGCTAAAACCACTTATTTTGGTAGTGATGCATCAGTTAGCGAATTTGAAGCTTCCTAGGCTTGGCGGGATACTACCGACGCTTCGTGAAGGACTTCGCGAAGATCGCATCGCCGTTGACTCGCCTCACCCAGAAAGGAGTCGCATTCAAGTGGTCAGACGAATGTGAAGCTTCCTTCCAGGAGCTCAAACAACGGCTTGTTTCGGCCCCGATACTTGCTCTTCCTGAAGGGACGGAGGGATTTCAAATCTTCAGCGATGCTTCTGGCCAGGGCTTGGGGTGTGTGCTCATGCAGCGGAATAAGGTGATATCTTTTGCTTCCCGGCAGTTGAAGCCGCACGAGAAGAACTACCCTACGCACGACCTAGAACTAGCGGCAATTATGTTCGCGTTGAAGGTGTGGCGTCACTATCTCTACGGCGTGGCATGCAGGATTTATACGGACCACAAGAGCCTCAAGTATCTCTTCACCCAGAAAGAACTGAATTTGCGGCAGAGGCGATGGCTCGAACTAATCAAAGACTATAACTTATCAATCGACTACACGCCGGACAAGGGAAATGTGGTAGCGGATGCGCTGAGCCGGAAGTACTTAGCTTCGTTATGCATCAACGATCGACTGCTGCGTGACTTAGAAGGAATGGGCATTGAACACCGAGTTCGTTTCAGAGACGTAAAACTAGCACAACTGCGGGTGGAACCGAGACTACTGGAGAGGATCAAATCTGCACAGAAGGACGACCCATACCTGGAGAAGATGCGGAAGCTGATATCGACAGGAAAAGCGTCCGACTTTGCAGAGGACGAGTCGGGAGTGTTGCGCGTGAAGGGACGGCTATGCGTACCGGACGACGTAGAACTTAGAAAGGAGATAATGACGGAGGCGCACTATGCAAAATATTTCTTGCATCCTGGCAGCATCAAGATGTATAAGGACCTCCGCGTTGTCTTTTGGTAGCACGACATGAAGAGGGGCGTAGCGCTCTTTGTGTCAAAATGTATGGCCTGTCAGCAAGTCAAAGTCGAGCACCAGCGACCGGGCGGGAAGATGCAGAACCTCGCCATTCCAGAGTGGAAGTGGGATCACATCACTATGGACTTCGTTGTTGGCTTGCCGAGGACGCCACGGGGAAATGACGCCGTCTGGGTCATCGTCGATCGACTAACCAAGTCAGCGCACTCGCCATCAAAGTTACTTGGAGCGTCGACCGCCTTGCTCAGATATACCTTGATGAAATAGTTCGGCTGTACGGGGTCCCAGTTTCTATCGTCTCTGATCGGGATGGACGGTTCGTAGCGCGCTTCTGGAGTAGTCTTCATTCAGCACTGGGGACCAAGTTGAAGTTCAGCTTATCATCCTCAGACTGACGGCCAAACAGAGCGGGTGAACCAAATTCTCGAAGACATGTTACGACTCTGTGCGATCGACTTGAAGTCAAGTTGGGACGTCCATCTACCGCTGGCCGAGTTTGCATACAACAACAGCTATCAGTCCAGCATCCAAATGGCGCCGTATAAAGCTTTGTATGGCCGGAAGTGCAGATCGCCCTTTTGCTGGGATGAAGACGGGAAACGGCAGATACTTGGTCCGGAGCTGGTGGAGCAGACCATGCTGAAGGTCAAGTTAATACGAGAAAGATTGAAGATAGCACAAAGCCGGCAGAAAAGCTATGCCGACACGCACCGACGCCCCCTCGAGTTCTCGGAAGGCGACCATGTATTCCTGAAGGTGATGCCTAAGCGTGGAGTTTCCAGGTTCGGTGCGAAGGAGAAATTGAGCCCAAGATTTGTTGGCCCGTTCGAAATATTGAAGCGAGTCGCCCCGGTAGCTTACCAAATTGCCTTGCCGCCTGCATTGTCAGAGGTACATGACGTCTTCCACGTCTCGCAATTGCGGAAGTACGTACACGATCCGGGACATGTGGTAGATTTGGGTAAGCTGGACCTGAAGGCGGATTTATTATATGTCGAAGAGCCGGTACAAATTTTGGAGCGCAAGGATAAACTTCTTCGCAACCGTGCTATTCCTCTAGTCCGCGTCCTCTGGAGAAACCATTCGGTCGAGGAGTCGACGTGGGAGCTTGAGTCAGAAATGAAGGAGAAGTTCCCTTCATTTTTCTCGTAGAGGTAGGTTCTATTTTAAGTTTCGAGGACGAAACTTTTTCTTAGTTGGTTATGGTGTAGTGCCCCGTCCCTACATCGTGCCCCGTACTTGTCTACGGGGTGCGCGAGAAAGGAACACTGTCGCTATCGATTCGGTCGGGACCGATAGGTCGGGATCGGCCGAGTCGATCGAACGGGAACGATTGAATTAAGATCCATTCCTCGTTATGGAATATCTTCTTCGGAACCAAGTCCCATATTCAGCGGGTTGCGCCTCGAGGATTGACTCTGCGACTGAGTCGGAAGAGACCTCCCGTTGCTCTACTTTTCACGCCGCTTGCGTTGGTTTTGGCTTTGTTTTCTGAATGCGCTTTCGTGAATGTTTTCGATGGTTTTCATGGCTTGCATTTCGAACTCACATTTTCTATCGAACTCCTTGAATAATGCAGTGTTCTAATCGGTTGCTTGTGCGATTTCAGGTAATCGTGTAGGCGACGTCTAGCGCGACCAACAAGTCCTCTCGCCGAAGTAAACTCAAGGTGAGTGGCTGACCCTTCTCTTCTTGACCCCTTCTTTGGTAAATCGATAGTGTTGTTGCGGATTAAAGATTGAATGCAAGGGCACGGGCACGGTAAAATGATTAAGTTTTTAAAGAGAATGTAGGCTATGTCTTAATAACTAAATGAAGAAAAATGGTCTTCGCACGGTCATGGACAACTTGTCGACAAGGTAAAGTTTCCCCGCATGGCAACCCGGGGCCACGGGACCGTTGCGGCCAAGAAGGAAATATCTCATAAGCTGTGCTGGGCACAATGTTAGGCGAGGACTTGCAGCGAGTTTCGCTACTCGCGCTGAAAGGGCCTCGTCTAATAAAAGCTAGAAGGAGTCCACGATGGCTCTGGAAGCAAGTGACCAACACACGAAATATTGCACTTGGTATGGAAATGATAACAATTGACAGGGAAGAGCATGGTAAGTTTTACAAGGCGCGGCGCGGGCCGCCATGGGTAAGTATCAACGTAAATTTCATTATGCTTGTCATATGCTTGTTTGAAATTCATTAGGATGGTTAGAAACATTCATACTTTAAGTCATATAAACTCTTCAACCAACTGAGAGCTTGGAACTTAAATAGCTACGCACCAGTACAAAGTGTAATGTACTGATCCTCGCTCTCCACGCAGGTACGCTGAACCACGAAGGGCGTGCCACTTGAAACTCAAGGCGACGTGAACCCTTTTGAAGCCTCGTCCGCGTGTAAAGACTTGTTTCTGGATTCCTTTGAAGAAGACCCGTACTCAATCCAAAAGAAGACATGGCGACTCGACTTCCCACGATAGTAGGTGAAAATGTGTAAGGGTTTTTGCTTGTAAAAAGGGATGTAATGTATGGAACGACTATCTCATCGGCGTTCATTTTGTAAGTCGAGTCATGTTGTAGCCCGTGCGGCAATGATTGTAAGGAAGTCAATGTAAAGTTTATATTATCAATAAAAAATTCTATTTCTATTTCAAATGTGTCATTCAATTTCTCTGCGTACTCTAACTTGATGTTGTGTTTCGGATAACCTTATGACTATGCCTTGTGCGATCGCAACTTAGGTTCGCACGGCATCACGCCCGGGGGACGACTATCGATTCTACGGAATCGGGGCGTGACAGAGACTTGGCCAGGCAAAGGGTGATTAACTCCAGGGTGGAGAGAGCTGAATCTCTGAAGAGGATGATCACCGATTCGAGCACCCAACCTTTCAGATAAAGTTATCTGATTGTAGTAACTTTTTCTTGTTTGGAACATTTTGATGATTGTAATAATTTTCACGTCATTGAATGAAAACTGATGATCTTTTTGTAGCTCGATTACTTAATACGTATCTGTTTGAGACACAAGCAATAGATAGGAATAAGAAATATGTTCAGAGGTACTAGACGTGACATACCTCTTGAAAATAATAATATTTATTATATCTGTTCAGAGATAATGTGGACATGATAGAATATAACTTAAAATATTATCATTTCTGAGATGACATCATCAGAGGTAATGTGGACGTGTCGAGTGGTTAATATAGATAACAGAATTCAGAGGTAATGTGGACGTGAATTCATAGATCTATTGATTATCCTTGGGCCAACTGGGACTCAAGAATATGATATCTTTTAAAACAGCTGGGTTTCAAAAGATGATATTTGTAATGATGTAGTAGATATTGTGGGTCAACGAAGATGTATCATGAGATCTGGATAGACTCCGCTAGGGATTTCAAAGATTTGAAGTATGTACAATATTTGTCAAAAAATACAGTACACGCTTTCAAACATGGTACTTCTTCAGGAATTTGCCGTTGATAGGCATCACAGCGATTCGGCCATCAATCCTAGACAGTTGATAAGCTCCGTTAAAGAAAACTTTGCTTATAACATAGGGACCTTCCCACTTTGGCTCGAACTTGACCTTACTTATGTGTGTCATAGTCATAAGACGTCTAACGGTAAGGACTAGCTCGCCTTTTTGAAATGTTCGTACTTTGACTTTACGGTTGAAGGCTTTTGAGATACGGGCTTGATATAGCTCGATGTATTGTTGAGCTAGTAGCCGTTTCTCATCAAGCGCTTCAAAATCCTGAAGTCTAAGACGATCATTGTTTTCTGTTATGAGTTCGTTGGCAATGGCAATCCTTAGAGAAGGGATTTGAATCTCCAACGATATGATAGCTTCACATCCATACACCAAAGAGAAAGGTGTACAGTCAGTCGGAGTGCATACGGTAGTATGGTAGGCCTATAGACATTCTCCAAGCTTTTTTCTCCAATTACGGTTATTGGTAGAAACGATCTTCTTGAGAAGCGTGATGATCGTTTTGTTGAATGCTTCCGCCAAACCGTTAGCTACGGGATTGTAGGCTGTACAAGCAATATTGTTGATCCTATTATCAATTTAGGAACAATCATACTTAGAGAAATCTTTTGGGTATGAATAATTTATAGATGTATTTCATAACTGATGACGATATTCGAGGTCAACTTAGTTTCGAGAACTTGGATAAATTTTGGTTATTGATTCTTGAGACGTTACACTTTAAGGCTATGATGTTAAATTTAGGAATTTAGTAATAGAGAAGAGATTTTAACTATATGCAATGATGATACGAAATTGAATAAAATATTGTAAGAAATGGCTAGAAAAAGAAAGAACGCAAGGATTTTGAGTTGTATAAAATATAGAGATTTTGTGAAAATTTTAAATTTCAGGAGAATAATATTGAAGGTGCACGTTGAAGGAAATATGAAGGTTGAATTTATAATGAAGAATATGTTTTGTAAGGCCTAGTGGGTTTAGATTTAAATAATACAAGGAGAGTAAATTGAATAAGTTCAAGGATTACATAAAACTTGATTTAGAGGCTTCGAATCCAATTTAGGACAAGGTGGAAGAATTTAGATTTATGATGATTAAGTGGTCAGTTTTGATTCCTAGTAAGAAGGATATGCTTCATGAATAATGTTTCGGAACTTCAAAATTTAGCCTATGGTGATCATGGCAAGGTCAAATCTTTATGACGGAAGGATATAATTTTGATGGTAGTCATATAAAGGTTGATTTTTATATTGGGACTTGTGAGATAAAAATATGATTGGCAAATGATAAACTTGATAGTGTCAGAGAGAGATGATTAACTTGACTTTCCTATGAAATCTTTTCTCTTGTTTTTCCCTTTAAAAGGAGAAATTTGACTTATTCCATATCTTTTAATCACCCTTTAAAAGTTTTAAATATCATTGAATCCTAGCTCCCTTAATCACGACCAATCGACTTTGATCATCTTTTCTTATCATATTAATATCTTGGGTCCTACTCAATTGAATTAAATTTAATTGTGACCTGAATCTCCATCCTTGCTCGTGCTCAGGCTTCGATGACCTTGTCCCCTATATTGCCCAAATCTTGATTATCCAGAATGGATCAACTTAGATCGTATCGAGACTAAATTTTCTTAATATATATTGTGATTGGTTTTCAATGCTACTGACTTTCGTTCTGTAAACTTTTGATTTTTGATTTTTTTTTGAATAGTACCCCTTTATAGATAATTACTAGTTATCTTTATTTTATTTTTGATAATTATCAGTTTTCATATAGGATGGTAGACTGCCTTACAGCCTTGATGATTTGTTGTTTCTGTAACTTTTCTAATTTAGCACCCCAGATTGCTTGTATGTTTTGATACCCTATGACCGTTTTGGTTTAGCATGACTAGTATACCTAGATGAGACTTTCAACTGCCACCGTATGCCATGACCCTGTATGCCATTCTTTTAAATTGTATGATTTAGGTAAGTTCTGAGACTTTGAATGTTGGGGACGAGACTCTAGAAGAAGTACGACCATCTTAATTTCGATGACGAAATTTTCTAAGGAGGATAGACTTGTAATACCCACTTTTCTAAAATAAGAATAATTTTAAAATTTTGTAAAAGTTTATTATTTAATAATAGGATTTATGATTTATGGGAATTTTTAATTAATTTAATACTATTTAAAATTGGTGAATTATAATTTTGATGTGTTAGCTAGTGAACCTTATAACTGTTGAGCCTAGAGACTAACCATGACCATGGGGACCTAACCATGTGATTAGAATAACTATTTACAACTTTTTAGGCTAAGGGTATTTTGGTCATTTTGTGACTTTTGAATTATTTAGGATTTTGATTAATTGGTGAATTTTAGATTATTTTAATAATATTTAAATTAATATATTATGTTTTTGGTCATTTTTTATATTTTAATATTTTGGGAAAATTTTATATTTTTAATATTGTTTTTATTGGATTTGTTTAGTCGGGTTTGAGTTTCCTCTCGTTCCGACTTGTATTGTGATTCGGGTAGCTTAAACTCTAGATGGGACCCAATACTAAGTTAAGCATGGCCCAAAAAACCCAACATTTAAGTTAGTTAGTTAGTTAGTTAGACTATTTTTATCATGTTAGAATGGTTAAGTTAGAGACTCAAAACTAGATCCTTTTGACCCCAAAGTTGAACCTAGTCTAGACTTAACCATATGAGACTAGAGAGGGGCAATTAGGACATTTTCTATTAGCCCTAATGGACTCTTTATGGTAGCCACCTTTAGGCCTCGTTTGGTTCACGGAAAGGAAATCAATTCCCATATATTTTTCATGGGGATGGGAAAGTAGAATTCCTATCAAATTTTCTTTCATATGTTTGGTTGGTGTAGGAAAGGAAAGAAAAAATATATCAGTGTTCCAACAATATCCAATGTCAACATAATTATGATGAAGAGTTAATTGGTAAAATAGGTAATAAATCAAGGCTACTTTTGTCATAATGTTTGGTAATTAATGTTGGGAAAGGAGGAGGGAAAATGAATCCCATGGGTCATGAGAGGAACCATTTTCCCTCCTATTTTTCTCCATGTCAGGAAAGTGTTTCCCAAATTTGTGGCTACCAAACAAAGGAAAGGAACAAGTTTCCTTTCCGGATTCCTTGAATCCGTGAACCAAACGAGGCCTTAGGGGAGAATGATTCATTTCATTCATTACAATCTTGCATCTTTTATTTTTCTTTTGTTCTTCCCTAATTTTAGAGAGCCTTCCCTTTGATTTGATCTCCAAATCAAATCATTCCTTCACCAAATCTTTCCTCAATCATTCCCATTCACCAAGGAAAGGGTGCTACCAAGGATTGGAAGAGAAGTGCAAGGAGGAGCGTCCACTTTGTGGGAACTTCGTATCGGAGCCGTGTCCTAAAAGATTTTATTGGGATTTCACTCCCAATAGGTAAAACTCATCATCTAAATCGATTTTCTTTACATATAAATTAGTTTTGAATCCGTAGGATCCATCCTTATGCATGTGTCCCCTTTAGATTCAAATTTGAGGCCATTTGGAGCTCTCTTGAGGATTTTAGATATGTGTCTTGTGTCTTACTTGACAGATCCCAAATTAGGACACCCTATGTGTTTGGTTTATTGCCTAATAGGATTAATTGTGTTTTAAATTCAGTTTTAGAATGGTTAGAGAGTGGATTGATCTTAGTTAGGATGGTTAGAATGAGTTTCATTTGGATACCTATTATCTTGGCCTACATGTGTTTCTTTTGTCCAAAACAACTCAAATTCGTCATAATATTCATCCACGTTTTTATTAACCAAAGCAACTTAGAAATGTCATAACTTTTAGCTTAGAACTCTGTTTAATATTCTCTTTTTTTAAAGAACCGTATCGAAGTTAGCTTTCCAAATATATATTTTTAATAAGCCAAAATCGTCCTGAAACTTTTTGTAAAATTATTTGAGTGTCAGCTGTCCGAAAGACAAACGCGTTTCGGTGTTTTCGCGATTCCGGGAGCTTCCGGACACAAAAATGCGATCCGTTTGAAGTTTCGGAAAGCTAACACGAAGGGCTACGACATACTTTAATCCTAGAATTTAGTGAAGTCCCAATTGGTACAGTATTGGTTTTAAGTAGAAGAGTGACTATACGACATAGGCATTTTGTGTAACCTATGAGCCTATGTAGTATGGATATTAAATAAATGTAGAGTATGTAATGTATAATATGTTAGATGAATGAAATGATATATATATATATGATATGTATCCTCTTTATATTAATGTATATATATAGTTGAATGCAAGCATGTAGGAATGCAATCAATGTAATGTATGTAAGCATTGCATAAATGCATCAATGAAAGAATAATATACAACGTATGCATGAAAGTATATAATGAATGCTAGATATGAATGCAAGGTATACATGTAATGATAGATATGAATGCATAATATATACATAATGTAATGCAATATATAATGATAGCATGTATGGTAATGTAGAATATATGATGCAAGCATGTATATGTCCACTATTTTCTATTTTTCTTACATTTTTCCTTCCCTTCCCTTTCTATTTCAGTTTTTCCTTTTTTTCCTCTTCTATTTTTACATATTGTATACAATGTATATAATGTATATAATGTATAGATGCGTGTAAGTATGTAATATGCATGAATGATATGTATGTAATGAAAATAAGTATATGTATGCAACTTAATGATATGTGAATGTGGATATAATGCATGAACTGAAGTATGCATGTATATGGGATATGAATAAATGATATATATATATGTGTGTGTGTGTGTGTGTGTTTTAAGGTAATGTAATGTATGTATTCACATATATTTTGAGTTAAATATATGAGTTTGTATGCATATATTATATGAATGCAAGTATGCAGGAATGAATATAATATAATGTAGAGTATGCATATATGATATGTATGTAGGCATGTATGCAATGTATGTATGTATATATGATATGTATGTATGCATCTATGTATGTATGTATAGGTGCATGAATGAATGCAAGTATGCATATAAGATATGTATGTAGGCATGTATGAAATGTATGTATGTATGCATGTATGCAATGTAAGCATGTATGAATGTATACATGTATGTTGTGTGTCCATGTATGTATGTGTGGATACATGAATCAAGTATGTATATAGTGATAACATGAATGAATGAATGAATGTATAAATGCATGAATGAATGTCATATATGAATGAATGAATCAAAGGTATAAGTAAAATATAATACATTGTAATGAATGTTAACATATATAATGTATAAAAGTATGTATGTAAATGTGCATGATTGCATATATCTATGTAACTATGTAAATATGCATGATGTAACATATGCCTATATATATAAATATGTATGTAATGTGGATATGCATGTATGTATGAAGGTATGTATTTATATATAGTATCTATTTTATATTATACATTGTTGTGGTTCACATTGCCTTGTGATTGTGTGAGTGCTAGACTAGGCTTGGTTAGGCCTAGTGAGACTTGTTAGACTTGTTTGGGCTAGGACTTGACCTAGTTGACCTAGTTTGACTAGTGTGGTTGAATAGAGTTGATCAAGTGTTGACTTTAGTCTAATTTGACCTAGACAGCATGCAAATGCATTGTATATTTTATTTATCATCCCTCGTATACATCTTGACCTGTGTTGCTCTAACTAGGACCTTGTGACTCCAGTTGGCCATCTTTTCATATCAGCTGTTCAGGGTATCAGGCGAGTACATTCTATGATATTTTCATACTTGCTAGGACCTATATTCATGCTCTAGATTACTTGATGCTGACACTTGTTATCACGGATTGGTACTATATAGATATTTTCATGCGATATTATCCCCTTAGCGGATACATCGAATATTTCGTGTTCGTGTACTTTATCATGGGCATCGTGTACTCCTTGTGTTCGTGTTATTCGTGTACAAATTGTGTGAAATCGTGTACTCTCATGTGCCCACATGATCATTGTGTACAACTATACTTCATGTGCAATAACATAACTTGAATTGATCCTTGTGTATTAATTGGGGACGGGGGAGTAGAAGTGGTTATGTGATCAATCTAAATCGTGTGAACCTCTGTAGATTACTCGTGTGCAACATCGTGCCGTTTACATAACCGTCTTGTGCTCTAAATCACTAGTTACTTACAGTTCTTACTTATCATGTATATATTTCCAGTTTACAAATATCTCTCTTGTTTTCGTGTACATCTTCTTACAGTTCATGTATCTTACTCTTTTACATGTTTTATATTCCTGCCATGATATGAACTACGTGAGATGTATTGTGCTCGCTCCTGTCGTAACTGGACCTGTTGAAAATTTTACAGATAGCTTGGAGGTTACCTGCTAGCCTAGAGGAGACACAGTAGAGGTTGAAGTAGATGGCTAGTGTTTTTCTTATTTTATTTTTAGTTGTCTTGAGTTGTATTTATTTTATGCTTGTTTGAGTTGGTGTTGATAACACCGAGATTTATTTCTCTCTGTTGTACTTCTCTTGGGGATTCATAGTTATCTTATCGTGCTACTTCTAGTTTTTGTGATTGAGTTGTATCCTGCTGTGATTGTCCTCCATACGGAGAGTATATCATATTGTATTTAAATTTAATTGTGACCTAGAACAGCGTTGTACCGCCGACACTGCGGCGTAGGCTGGACGTACCCACTTCTCGTGCCCTACACTGGGTGCGGGTCGTGACAGGGTTCGATTCTGGATGCACCATCAAAGAATAGACGCCAAGCAAGGATTCCTTCTGAAGTCATCTTAGATTCCAGAGTTTCATCAGGGATTTCATCATAGAGTTTAGAAGTCTCAGGAATTGGATGAGCAGCCAAGAAGTCGGCTAAGGCTTGACCCTTAACAGACTTTTGTGGAACATAGACCATGTCATATTGGGCTAGCAATATGGCCCATGTAGCGAATCTAGAATTAAGTGTACTAGGCTTCTTCATCAAGACTCGGAGAGGGTTCACTCTGGAGATGACATGAATGGTTTGGCCGGTGATATAATGTCGTATTTTTTGGACAACAAGCATTAAATCTAAACATTCTTTTTCTACCATAATGTATCGATGTTTAGCACTGATCATCGTGCAATTGAGATAATCGATGGCTTGCTCATAACCTTCCTTGTTCTTTTGGGCTAGTAGGATACCCAGAGAATGATCCATTGCTCGCACATACATCAGGAAGGGTATTTTTGTGATTGGAGGTACTAGGACTGGAGCGTTCATCAAGTATCATTTTATGTCTTCAAATAATTGCTAGCATCCTTCGGTCCAAATGAAAGACGCACATTTCTTCATTAGTTGATTGAACGGTCTGCAGCATCCAGAGAGATTTGAGATGAATCTCCTGATGTACGCAAGCCGTCCCTGGAATCCACGTAGCTCTTTTAGGTTGCGTGGAGGACGCATCTCTTGAATGGCTTTGACTTTCTCGGGATCAACGTGTATACCCTTAGAGATAATAACAAATTTGAGGAATTTGCCACTAGAGACTCCTAGAAATGACTTGGTGGGATTCATCTTGAGTTGATGCTGGCGCATTAGATCGAAGATAGTTCTTAAGTCTTGGATGGGATCTTCCTTTAGATGAATTTTGACAGTAATGTCGTCGATATAGCATTCGACTGTCTTTCATAAATGTTTACGGAAAATGGTACTCATGGCCCGCTGATAGCTTGCACCAGCATTATTGAGTCCAAACGGCACGATTGTGTAGCATAGACCCCTAGAGGAATACGAAAAGATGTATATTTTTCATCTTCAGGGTTCATCTCGATCTGATTGCATCCGAAAAAACCCGTCCATGAAAGACATCCGCTAGAACCCGCAAGTGTTATCGATCATGACATCAGTGATCGGAAGAGGAAACTCATCCTTAAGACAAGCTTCATTAAAGTCTCTAAAGTCGATGCAGACTCGGACCTTTCATATTTTCTTCATAATTGGGATGACATTAGCTAACCAGTCGGGTGTTGTTTTTTTTTCTGACAAAGTAGCAAGCGATGAGCTTCTTGATTTCAGCTTCTATAGCGTCCATCATATCAGGTCGGAATCGACATTGTTGTTGTTTGACTGGCTTAGCATTTGGCAGAATGTTGAGCATATGGGTAGAAATCTGAGGATCTAATTCCGACATATCTTCATAGCTCCAGGCGAATACGTCAATGTATTCCCGAATGAGCTGAATTAGTTCTTGTTTATCTGCTTCAGGAAGACTTTTGCTGATAAAAATTGGCCTTGGAGAAGTTTCGTCTCCAACATCGACCTAGACTAATTGATCTTCAGTAGTGGTTCACATTGCTCGAAGCAAAGTTCCCATTGAGTATCCATACTTTATGCCCAAGGATCGGATTCAGGGGCTTCAGCGAAGTCGTCGTCATCTTCTGAGAACTCAGTAGTTACCATATTGAAAGATAGAGTCACTCGATGCATGTGCCCTATGCTGGTGTCTGAATCCCATGAGGCAGAGCCAGAAGAGTTAGATCTCTCCTCTTTGTCAGACTCAGAAGCATCCGGGTCATGAACAGCGTGGTGTAGCCCAACCCATGCTTTGTTTTGTTATAATATTGTAACGACTTCCCTTTTGGAGCTATTATATGAATAGGAGTTTGTCTTCCCCTACCACCGTTGAGGCTGGATTTGAAGTTGTAATCCATGGATGATGTTCTTCAATTGTTGACTGTAACGATGCAGTTGAAGCCGCCCATTGTCATCATTTTTAGCGTCGCTATCGGATGTAGCCTTTTGATTCAATCCTTTGTTGAAGTGGATAGGATATTCATCCTTCTTCCGGAAGGAAACCAGAAAGAATGAATCTTGTACTGATTCAAGTGATACTTCATTTTGAAGAGGTTGAACTGCTCCTAAGGTAAGGGGTTCAAAGTTATCCAGGATTTCTAGATAACATCGAGTGTAATATTTGACATCAGTATACTACAAAGGAGATGCTACTTTATTGACAATTACATCAACAATTACAACAGTGCTCTTGATCTTAGCTGACGGCTTGCTAAGATTGATAACAAGAGGAGGAGAAGGAGAATGTTTGTTACAACGAAGATCAATAACAAAATGCTCAGAAGAGGTGAGCTCCCTATGCTCCGTCTTTTCAGCAAGAGGATGCTTGACAGAAGAAGAGAGATTGATGGTCAGCGCCTGATAAAACGAAAGACGATAAGTATGTCCTTTGACCGGAATCACCAGTACATCATCCGAACTCTCTTGACGTTCTTCTTAGTGTCCTTGGCCAGTACGACCTTCATGAACTCTTTTTTGTACATTCGGGAGTCCGTAAAATATGTATCGATGCCTTGAAAGGGGTTAAGATCAGCTACTTCTTTGCGGACTTCTTCGTTGTCATCGACATACTTGAAGCATTGATAGAGAGTGGATGGCACGATGTTATGTTCATGCAACCATGGTCTTCCTAATAAGACATTATAGGAGACGTGATTGTCAATCACATAGAAGGTGACCTTCGTGCAGAGATTGCCTATTTGGACTTTCAGGCGGATCTTTCCCAACGGTTCGCTTTTTCTGAAATTGAACCCCAGAATAGTCGTAATTTTTGTGGAAAAATTATGAACTGGGATCTTCAGCGCGTCCAATAGAGTCTTTGGCATAATACTGAGTGCAGATCCTGGGTCGACTAGAAAGCGATCGACCTTCATAGTATCTATATACCCTGCATAGTAGAGAGGTCGGTCATGTCGATTGTCCTCCAGGAGCATATCATCTACAATGAAGGTGATATTGGGGATCAGCTCTATTACGCTATGGCAATGAGAACATGCCATTGGTTCCTCGTCTGGTTTCTTAAGATGGGCTAGACAAGCGTCAGCTTGCATCAAAGCTTCACTTAACGTCTCTTGGGTTTCCCTTGAGAGACGTAAGAGTTCAAAAATTGATAACCTTGCCGGAATATTGGCTAGTTGAGCCAATATGTCAAAGTTATACGGCTTTTCGAGTCCAAGAGGTGGAGTTTTCTTCAATATTTTATCGAAACGAATTGGCTATTTGCCTTTGTCAGCTGCTGTTGGTTTGGTAGGAACTGGTTCTGTTTGAGGTGAAGACATCGAAGGAATATTAGCGGCAGGTGGAAGAGATACCGGAGGGGCATCGGAGACAAGAGGAAGAGTGGCTGCATTCTCTTGTCCATCTGGATAGTCTCTAAGGTAGAGTCTCCCAGATCTGGTACCGGTTATGGCTTCTTCTTCTGGTACTGGTGCAAAAGACACCATGTTACAGTTCTTTATTCGAGTCTTGCTTCTGGAAGACTTCTTTTAGAGAGATGAAGGATCTGTCCAGAATCCCAAGCCAACACGGGACTGATTGTGTTGCAGATGAAGGGAAAGAGGCATAGAAGACCCTTTTCCGTCATTCAAGCCAGGGGCTTTCTATAGATCATATCCCATCTTTGTCATCAATTCGTGGGACTGTTGACTGTATAAATGGAATGCTGGCCAGTCATTAATTTCTGGCTTCGGTACTACCGTTTCGGCAGAAGGAAGTGAAGCCGCCGCTGGGATGAAGGTAGCATCCAAAGGTGGAAGATAAGCACCAAATAATGTCATATTACATGACTTGTACTTGGCCGCCTTTCTCGATTTTGTAGGGGAAGCAGGTATCTTTGATTCAAAGTCAGCAACCAAATCGGGATGGATCCACATGATTTCCCCTTTTTCTTTTGATAGGGGTACAAGATCGTCACTTCGTGTTGGCGAAAGGTTGAGATCTCTAGAATAGCTTTTGGAATGGGGACGACTCCATCCTGCACAAGTTGAGCAAGAAAGTCGCTAAATTGCAGACAGACGACATTGGCAGTCACCGTCTTTTTATCTTGCTGAAGAGTGATTGCCTTAGCGTTGATCAGTTCCTGGATCTTCCTTTTAAGTACGTAATACGCCCTAGTTAGATGTCCCAAGAACCTGTGATAGACACAGATTTAGTATTATCAGTCTTACCTACTTCATCTGGCCGTTTTGCTTCAGACAGTTGAAGTTTGTTGCTCTTGATTAGACAATCGAATATGCTCATGACGTAGTCCTCGTCAAAGGAATATTCCTCCTTAGGACGTGGTGCTCTTTGTAGGGGTACAGTCGTGGTAGGTGTTGACTGATCCACATTGACGACTAAAGCTTCTTTGCCTTTCACGTTGATGACTAAAGCTTCTTTGTCTTTGCGGTTGTTCTGACGACCGTCACTGTTGGTTGCAGAATGTTCATCTTTTTCAAGATTAGGCATCTTGATGCCTAGTTGTTTGAACTTGTCAGTACTGTCCTCGGCTGCCCTGGCACTTACTATAAAGGAGGCCCAGTCTTGGATTGCGAGGGTCAAGTCCACATGCTGACTATAGATAACAAGTTTGATTTGTATGTGTCTATAGTCAGTGCATCTGGAGTACCCAGAGGCATTTTGAGTGCCTCACGATGGAAGCACGCAATGAAACGTTCAGCAGCTTTATTAGGCTGTTGTTTGATTTTGATGAGGGCCGGCATAGTCATGTCATTTGTTCTCTCATAGAATAGTTGCAGGAATATTTGCTTGAATCCTGTAAAAGATGTTATGCAACCATCTAGCAAACTATGATACCAGTCATAGGTCGCACCCGCCAAGCACTCGACGAATACTCTAGTGAGTAGAGCATCGTTCAGTTGGAGCTGATCAGTCATTACCTCGAAGTGATTGAGATACTGACTTGGAGATGAGCTGCCGTCAAACAGCATAATGGTTGGTGGCTTGTACTTGGGTGGAAATGGGACTTCTTCTATCTACAAGGAAAGGTTGTTTAATTCCTAACTTTTGTAGTCCATCCTTCTGCTTGAAAGCTTCGAACTGGTTACGCAGAAGCTTCACCGCTTCAAGGGGATCTCCCGAGGCTTGTGGAGCAGTAGACTGATTCGATGTGTTGGAAAATGGAACTGCATGATAAGCAGCACCCCCAACACCAGAATGACTTGGAGTAGCCTGAGCTGGCATGGTAGTATTGTGAAGAGATTGCACTCTCAGACCAGTGTTGACAGGGGCAGATGCTGCTATGTGTTCCTGGGTTGGAATTGTATTCGCAAACGGTAGAACAACATGTTGTGCTACGATCACAACATGCATACTCGCAACCATTTCAGCCATGGTTTTCAAATTAGCCTCTAACGCAACAATCCTCTGCTCCTGACTGCCGGAGTGGATGCATCTTATTCTTCATTAGTGACATAAGCAGTCACTTCTCTGGCTACTGATGATGAATTGGTGGAAAAGATAGTCCGCTCAAAGCTCTCACTATCGGCATCGAAGTCACATAGGGAACTACCCCCAAGATGAAGAGTGGAAAGATTCCTTTGATCGAAGAAATCTTGGTTAGAATCAGGAAGATTCCTTTGACTGATTGTTTCTTGGTTGGAAGGAAGATTTCTTTGACCATTATTTTCTGGTCGGAAGAAAGATTCCTTTAACCAATTGTTTCTTGGTCAGAATCAAGAGGATTTCTCTAACTGAGGACATCCCCAAGATTATGAGAGGAAAGATTCCTTTGATCGAGTAGGTCTTGGTTTCTTGATCTGGTATTTTGGTAGATCCTTTCATCGGAGTCACGGATACGATCAAGGTATTGCTGACTGGGATTGCGAGATGCATTACGTCTTGGATGTTTTCCACCCCAGTACTTCGAGATGTCATGTTGACCGAAGCATATAGCAATTCATCTTCTTCCACCATAATGAGTTCAAGAGTCCAAGTGTAGTTCTAACGGTCGAAGGCAGACCGTTTTGCTGATTGACAACACCATTTGATCACTACTTCATTGTGATGATTACAATGATGTTCCTGATGTGGAGTTACAGGTGGACAAGATGGTCCTGCGACCTTCCACTTTTGTACAAGAAGTTCACGGAGATCAATTATAGTGATAGGATAAGGAGAAGTCGGAGGTACATATTCCTTGATGATGTTAGGAACATGGTTCCGGTTCTTGAGGTGCCTTGTTCCTTGTGTATACAGAGAAGTACTGAAATTATTGGCATAGGTGAGAGGATTCTTGATTTGAGAAACTCTTAATGTGCGCAATTTACTAGATGGCGCAGATTGTTCTTGATGCAGTCTTGATGGTATTCTGCGCTAGTTCAGGTAAGTGCGCATATCAGAGTTGTGCGCCACCTGGCTGTCTGTCCGAGACACCCTCAGTTTACCCTGCCTAGTTCTTGAAATACGCTGGATAGGAAAATCCTGGCTCTGGATTGGTTGGCGCTGGCCATGAGGAATGGGCAGGATGCCCTGTTGTTCTGCGCACACTATTCTAGCACGTTTGGCGCGGCATAGATGGGCAGCAGGAAGTGAACTTTGAGCAGAGTCTAGTTTTTTGGCATCGATTTGATTGTCTTTACCAAAAGAAGCAGATTTCCTACTCAGAAGCGTTCTCGCATTGATCGGCACAGAGGCACAATCAGATACATTTTTCACCAAGTCCAGGACTGGGGAAGGATAAGGAGAGGCCATAGGACGCTTTCCTTTACTCTGCGCAGGGCAGTGATATGCAACTTCTCCATCAAGTTTAGAACTAGGGTGGAGTGAGGATTGGCCACATGGCGTTGTCCCTTGTTTGGCACAGAGACAGTGGTTGGTGCACTCTCCACCGAGTTTAGAACTGGGAAGGAAGAGGGAATAGCCATATGGCGTTGTCCCTTGATTGGCGTCGAGGCAATGATTGGTGCACCCTCTACCAATTTCAGAATTGGTGAGGAAGAAGAAATGGTTATGTGGCGCTGTCCCCTGATTGGCGCCAGGGTAGTGGTTGGAGCACTCTCTACCAATTTCAGAATTGGTGATGGAGAGAAAATGGCTACAAAGCTTTTCTTCGAGCTTGGCGCAGAAGTCATGATTGATGCACTAGAGGACTTTGGAGTCCAGTTGGTGCACGACTTTTTCTTGGAAGCAACAGTGGTGGTGCGCTTGGCACCCCATGCGCCAATCATGGCTTCGTAGGCAGTTTGGTCGACTTTCACGACGAGAGTCTTCTGCATCGTGCCGACCGACGTAACATCGCATTGACTTGTCACTTTCTCGTCGAATGAGAAAGTCGTCCCCAGCAGAGTCGTCATTTTGTTTGCAAAAACAAAAAGTGTTTGGTTACAAACTGAGAAAAGTGTGTACAAGAGTATGGTTTGGTTTCTAGAAAAGTACAGCTGTAGGAATCTGATCTGAAGACGATCATTTTATCACTTGGATAATGAGATGTTGAAGAAGAAAGCCTTTGGAGAGTGCTGCAGCAAAGTGCTCAGGAGATTATGATCATTAGTTATTCTTTTGAAGTGATTTGAAACTCTTTATAAAGTTCTGAAATAACGGTCAGCCAGTTATTCTGATTGGCGCAAACAGCAATTGGCGCACCATCACTCTTCGCGCGAATGGTTAACTTAACTGTATGGGATGCATGTCATTCTGTGAGAGAGATCTGCATGGTCGTGGGCAGTGTTGTGTACACGTTCTTCGAGATTAGTAGCATGCGCGCCACGTCATCTAACTACTTTGGATAATAATTGATTGATTAGTGCCAACTGTTGAATAGCGTCAGGCGCTATCTGCTGTTTAGTGTCATCTGCTTAATTCATTGATTACCTCGCGCCAACTGCGAGTGGCGCGAGGCAGCTGTCAGTCATTATGACAAATCTGACATAATCTCCTCGAACGTTCGGGGTTCGAAACAGATTTTCATCGACTAACGTGCTGTCAGTCATGATGACAACTGTTTAGCTTCTCGGAGAAGACTGCCATGTGTCGTTCAGCGCCATCTGATGTCAGCGCCATCTGATGTCAGGCGCCATCTAATAACCAGCGCCATTTGATGATTTGAGTCTTGGCGCCTTTTGTAGTAACGCATGGTAATGTTTGTACTTTTTTGAGCTTCTATAATAGAATATTAATAATAGTGTATTATTATAGGTGATCTTGGAAGGAGTAACAATGACACCGAAGTTGGTCAGGTCTACGCTCAGACATGAGTTACAGGCAAGTGTACCTTACCGTGGTTACAAATTATGCATTTTCCTTCTTGTTTATTTTGATTAGCATTGCATGACGTAGGATAGTCGATACATAGTGTCCCTTTCGTTGATGGGTACCGATGTCATGATGATGACACCAGTATTAACATTAGGCATTGCGTGCATATTAACTTGTCCATTGACACGATTGATCGCAACTTGGGCTTAAATGAAACTATCTTTATATTGGGTTATTACACTCCTGGAGATCATATGCACCTATACGTCGAAACACATGCACATAATTGAAGAGAAACCTATGCGCCATCTGAGCAGAACCCATGTGCATATTCCGAACAAAACTCATGTGCATAATACAAACAAAACCAATGTGCATAATCCGAAAAGAATGCATGCGCTTAATCTGAATCGAACCCATGCGCACAATCAGCTGCGTATATCCGGCAGTGAAGAGACTACATGCAGATATAGCCACGCAAAGGCCGTGCGCATATACTACTGTGCATAAGCCACGTGTTGATATCATGCGCAGATATTGTCACACAAATGTTGGCACGTAGTTGCCCACATGATGAGTCATGCGCACAATTGCCTTGGTCTTCTTCTTATTTGTCTTGAGATGCTTCTTGAGTAGTGTAATTTCCATGCATGCATTATCGGCTTATTCCATCTGCCATGTTTTGTGCATCATACATTCTGGATAGGTTGGCTCAACACTCAGCCAACATTTGGCAAAGGGTTTTTCCTTATCCAAACGTTGAAGTGTTGTCCGTCAAACTTCTCAAATTTGTTAAAACTTGTATCGAGAAGACTTGAACCAAAGTTCTCCATCTTATTCATGTTCTTGCTTTGAATTGTTAGTCCCGAGGTAGATCAAAGATTGACCATAGGAACTAGGAACAGAGATTCACGTAAGACATTACAGTCTGCTCTCTATTTGATCCTAATGTTGTTGTCGAGGTCCAAATATTCACGCAAGAAACTTGCTCCCTAGAAGAACTCCCAACGAAGTTTGTTAAAAAACAAGTTACAAATTGACAATAACCAATCACGTTCTTTCTTGCAACCGCGGTTGCAATTGCGATATAATGTATTACAAAATAAAACGCGTTCTTCCTTGCAATGTTGTTGTAATTGAGATAAAACGTGTACAAGTAGAAGAACGAAGAACAAGATAGAATAAAAATTATTCTTGCTGGGGGTGGTGAAGACAACAGTTGCTCCAAAACAAGATTCGTCCTTTATTAACCATTTGCTCCTAAGAGCCAGCAAGTTCACAAAAGAACTTCTGTAACGCTCGCAGTCACCTATGTGTGTGACTCGAACGACTCCCTGGACCTCCTTTTTCCATTTTTCTTATTTTTTCAAAAGAAGGCACGAAGACTCTAATTATAAAAAAAGGATGGGAACCTCATCCTCATCCTAGCAGATGTGGGACTAAAATATCAACTCACAAAATAATTGAATTGAATATCAAATTCCGCAGTCAGCTTATATGCGCACAATCTGTGCAGCTTACGCATACAAGAATTCTTGCATACACACATACGTGCACCAGCATAACAGCGCAGCAACCGATGCTCGCATATGCACAGTAGCGCATAGCCTGCACAGATGCAACTGCAAATAGTACGCATATGCACCAGCTCACGCAACTCGCACAAATGGATCAACGCATGCCCGTATATGCAACTCGCACACACAACCAGGAATAAAACGAGCACAACATATCAACCCAAGCTTCCTATGCGTACGTAGAAAGTGCAACATTTTGTGCCCTTCGTCCGAGTTGCTAAGCTCCTACAAGACTTAGCTCCTTTGGGAGTTTTGACAAAAACAAAAAATGTTTCTTTGAAGTTTAAACTTGAACCATCTAGAAAAATTACTTCACATGGTCCACCATATGGAGTAAAACTTTGATACAGAAAACTGAATCAAAGTTCTGATACATACTATGTATGACAAGTGGGCTCCACTTGTAAATTTATGTTTACACGTTTTACTAAAAGATGACAGACCTACTTATCATAAATGGGTTGTATCAAAATTTTGATACATCCTTCTCAAAGTTCTCTCTCACCATATCCCATGTGCATATAACAATATAAAGTGACTATATATCCCAATATAAGTAATACTATACTTACAACCAATTTTGGTTGTAAGCGTTACAACAGCCAATATGACATCTTTTGAATGGGGGAAGAAGAGGGATCGGGTGGAACCATATTAGTCGGTGATGTATGTGAGTTATAAGAAAATTGTAAATTTTTTACAGTAAACCTAGCATTTTCCTTCGGATATATACCAGCTAGCAAGCCAGTCCAAATACGCAAATCAAGGCAAAAAGCCCATGTAGATTTTGAACGCACCAATCCATTGGGAACCATAAATAAACCGGAAAATTTTATAAGAAGCAAAAAAGTTTGCAAAAATTGCGTAAAAGACATCAAGTTAAGAAAAATTCCAACAAGAGCACAGTCGCGCCCCAAATTAGGGCGTGGAAAATTTTGACGTCCTAATTTAGGTCGTCAAAATCTGTTTTCCTTTAATCTCCTTTTCCTTTCTTAATCTCTTCCTGTCCTGTTAATTGTTAATGCGGAAAATAAAAAAGGGCGCCCCTAAGAAGGGCGCCAAATTTGGAAAAAAAAATGCGCCCTTCTTTGAGGCGTTGAATCCTTTGTCCATTCTGGACTATAGCTAGTGTGGACTCTCCATCTAGACTATAAATTATGATTATAACAAAAAATATTGTAAAAAAAAAAGGAAAAAAATAAAAATAAAATCTGTTTGTAATTATGTGGTGGCACACATATCAAAATGCCCCTTCTGCTGGTTCCCAAAACATGAAGGTGAATGTTTGGGTGCGGCAAAGCCAGGTGTCGGTTAGACAGTCCTCTCAGACCTTTTATCCAGAATGGATAAAGGAATCCACGCCTAAAAAAATGGCGCTTTTTTTTTGCCAAAAATTTGGCACCCTTCCTAGGGGCGTCCTTTTTCATTTTTCGCATTAACACTTAACAGGAAGAATTAACAGGAAGAGATTAAGAAAGGGATAGGGATTAAGAATGAGATAAAGGGAAAACGCATTTTGACGACCTAAATTAGGGCGTCAAAATTTTCCACGCCCTAATTTGGGGCGCGACTGTGCTCTTGTTGGAATTCTTCTTAACTTGATGTCTTTTACGCAATTTTTGCAAACTTTTTTGCTTCTTATAAAATTTTCCGTAAATAAACTGATACTAAACTGTCAACATCTGAAGCACTAGCCACCTAGCTCTCTAGGCATGCAGCAGCAGGACACAATCACTCACTCTCTCTCTCTCTCTCTCTCTCTCTCTCTCTCTACAAATGAAATGAACAATAGAACTTTCCTTTCTCTGTTCACGTTGAACAGAAAGAAAGAAAGAAACAAACAAAAGACTGGAACTCCTCTTTTCAAACCGTTGGTTTGTGCCCCTTTGCCGCCACGTGCTTGCCAACATGCTGCTGCTGGGTCTGCCGCAGCCCGTCGCGGCTCGGCGTGAAGTGAACAGGCAAGTACTCGGCACTTGCACAAGCAAAGGTGGAGCTCCTGAAGTGGCTCAAAAGCGCATGCAAGCCCTAGCCCGAAAGAAAATTTGAAGTCAGCAAAAAAAAGGGAGGTAGTAGAGCCAGCTATACTCTGTTGGCATGGGAAGTAGTTCGACCTGGATTCGAGCATAGGTGACTTCGCAGACTTTGCGAGAGCCAGGAGAGTGCGAGTCCCAGCTCTTCTTGTTCAGCTCCTGGAACAGTCTGCATGCTGCTATGGGACTGGTGAAGTTCACAAACCCATAGCCTAGGTTGCTGCCGCTCCTACATGCCCCACAAGGAAAACCCTCTGGTTATGTATTCATTATTCAAGTAAACTTTGGCTAAAGCCCCTAGAATAGCTTAAAAGTAACATTATTTTTAGGGCTAATTAGTATTTAGATCTGAATTTATACCCCAGTTTAGAATTTAAGTCATGACACGTGTCCAATTAAAAATTTTGAATCTGATTTTTTAATTTTGGCTTTACTTTTTTCATTAGAGCATCTCCAACCCTATTGTCTTGTTAAGTGTTATGAGTCTTAGGTGGCTCCTATGTGGCATGAGCCACAAGACAATGTCTTGTTTATGTGGCAAAATTATATCTCAAAAGACAATGAAGACAATGAGACAATAAAAAGTATTTTTTTCAACTTTCAAGACAATTCCTCCACTTCTTTAACTTTTTTATAAATATTTCTATTCATAATTGATGATGTGGAGACAAAGTCATTGTGAAGTGCATTGTCTAGATCTAGACAACCAACTTCACATTCTCTTTGCCTTGTCATTGCCATGTCAACTTTATGTTTTATTCTACATTTGCATTGGAGAAGAATTTTTGGAATAAAAGTTTGTCAATCCTATGTGGCAATCATTTTTTCTAAACTCACAATAGGGTTGGAGATGCTCTTATACCCTCATTTTCAACGTGCATGGTTGTTGCCCTTGTGTTCATGTTGAGGGTATAATTGATAAAAAAAAAAAAAATTAAGGATCCAAATCTTTCAATTTCAATTGCACATATCACGACTTAACCATAAATTTCAGGATCTAAATGCTAATTAGCCATTTCCTACTCCCATATTCTCAAGGCGAAAAGAAATTTTATACTTCGTTTAAAAAAGGGAACTTAACAAAAATGCGGGCTTGTCACTGAGAACTTTAAAAAAAAAACCAGCTCCAAAAAAGGATTCAACAAAATTCTCCCCAAGAAAAGCTGTTCTACCTAACATTCTTTTCCTACCGATCACTGAAATAACAAAATTATCAACCCTGGCTGATTAGCATTCAAGCACCTTCAAACTTTCAAACATTTGCAGTTTGTGTTTATATACTAATTTTATTAGTAATTTTGAATTATCTTAAAATCTTCAAATAAAAGGCTAAGCCGAATATCAAATGAGAATGAAGTTTGGATAGATAATAAAAACAAGAATTATTTTGTACATATGCACGGGCAACGCACGTACTTTATAGATTTTATATATTATTATTAGAAAATGTTGTAATTTTTATAATTTTTATTAAGAGTACTTAGAAAGACTAAAAATATTTTAATTATTCTAAATTTATTATTATATTAATTTAATATGTAAGACTATTTAGTAAGACCAAAGGATACCTTCCATAATTATCTAGTTATTCTTATTTACTTTAATGAATAATTGCAATTAATAAACACGTGCAAGAATATATTTGGAAGAAAAAAATCACAATAAAGTTCAAGTTTTCTCATTATATAGTAGTATAGATAAGCGTACTAAATTTAAAATATAATTAGAATTTAGATACTGAATTTTCTATTTTAGTTTTTGGATAATTAATTTTTTTTTGATGACACATTTTACGTAATTGGACTTTTGAAGTGAGTCTTTTAATGACAAATGTTCTTTGTTAAAATATTCGAATATTTAAAATCTAAAACGGATAAATTCAATACCAATGGTCTAATTAGATTCTAAACCTGGTACCCTTATACAAAATAATCCTCAAAACAAACTTACTTTGAATAATAACATGTAAAAACGTGGAAATGTAGGTATGTAAATGCAAATTAGCCCGAACCCTAACAAAAAAAAAAAGTTTGGAAGCGAGAGAGTACCGAAAGTCCATTGGCAAGTAGAAGAAATCAAATTCGGAAGCGGTGGTGGCGTTGTTGGTATTCCCATCGAGTTGCAGTTTCTGGTTCTCCTTCAAGCAGTGGTTATCTAGGACCTCCAAAACCTTACTCTTACTGCAATGCCAATAAGGAAAATATACATCTAAAAGAAGTATACATAAGAATTGAGAAAGGGAGTGAGCTTTCTTTACTCGTACTTGAACCAGTTGGGGATGTTCTTGATCATAACTGTGGTCCTCCCTCCTCCACTGCCGACTTCCTCCTCTCTAAACCTAAAATCCGCGGGTGGGCATGGTGGCAGCACTGTCCTCTGCTTCCTGCTGGCACGGAGCCTCCATCTGTACGGAGGAGGAGCACCCAGCTTCTTAGGCCTCCAGCAGTGAGGAACCTGTACTTCTTCCACTGGTGCTGCTTCTGGACTTGGAGCGGCAGAGGGAGGGGGAGGGAGGAGGAGGGAGAGCCTTGGGATGACGTTGCACTTGGGGTAGGAGAGCTTGTGGAAGTGGGATGGGGGGATGTAGTAGGAGAAGCTCGGAGGAAGGAGCGGGAATTGGTGATGACAGTAGAGTCGGGGAAGTGGGGGAGGTGGTGGAGGAAGTGGTGGTGGAGAGGTGCAGAGGAGTGTGGTCGTGTAGTAGGGAGGAGAGTTGGAGTTGAGTGAAGCCATGAGAGCGACGGATGGAAGAATTAGCTTGCTCTTTTTGGCTTCTTGTGAGGAGAGGGAGACTGGGACTAAATAATATATAAGTGGCGGAGATGTGATGTGAATGAGACAAGAAAGGACGGACACCCGTATAGAACGATAGGGCCATGGCAAAGGGTTGCATGAAGGAAAAGACAAGAAGGGATGTAGGGCCGAGTTGGAGGCGGCAAAATTACATCATGAAGATTTCTTCATTAATGCACAGATCCTCCCCTTCCCTTTTTCCTTGGCTTATTTTGAAGTTCTCTTGTTCTTGTGCTGGAAGGAGCTCCTCGCACCCCAGGGTTGGTCATTCAACAGATCAACTGAGCTTCCTCCTTCTCCTCTCCTTCAGGTCCATGGCTCTGGACCCATCTGCTCCTCCATACTTCCCTTCTTCTTATTTAACTCTTTCAACAACATATGACATCCAGCTTAGCCAAACCCTAGCTCAGACCAACATATACTACGCATGCGCTCCGCTTCTTCCTCAGCCTCAGCCTCAGCCTCAGCTTGAATTCTGGTACTATGTCTCTCCTAACTATGATACTTACCAGTACCACCACTCGTTCCCAGCCAATCAACTCTCTCTGGACGATGTCGAAACTTCTACAAGCACTTTGGCACTGCTTTCCCCACTCGAGCCTGACCAAGAAACCACGGCTTACTTCCCTCCGGGGGAGGACACCAACATGCAGGAAGTGGCGGCGGCGGAGAAGAAGTGGGCAAGAAAAGGAGAGGGAAGCAGCAGTAGCACAGCCGGCGGAGGTTTCGCTGGAGGTGCTGGTGATTTTTACAGGATGGCAGTGAGGAGCAAGTGTAGAATCGGCCGAAGGAGGCACGGCTTCTTTCCGCTTCCTCCTCCCGAGGACTTCCAGTTCAAAGAACAAGACGAAGGCTGCTGGAAGACCACAGTCATGATAAGAAACATCCCAAATAAAATCAAGTATATATTTATATTTGTAGATTTAGTTTGCTAATTAGTTTCTCGATTTGTTGATACGTTTCATATCTGTCTGTACAAAATCTTCTAATTTGCAGCAAGATGGCACTCCTAGAGATTCTTGATGCTCATTGCTACAAGGAGAACCAGAAGCTTCAGCATGCCGGGGACGAAGGTTCCGGTTTCGTCTCGGAGTTCAACTTCCTCTATCTCCCGATGGACTTCCGGTATATATTTTTTTCATTTCTAATAGTTACGGTTTCTAGTCTACGTTCTAATATTGTTTGTTTTGTTGAAATTTGTAATTGATTTGAGCAGCAGCGGGAGTAACTTGGGCTACGCGTTCGTGAACTTCACCAGCCCGGCAGCAGCGAGGAGGCTGCACCTCGATCTGCACAACAAGAGCTGGAACATGTTCGGGTCTCGCAAGATTTGCGAGATCACATATGCTCGTGTCCAGGTGAGCCAGGGGTTCCTCTTCTTCTTCTCCTGCTCTCTGCGCTCCAGTTTTTGTTAACCCCGACTTGTTTCTGCCAGGGTTTGCCTTCGCTTCAAGCCCATTTCAAGAACTCGGTGTTCAACTGCGAGTCCGACGACTACTTGCCGGTCGTGTTCGAGCCGTGTCGCAACGGACTCGGGCTGTCGGACCAGTACTACGTTGTTGCCAAGCGCTACCAGAAGCTAAGGAGAGCATGAGGAAGAAGCAAATATTTCTCTGGAGGGAGACAAAAGAAGGAAATAGGATCCTGTAGAAATCGATGTGTTGTGTTTCTAGATGATCGTGTTTCCAATTTTCTTTTCGTTTCTGTATGCATATTACTTAGAGTCTTAGATATGCTAGTAATGTAGGAACAATGGAGTTGTGTGCTCACTGTGGCATATGTACATTATGTTGGTTTTGGAGTTTTACTTCTGAACTCTGTTGTCTGTGAATTTGGTGTCGTAGCGAATGACAGGATGGCATCTGTACATTATGTTGGTTTTGGAGTTTTACTTCTGAACTCTGTTGTCTGTGGATTTGGTGTCGTAGCGAATGACAGGATGGCATCGGAAAAGAAAGGGACAGGAGCTTCTTTACAGGACAATCCCCTTTTAAATGTGGGCGTGGGAAGGAAAGAGACTGTTGATGTGTGCATACGTATTTTTTTGCAATTTCAACTCCTTGCCAGCCTTTTGTCATTACTTGGTGATGGGGATGCTTGCTTGGGGGCTGTTAGGAGCTGTTAGGAGCTGTTAGGATCTGGGAGTGGGAAGTGGAAAAAACTTTGCAACTGTACCCAAATTTTCAGTTCCCATGTTTGGTTGAATTTGGAGTTACTTTTTTTTTTTCTACCAGATTCTCACATCCGTTTTAAGAACTCGGATGTGGTCACAGATGTGGACACAAAAATGGGCCACGGCGGCAAGGGAGGTGAGCTACTGGTGAGGGAGGTGAGCTACTGGTGAGGGAGTGTGACTGCAAGAGAGGCAAGGCGCTCGCTCAAGAGATCACTGGTGCTCAAGTGCGACTGCGGGGTCGCTTGTAGCCGCGTGGAACCACCACTAGCGAGGGAGGCGAGGCGCTTGCGGCGGAATGTGAATGTCGTTGGAGATTTGCGGCGAGAGAGATTTAACAGAATGGTTATGGTAGAGGACAATTGAGAGAATACGAAAGTTTATAGAGAAATGGTTGTTTTGTTAAATAAAGAAATATATAAATAATTATAATTATGTTATGAAAATGGAAGAGAAAAAGAAAGATTGTATTCGAGTTCTGTATGGGGTTTATCCTCGTTAATAATATATATAATAGGGAATATATAGAGTAGTTGTGGATATGGATAAGGGTATTTATATTTGAATTTATCCAAATCACAACATTCCTTTTTGGATATCAATTTTAATTATTGTCCCACAACTATTTTCTATACAAAAGTTCTTTGGAAAAAAAAAAATCATAGTAAAAAAAAGAGCACAATAAATTCTTCAGTAATATGATTCTTTAAGAATCTAAGTGGGTGAACTTACATTGTCTCGTTAAAAATCTTTTGTAAAAAAAACAGTGGGAGAAAATCTTATCGAAGAAAAAGACTACAATGCGTAAAAACATGCTTAAACATGTCTTCATTACTATATTCAGGATGCTTGCATCTACATGATACTCTCCTAAAAAATATTATATTTTATGCTTACATCAATTTCAAAGAAAAATTAACATCCCCCCGCCCCCCCCCCCCCCCCCCCCCCCCCCCCCCCCCAAAAAAAAAAAATTACATATTATATCTCACCCCAACACTTTATTTGTCTATTCATTTATATGCTCATATCCTTATGAAATATTGCAGACTTTATTTATGATTCCTGGAAGTTTGCAACTCCCCCTAATATGTTGATTGTTGATATCATATTCATACACATTCTCCTTTTGCTTAAGAATGATTTGATGATTCCTGGAAGTTTGCAACTCCCCCTAATATGTTGATTGTTGAAATCATATTCATACACATTCTCCTTTTGCTTAAGAATGATTTGATGAAGTTGTCGCAGTGATTTTCTTTAATTCGCTATAAAATACCTGCATCATTGTTTATAAAATATATACCTTATTTGTGATATCCCTTAAGGAGAATCAGATAAATATCTTGTATTTCTATATCTCATTATAACAAAACATGAATTAAATCAAGAATGATATGTCATTCTAGTGTCTATGTGTAGATGCATATCAACAGGTTCACATAAAAATATTATGTTGAGTGAACGACAATAAAGATTTTATATATTCTTTAATTATGGTACTTCATGACCAAGAACATGTTCTTTTATTCTTTCGATCGTAACAGATCTCATTGCCTTGACCATTATAGGTAGAGCAAATAATAACTACTCATAGTAAATCTCTTTAGGAGATTCATCCCTACGGAAGATTCTTTCTTCAGAAGATTAATATTATCTCTTCGGAAGGTTATAGTAGGCATCTTATGGAGATTTATCTATTCTAGAGATTATCTCTTCAAGAGATTATATGAGATCTATTCTGGAGATTTATCACTTCTAGAGATTATATTTTCGGGAGATTATCTCTTTGGGAGATTTCAATCTCTTCAGAAAATATTTTTAATCTCTTCGGAAGATACTATCATATTTTCTCTCTCTTCAGGAGATTAACTCTTTGGCATGACTTCTCTTCGGGAGGTACTTTCAATCTCTCCATGAGAGATTTTATGTAAATAGACTGTCGTTTTGACAAATCCATTCAGGAATTTCTTCATAAATATTATTATTATTATATTTTTTCTAGATAGATGCTCAATGAGTCTATCACATTCTTTCGGTTAATTTTAGTCCATATATGGCTCATTTGCAAATCCTTCGATGATAGGATGGTAATTTTAAATCATTCAAGGATATACCTGAAAATTTAAATTCTTCAAAAATTTCATGTATATAATATCGTCTAGGTTATCATGACTGAAGAATATGTTTCTTCATATTCTATTCATGATCATTTCGAGAATCTTGAGCTAACATTGCTTATACATTTGGATCTCTCCATTTACTTGTTACAAACACCCATTTAAAACATACCAGGTTTATTTTTTTGGATTTTCTACTACAAGCCGAACACTCCATGTTGTGCGAGAGGTATTGCATCTTTTTATTATCATTTTCTACATTCAAGGATTATTCATAGTTTAGTGTTAACCTTTAATTTTATCACCATTTTTATTTGACAATGTTAACTATGACAAACTTTTTGATTCCAATTTTTTTTGAATATATATAAAACAAAATTTACTTGGGTACCGGTACCTCTTTCTCATTCTCTTCTGGAATCTGATGTATATCCTCTACCGGAGCAATATATTTTGAGAAATTGAATCTTTGGTTCATGACATCTTCCAAATCGTCTTGAACTCTCTTTTTAGGAGATGCTACTATATGAGCTACTTCTTCAAGAGCACTATGGTGTGTTATTTTACTTGGTCTCTTCTTTTGTAGAGCTAAATTTTAGAACACTTTTAGGTCTTACGCGTTCTAAATGTAAAACTTATTCATTTGCTGCCTTTATTTGTTTTTTTTGTACTTACTTCTATTAGAAGATAGATTCATAATTGGTATATCGATTTATATAGCATAATCAAGTAAATATCTAATAATTCTTTTGTAATAAAATACGAGAAATAATTTCTCCTAATTTAGTCAAGATTGGATAAATAAGAAGTATGCCATGATTCGCTTTTCTGGAATAATGCTTTATGGCATTCTTCTAGAACGATTATGAAGTTCTTCTAGAATAATAATTCACGATGTTCTTCTGGAATAAGACATTTATCTTTTTATAATCTCCTCATAACGATGAAAATTCTATCTTATCAAAGTGACAAATCATAAATTTACATCAAATGTATCTTATATCTAAAATATTTAATATTCTAAGGAGGTGAACATATAAGTTCCCAATGCACAGATGTAGAAACTGTAGTTTCAAATAATATCAACATAAGTCATAAAAATGTAAATAATGCAATTCTAAATAAACGAAACAAAGATATAATTATTCAGATAGAATCTTCAGGATCGATGGTTTAGAAATAAACTATCCATTGAGATCAACACAAAGTTAATCATTAGGTATGCTGCAATTTGCTAAAAGAAGGCCACAACAATTTGTTATGATCATTTTCATCATTATTATTTCAGGGTGTCTGTTCGATCATGTCATAGTTTTTTAAAGTTATGGGGGATCATTTGGCTTCTGGCTCATAATGGATCCTAAGGATTGAGCTTCTAGCTTATGGTAGCATATAACTCGACTGCCCCAATGTGAATAAAGTAGATCCATAAAGATAAGCTGAAGAATATCTCAGAACGAACTTCTGGTTCTTTCCTATGCTAGAGGTTATACAAAAAATTCTTTATTTTTCTCGCTCATGATTTCAATATGATACTCGTTTGCCCTTATGTCCTTAAAACTCAATAATATTCTTCTAAAATTATGAGAGTACAAGACATTTGTATAAGTTGGTGGGTTTCAATGGATAAAATTAAGTGTGCTCTGTCGGAGCCTTCGACTACCATGAATACTACTTTCACACTAGTATTTATAATGGAGAAAAGATCATATTCATAAGGATGGTGTTGGTAGTAGCACTATTAGTCATGCATAAGATGTCTCTATCTGATTTTTCATGGATTCCAGTTTCTAGATGTGACAATATCTAATCAATAGTTCCAAATAAAGATATTATTAATCAATAATAATAATTCTAAACATCGGACTATGATAGTTTGTAAGACAATTGTGCCACTACCAAAATATGGAAGATTTGCGACGAATTTAGCGACTTCATGAACGGACGTCGCTAATTTTTTGGGAATTTAGCGACGTGGTAATGTGCCGTCGCTATTCGTCGATGTTGGCGACAAATAGCGACGAATAGCGACATTAATTTATTAAATAGGAATCTGCGTCACAATGTCATCGCTACACGTCGCTAATTATTTAAATATAGCGATGCGTAGCGACGACCGTTATAGAACGTCGTCGTATATTACTAATCAGCGACGTTTAGCGACGTCCGCATGCTGACGTCGCTAAATGTTTCATATAGGGCATGAGGGTTTTTTTTCGATCATTCCCCAAAATTTTTCTTTTTCCCCCAAATTTTTTCGCTTTTCCTCCTCCGGCGCTCGTACCCTCCTCCGGCGATCTCCTTCCTCCGGCCTCCTCCTCCTCCTCCCTTCTCCTCCGGCGATCTCCCTCCTCCGGCGATCTCCCTCCTCCCTTCTCCTCAGGTAGCCCCCCATTTTGCTGTACACACTCGTGTACACTCATGTACCCTGCCATTTTGCTGTACACACTCGATCTCCATCACTCATGGATACAGGGAGCATACTGCCTCCTTGCACCTGTGTGTGTGAGGGTAATATACAGTTGTGTGTGTTCAGTTAGCCAGGTGTGTGCGTGTGTGTTCAGTTAGCCAGGTGTGTGTGTGGTGTCACAGGTTTATGTGTGAACATGTGTGTGTGTTGACATATGACAGCCAGGTATGTGTAATGTGTGAGTGACATACAAGCCCTTCTGATAGCCTCCTGCTCGCAGGTTGTCATGTCGATAATGTGAATTGGAAATAATTCTAACTTGCTGAGAATTGAAAAAGAAGGAAATAGGCAATAATTTTAAAATACCACATGTCGTATTGACAATCAATCTCTCGATAGACACTGGATTGGTACCAGCCAGACACTGTCCCTGCAGCTATTCGACTGGTGAGACAGAAATCTATGTTCGATATTTTCTATAAGAAATTTGCATTAATCCATGGTACGACATGGTGATCAGGACATAGTTCCTGCAGCCATTCGACTGGCAAGGTAAAAACTATGTAGCCGTAGATAAAGTTGACTGTCCTCCGACCCCCATCCCTCGACAATGATGATACGACAACCTATCACTATATCTTTTAGTAGTAGATGATGTCTTAGTATTACATTATGTGGGTTCATCTTGATTTTGTTACATCCTTCAGATACTAGATTCGATAAAAATATATACTACACCATATGTACAGAACATAGATGATTCAAACTAATGTATGCTAGAATGAATTTTGGATTGTGTTCTGAGCCATTCGTCCCCACACTTGGCAATTAAGCATAGAAATATATCGTTGAAGAACATAAAACTTATGGTCGTTACTGCAGAAAGTGCAGACCGACATGAACTGTCGCACGAAAAGGAGAGGATCAAAGCTGTAACAAGTAAAGTTATTTTTTGGATGTTCTACTCTTGTAAGCTCTTTGTTTATAAAGCAAGATATAATGAATACAGAACAAGTATCGAGTTTTTAACTCTTGTAAGCTCTATACTTGAGTTACGAACTCGATACTTGTTCTGTATTCTTTAATTATAGCTCGCTTTGTGAACAAAGAGTTTACAAAAGTTCTTTTTCCACAGCACAACTTTACTTGTTCCAGCTTTGAGCCCCTCATTTCTGTGCGTCAGTTCATGTCGGTCTTCACTTTCTGCAGTAACTTCCTCCAATTAACCTCCATCCCTCGACAATGATGATACGACAACCTATCTTGATTCTTATTATAGTAGATGATGTCTTAGTATTACATTATGTGAGTTCATCCTGATTCTGTTACATTCTTCCGATACTATATACGATAAGAGAATATACTACACGATATGTACAGAACATAGATGATTCACACTAATGTATGCTAGAATAAATTTTGGGTTGTGTTCTGAGCCATCCGTTCTCATACTTGTCAAAAAATTGAATATAACCTTTTTATCTGTTTTCAAAAAAATCAAATTTTTACCTGCTTTCGAAAATATATTTTGAGCCATCCGTTCTCACACTTGTTTCTTTTCTGGAATTACAAAACATATATGAATTATACATTGAGTGTCAATCTTTGCAGAATTATCTTAAAATGGATATGAATTACTATCTGCGGAACCGTTTGTGGATGTACAATCGTCATCTTGATGACATGTGCGGTATACGGGATAAATTTATACAGAGTGTGCAATAGTTCCTACAGTTTGCCAAGGCGTTCCCTTAGTACATGGACCGTACAAAATTTAAGTGTCCACGTGTGAGATGTCGCAACTTGAAATATTATTCGAAAGTGGATGTGACATATCATTTGTATTCGAAGGATTTTATGCCAAATTATTATCAGTGGACCGCACACGGGGAACTTGTACCTTTAGCATCCGAGCCGGAGCCTTATGTGGAGCCTTATGTAGATATCCACGAGCATGCTGATTATGACCAATAGTGGACGAGCATGGTTTTCGATGCTGCGGGGCCTAGTTTCGATTCGAACAATCAATATGTAGCTGAGGAGGCACCGAACGCCGATACTGCAAAGTTTATGGAGTTGCTGGAGAATGCAAGGACTCCTTTATATCCTGGTTGTGATGACCATTCACCGTTGGAGGTGATTACAAGACTGCTGAGCATAAAATCAGATTTTAACATGTCTCAAGAATGCTACAACCGTATCCTGGAGTTAATTAAAGATATATTGCCGGAGGGTGCCAAGTTACCTAAAGACTTCTACCGATCCAAGAGAATGGTGAGATCACTCTGGATGGGGTATAAAAAAATTGATGCATGTCGCAACGGATACATGTTGTACTATAAGGACGATAAGGATGAAGATGCCTGCAAATTTTGTGGTGCCGATCGCTTCAAGGTAACTAGTACAACAAGGACTTCTGGTGTACGCAACCCAACCGATTCGATGCACTATTTGTCTTTGACACCTCGGTTACAGAGGTTGTTTATGGTAAAGGAGACAGCTGATAATATGAGTTGGCACAAGCGGGAACAAATAGATGGAGTACTAGATCATCCATCCGACGGAAAAGCGTGGAAGCACTTTGATCGAGTGTATCCCAATTTTGCTTCGGAGCCGCGTAATGTCAGATTGGGGCTTTCCTCCGACTGTTTTACACCATTTGGACTTTCGGGCTCACAATATTCTTGTTGGCCTGTGATTGTTACTCCGTACAACTTGCCGCCTTGGATGTGTATGAAGACTCCTTATATGTTCCTAACTGTTATTTTCCATGTCCGAAGAACCCGAAGAGGAACATCGATGTGTACTTACAACCCTTGGTAGATGAGCTGAATCAGTTGTGGGAAGTATGTGCAACCATATATGATGTTTCCAAAAAACAGAACTTTCAGATGAGGGCCGCACTAATGTGGACCATCGATGATTTTTCGGCCTATGGAATATCATCGGGTTGGAGCACCCATGGTCGTCTTGCATGTCCGTATTGCATAGATCGCACTAAGGCTTTCCGTTTAAAACACTGAGGAAAACCGTGCTTCTTCGATTGTCATAGACAGTTCCTGCCAAAGGATCATCCGTACCGGAGGAACAAAAATGCTTTTCGTGCTGGCGTGGTAGAGAAGTCCAGTCCACGGCCACGGTGGTCCGGGGATACGATATGGGAGGAAGTTAAAAAATTGTCAAGTGCTATTGAAGAGCCTACAGCGGGGTACAAGTGTGATCGATTTGGCCGCGCTCACAACTTGACGAAGAGGAGTATATTCTAGGACCTGCCATATTGGAGTGACCATCTGCTCAAACATAACCTGGATGTCATGCATATCAAGAAGAATATCTTCGATAATATAATAAATACTATGATGGACGTAAAGGGGAAGACGAAAGATAATCCCAAGGCCAAGTTGGACTTAGAAGAAATATGCAATATATAAGATTTTATTGATAGTAGGAAAATTTTTTCTAATTTAATAAAGAATAAAATATAACAAACACACAGGTACAGAGGGGTGAGGACGCAAACATAGTGACCGTCTTCCTGGCCACCCATCGGAAGGATGGAAAGCGCATCGACGAGAGGGCTACTAAGACCTATGTAAGTACTAATTTAGATTTCGTTAATTTTAACATAACTTGAAGAATATACAGATAACCATATAGTTAATAATAATTAAATACTTTAGACGTTTATTAGGCTAATTTAGGTAACTACTAATTTATAGAGATGCACAATTTTCTAGGACGAATTTATTAGGCTACGTGAGTGTAACGCCCAGTCCCAAAATACTTGGGACTAGATACGTATCATGCCAGCTGTATACGTACGAGTATAAGAGATGTTCGTATGTATACATAAGCTGTGAAATGTAGAAAGCCATGACAAACTAAATAAATCTCATCCACAATTACTAAGGTTTAATGATATGATCAAATAGTCATTTGTACAAACGTTGGACGGAGACATATCCGCTACCAAAAATTTAAATAAGAAGAAATATACAAATAAATGATTTGGTCGAGCGAAGCAAATGACGAGTCCAAGAGCAATCATCACGAAGGAAGGAATGACTTTAGCTAGAGCACCTGCAAGAAACCACGAAACACACACCTGGAGAAATCACCAGGTCCTCAGAGGGACGTAACAAGATACAGGAAGAACATGTCATTATAACTGCAAATATAAATACTATAAAACTATGACACAACTGGGTCCCTAACCGTCTAAGTGATATGCACTTTGAGGACAACGTTCTACGCAGGGGCTGTAACGGATTCACGCAAGCAAGTAATAAAGAATGGCCGTCAAGTAGCGCTCATCCGAGACACTATCGGCCGGGCAGCAAGTAGCGCTCATCGGAGTCACTATCACCCATAAATGTATAAAAAGTAAATGTAGCCCCTACGCTAGTAGTTGTTCCCTCCTTCCAATGATATTGTACATGCATCGTAACCACGACACACCAACACGTGTCGCTTCCACAATACGGTTTATATTCAATAACTGCCAAGTCTTCTAACATGCATCTATTGATAGTTATTCCTACGCATGCGCACGGGTGATCAGCCAACACGCAAGTGACCACTATATGATACTCATAACTCACACACAACTCGTGATACAATCGTGACAAAGTTAATTACATGAATCCTATTAACGGAAGTCTCTAAATTCTAGGTCCACAAGCAAAAAGAAAAATAGATAACTGGAAATAACAATGCGAAAAATAATAACAGAATAATAAGATACAACTAAATATAAGCAGTAATTATGGCAAGGTATCTTGCCTGGTGTGTCGCAGGGTGGTACGATGTTCTATCATGTCCTAACAGTCCAATAGCCACGATCGAGGCATAGGGGTCCGAAATCGGAAAGAAAGTAAGGGTACGATTAGTCATGATCAGCTAAGATAGTTGAAGAGAATTTGTGGAAAAGAATACACGTACTAAATTTTGAAAACTACTTTTATAATAAATTTATGTAATTACTTGAAACATATTTTATTAGTCAAATAATTTTAGAGAAATAGTTGAAAAATGTTATTGTATAGTAATTTGAAAATTATGCTTTACTAGTCAAAAATTTATATTAGATAAATAAAACTAATTTACTTGTTTTAGGGCTAGGAACCCCAAAATTTAAAATTATATAGATAACTTTGTATACATGTAAAATAATAATATATAATCTTCAAAATAATAATTTTAATGATAATAAAAATAACAATGTCATAAAAGCTATAGCAAAATACTGTACTGATAACAACATTTTATAATAATACCATTAATAATAATAATAATAATAATAATAATAATAATAATGATGATAATAATAATAATAATAACAATAATAATAATAATAATAATAATAATAATAATAATAATAATAATAATAATAATAATAACAACAACAGTAATAATAATAATGATGATGATAATAATAAATAAATATTAATATTAATATATATCACCATCTGCTGTTTCTCTTCAAAAGGAAAAAAGGGTGTGGAATGAGAGTGAGAAATCGAGAGAGAGGGGAAACTCACCGTCGGCTCGTCGGCGGCGAAGCGCGGCGGAGGTCGGTGAAGCGGTAGGTGGAGGGCACATCGGCTTGCGGAGGAGTGGTCGGCGCCGAGTTTTGGGCGGTGCGCCTGGTACGGAGACCAAGGCCGGTTGCGGAGGACGAGGACTTGGCGCGGGCGGCGGATCTGTGCAAGGCTCGGCCACCGGCGACGGTGGTGGCCCGATCGGGGAGGGTCCAGGCTCCGGCGGTTGCCGCCACAAGCGATGGGACGCACACCCGCGGGCGGCGCTCGCGTTGGGCGCCAGCGACGTCCGTTCTTTCGGTGGAAGTTCCCGGCTGCTCAACTCTGGAGGCGGAGGCGGACGCACGGCGAGATGCTGTGGTCGAGACAGGGGCGGCGGCAGATTTGGCGGATCCGGGCTAGGAGATCGGGGATCTCGACGTCGGGCGGCGCTCAAAGGGTGGTCGGTCGCACGACGATAGAGAAGGGACAACGTCGGATCCACGAGATCTGTGGCGTGTCGACGAAGGGGGTTTCTCACCACCGTGGCCCGGCGGTGGCACTCTGAGGTTAGGCTCTCCCTCTCTGTCTCTTGGTGATGGTGGTGGCTATGTAGGCGGTTGTTCGGTCGATGGTGATGGCTGCAATATGTTGGTGGTAATGGCTGTGGTGATGATATGGTGTGTCGACGAGGAGGGGGCTTGATCGGTGTCACGCCCCAGAACCAGAATACTGGAGAGCGGGGGCAGACATAGCCAGCTACGTATATTGAAATGGATTCCATCTCGCTATACGGTCACGGCTGTCTAGATACATGAGGGTTTAACTACAAGCCAACGGTCTCCTATGGTCATGAACAAGCCTAGTGTCTCAATCACCAGCAAGTAAGTAAATGTTACAAGATGTATGATCATTAAATATACAATAATAAGACATCCCAAATATTACATATTCAGCTGATCATGAAGCTAGTCGTTATAAAATGTGAGGACTAGCAAGAGTTTAGTCATACATGATCAACCCTAAGATCTGTCAATCATGTTACAGCCCGTAGGCAGACAGTAAGTAAGTGCAATCGAGCTAAACAGGTGCTCGTCGGCTAAACGCCTCAAAAGAATATTTTTACAATAAAGTGGAAGATCAAAAATAAACCCACTCGTTGCCAGGGTTCCGTCTAGTGGCCACCATCTGGCTGGAAGGTCGGTAGATCCTCTGGAGCTGCTCCGAAATCTGGCCATACAAAACCAGCTGGGTCAGATCCCAGAAAGAGCAAGTGCCACAAAGGAAGCTTCACTTAGGAACTAAAACCAGCAATCAGCACAAAATATAAATAAAAGTAAGGACTGGAAATAAAAAAATACATCAGGATGATATACGACGAGATAACCATGGGACTATTCAGAGAACCAGGTTACAACCCGTAAACCAAACAAGGACCGGGATTGTAACCCTTCGTCTGAACAGAACTTGGAATTCTCACCATTTATCGGTAAAATAACTACAAGCATTCTGGTCATTCAATAATCTGGAACAGGATCAGGGCAAGACTAGACCGGTTAGACTCCATCCAATCATTTCACGGCCAAGCAAGAATTACGGCTTGATACTTTAACTAACTAGGGTAGTCACAAGCCTAATTACTAACAAGATGCAGTGAGATTATTCCACAGCCACAAGCCCTGCAGACCATCCAGGTTATCCAGGTCGAAATTAGGGGTTGAATTCGGGTGGGTACACCATCCAGGAAACGCGTGTACCCTTAGGTAGCTTGAAGGGTGCAACATATTACAGTGTGCTGGAAATGTGCCCTACTCGACGGCAGGCTACAGATCCCAAGCGCGCCCAGGTAACGGGATTGCCTGTAGCTGGGAGATCTCTTCATGACTACTGTATTAATCTAGTTATTAGCCTTAGTCCATTTTAGTAGGTACTCCTGACCGTGGTACTCAGGAGTCCCCTCCTAGACATGATGCAAGACAGGACTGGATTATTTGTACAAGCATAATCGCCCACGGTATCCAGGATGTTCATTCTTGTCAGGTCATGTCATGTCAGGTAGCCGTCGCAACAGCTGTTCAAGATAATTATGCCAGGTTTATCATGTCAAGTGTTCTTGTCAGGAGTGTGCCACGACGGGCCACTATCAGGTCATGTCAGATTTTCTTGTCAAAAGTGCACCACTACGGGTCACTATCATGTCATGCTCAGGTACCATTTCCAAACATATTAAACAAATCCATGATTATTAAGTTCATGATAAAAGGCGTAAGGATATAAAATGGACGTAAAATATCTAATAAAATATCAATATTCAGGGCTATAGAAGAGTCATGCGGCTAAGTCATATGCGGTCAGAAAAGGGTAGACTCATGCGGCCTAATTAGGAGAGCGCATGCGGCCAGGGTCACTGGATCCCATGCGGCTAAGACAAGGGGGCGCATGCGGTCAGGAAGATAGGAAACTCATACGGCTGGGAGAATGGGTCTTATGCGGCTAGCTGGCCAATCAGGTACATGCGGCCGGGGGAGAAGTGTGGTTCCATACGGCTCGAGAAGAAGCAACCCATGCGGCTGCGGGGGAAGGGAACCATATGCGGCTCAGAAGGGAAGAGTACTCATGCGGCTGCGGGAAGTAATGCCTATGCGGCTGGGAGCAAGTGTGCATATGCGGCTCGCGAGTGTTGAGTTCATGCGGCTCAGGGTGAAGTCCTCATGTGGCTGGGTCAAGCAAGTCTCATGCGGCCAGCGGGAATGGCGCATGCGGCTGCAGAGTTCAGAACTTATGCGGCTGGGAATTGAGTGAGTTATGCGGCCAGATGAGTTCGACCCTCATGCGGCTCAAGTACTTCCAGCCATGCGGCTGAAGAGAACACTTGCCGCATGAATATTCATGCGGTCAAGTCAAGCACTGTTCATCTTCTCCAAAATTTCAGAGAAGAAGAATACCATGAGAGCCAAGTCCTCAAGCTCCATAACTCCATCATCCGGAGCCTAAATCCGAACTTCCATAGGTCAAAATGGGGTAGAACGAAATTCTCTACAACATGGAACCATTAAAACTCGAAAATAACAAGATTTAGTAGATCAAAACCCAAGAAATCCAAAAATAATGCAAACTTAGATCTACAAGAATCTAGCCAAGAAAAATGGAAATGCCAAGAACTAAAGTGAGTTAAAATGCTGTAAGAAAGAGAATAAAGTAATAAAATCAGAGTTCCTCCATGAAGCAAGTTGTACTTGCCTAGACCTCTCTCTCCTCTCTCTGGTAGGTAAGAAAGTAATGGGGAAGAAGAAGATGAGTAATGAAGAGAGAGAAAGAAGAAAGGGCAATAAATATCAAAGGTAGTGGTAGGTAGGGGGTTCTCCATATAAAACCAATCCCAAACCAAACCCACATAAACCGAACCGAACCAAGCTAATGAAATGCAAATGCAAAAATAAACCAAGCTAGGAGCAAGATAAAATACGTACACATATTCCAAAATACGTAATACGAACAACAGGCATTACAATCGGGGATAGAAAGTCGGGGTCGGGTGATGAGATGGTGGTGATGTTGGTTGGGAGGCTCGGCTAGGCCGATGTGGGTAGCTGGAACGACCGGAGAACTGGGTGGTAGCGGCGATGGCAGGATTTGGTGGTGGACGGAAGTGGTGGTGAACATGGTGGTTTTGCCTGTGTGTGTAGGAGTGGCGGATGCGGAGAGGTAGGGTTCGATGTCGGGGCTCTGGGATGATGGCAATGGATGTGGGTAGGGTTAGGATTGTTTGACGGTATCGGGCGTATCGTGTCGGGGGTGTATCCCGACACGAGATGGATGATTGTAAATAACTGGAATAAGATTTGGTTGTCACAGACACGATGCACGATGTGATTGTGGTATAGAAATTGGAGGAGTACCTCTTGGATAAGGACTTGCAATGATTTAAATCCCGATGGATAATTCCTTCTTTTATTCAAATCGATTTAGAATTAATTTATCAAATCCAATTTAATATAGATAAAACTTATCTTTAATTTGAAAGCTATTTAAAATAAGGTCAATAAAATCTTTTCTAATTTAATCATAATAATTAATTAAATATTAAATCAAACAATATTTCAAATACCATTTTAATAAATAATAAAAGATAATAATAATTAATTTTGAAAATCAAGCTAATTACATAAATATTAAATCATAAAATAGCTTTTATAAATAGCAAAATATATTAATAAACAATTCTAAATTTCGCAAAATATTTGGAATACATCTCATATAAACCCAAAATTTTCAAATCACTATTTATTTTTAAATGACGAATAAAATAACTCTTTTATACCAAATAAAAATATTTATCACATTTATTTGAACATGTACTTTCCTATAAAAATTTATAATAAAAATGTTTTTCTAAAATATGTACCTCGACACATATTCGTACTCGTCGTGCAAATACGAAACGCAAATCTCGCACGCTACGCAAATACAAAAAAATACGAACTCGTATGCGACGTGCAGATATGAAGTACAAAATAATTACAAAAAAAATTGTAGTATAAATTTAGGGGGTTTACATCCTACCCAACTTAAAAGAATTTCGTCCTCGAAATTTTAAAAAAAAATTAGGGTAGGTAGGGCGAAGGGGATGAAAGGAGTTTATGAATGAGGAATCATGATTTAATTCATCAGACGACGAGAAGAAACGATATTCAACGAAAAGTAACAATTTGATAACTTAAAAGAATAAATCAATGGTGTAGTTTTGTATTGATCATGCAGATGTCATCCTTTTGTGTCTAATTTGGTCATACTGCTATCAATCCTAGGATCACCAATATCTCAAAGATTTTTAATAACTTCCTCTATCTCATTCTAAGACTACTAATTCCATATTCGGGTTGCGTTAAATATCATTATGATCTTCGAGTAATCACTATGGTTTTTATTAGTAATAAATCTTCAAAAGCTTCGATTTCTTCTCAATATTCATATTCCATAAAACTTCAATTTTTTTAAGACACTTTCTTTTTCTTCTTTATTTCATTTGATGTTTCTCCTTAAAATTAGCTCACAAAATTTATATTCCTCAAAAATATTCTCAATTCCTGTATCTTACAATTTCAATACGTACCAAAGTTTTGAATTCAAGGATTCTAGATTCTTCTTCTTCCATTATATCTATAAATAGTTTTGTTCAACTAAATTTCGTCCTCATAATCTCTATAAAATTTAAATTTAATAAATTAGTCGGAGCAATCAAACTCTACCTTAGTCATGAATCTTCATATTCGTAATCATCATGAAATTTTCCTTAGGATAACAAGAATTTTCACCTTTTAATATTGGATAGCTTCGAGATCTACTACCTCAACATCCTACTTATCACCTCATAACAATTTATAAATAATGGGTTTACCTTGAAGAACTGATTTGTCTCATTTGAAAAATGATAGCACCTCTCTCAATTTTGCCACAAAATCCCAATTATGCATATTTAATCACATTAATTAATTATATCACTAATCTCCTCGATGAGCTTTCTAATCTAACCTATACTACCGAGGGATGCCATGGTCAAAGTTTATCTTTACATAAGAGAATCATAAATGGAACAAGGTTGCATAAACTAGAAGGAATCGTAGTGAAATACGGGTGAAGCAATTTAATCGGAAGGAAGTAGGGTTGTTAATGTTGCATGGAGAGTAAAAGGTGGTATGGGTCTAAGTAAATAAGATAAGGCATGAAATAAAAGGACAAGGGTTAAGCAATTGAGATAAAACACGAATTAAGCATTTAGAAATTTTAGTAGATCACAATCATACATTGGGTCGAAAGGTTTGAGTCAAGTTTTGGTCTCTAAATGAAGTCAGGAAGGACAATGTTATCATGGTAGGGTTTATAGCTAGCCATTTTGACTCGAAAATTGCATCAAGGGAACGTGTTTTAGTGGGACATGATACGCCTATATGAAGGTGGACTTGTCTAGATCTGGCATATGGGATTTGTTGGAATGAAAAGTCTAGTATTGTGCTCCAAATATCAAGGTCACGATAGGGAACGCCAGATGATCAAAATAGAAAGTGAGTTTTCATAAGATACTAATTAATGCACAAAAATAAAAGTTTAAAGCACAAAATAAAGATAATTTAGAAAATCTTGTAGATCAAGTTAAGATAGGTTAGAGATACAGTTTCTAGAGAGAAAATAGTCTCATAGATAAGGGTATGGTCAAGGGAATGATTCTAATCATTTCTCTGTTTCAAACAATTAGATAGTAAAAGGTCTGGATTTGAGGGAAGGTCGAGTGGATCAAGGTTGAGGTATGATCACATAGTTTAGTAGATGACTAACAATACTCGAGTATTGACAACTATCATGGCCATGGGTGATATGTCACTAATGTGGACTACTCTATCTCCTTATGGCTATCTTGGTTGTCTACCATTATAAGTCTAACTTCTTGAACTCGAGCCTTCACAAAAATTCTAAAAAAATCTACCATAATTTTTATTCATTCTAAATTGTCCAACATAATTATAACTGAAAATGTAAATTCCTTTAATCAATTTAAAATAATTTTTTCATCATAACTTTTCCCATTCTTGTAATAAAACTCAATATTCAAATAATCCTATCAGTCGTCATATCTTCTTCTTTTTTTTTAAATATCCATAATCAAGGCTTTAAACTCGAAATCTAAATAACTTTATAAATCATAGATCATATGACACAATTTGAATTTTGAATTTTTTTTTTCCTTCAAAGTCGATTTCATACCTTCCATAATATTTTAAACAAAAATTTTACCATCTTCTCTTCAAACTCAAAATTAAATAAACTCATAAATCGTACGACTCAATTTAAAACCTCAAGCTCTCTAATAAACCGTAAATCATAAACCCTCCACATTCTCTAGTCGTTTACAAAATCATAACTTCATAATTTAAAACTCTTTAATAAATTCGAGATAAACTTTAACATATTACAATCCAAACTTGAACTTAACCGTAAATCATGTGTCACAATTTCAAGTTGTTTCTCAAATCGGTTTCATATCCCAATAAATCATAAACTATTTTGCAATTTCCAAAAATCATAAATCATAAATTTGTTTTCTCGATCTAGCTATCCTCTTGTGTATACCACCTTGAATTAGCAAAATAAATTCCAACTATCCTTTGAAAGTGGTAATATGCTACTACCCAACTTAGAATTAACTAATCCTTAAGATCATATTTCTAGGAAAATAAATGCCTCTATAACTCAAATAAAATCTCCATGCATATTAATTGTCAATATAACCTTCTAACCATGTGTTTGACCTATGAGCATATACTAGTGTAGTCATCTTACTAAGCACGAAACTAAAAATTTACGGTAGGAGGAGTCAAGCAAGATACAAGTCAAGGAGGTCGAACGAGAGTTCGGAATTTGAAGTCAACAAAGGATGTCAATTAGGTGGATGAGATTCTATACTCTAATCCTATATTGCAGGCCCGTTCGGTACAATCATGTAACCGAATCGGCAAACTTGACCTGCATGGACCACCACAAAAATATGTAACACCCCAGTCCCAAAACACTTGGGACTAGATACGTATCATGCCAGCTGTATACATAAGAGTATAAGAGATGTTCGTATGTATACATAAGCTGTGAAATGTAGAAAGCCATGACAAACTAAATAAATCTCATCCACAATTACTAAGGTTTAATGATATGATCAAATAGTCATTTGTACAAACGTTGGACGAAGACATATCTGCTACCAACAAATTTAAATAAGAAGAAATGTACAAATAAATGATTTGGTCGAGCGAAGCAAATGACGAGTCCAAGAGCAATCATCACGAAGGAAGGAATGGCTTTAGCTAGAGCACCTGCAAGAAACTACGAAACACACACCTGGAGAAATCACCAGGTCCTCCGAGGGACGTAACAAGATACAGGAAGAATATGTCATTATAACTGCAAATATAAATACTATAAAACTACGACACAACTGGGTCCCTAACCGTCTAAGTGATATGTACTTTGAGGGCAACGTTCTATGCAGGGGCTGTAACGGATTCACGCAAGCAAGTAATAAAGAGTGGCCATCAAGTAGCGCTCATCCGAGACACTATCGGCCGGGCAGCAAGTAGCGCTCATCGGAATCACTATCACGCATAAATGTGTAAAAAGTAAATGTAGCCCCTACGCTAGTAGCTGTCCCCTCCTCCCAATGATATTGTACATGCATCGTAACCACGGCACACCAACACGTGTCGCTTCCACAACATAATTTATATTCAATAACTGTCAAGTCTTCTAACATGCATCTATTGACAGTTATTCCTACGCATGCACACGGGTGATCAGCCAACACGCAAATGACCACTACATGATACTCACAACTCACACACAACTCGTGATACAATCGTGACAAAGTTAATGACATGCATCCTATTAACGGAAGTCTCTTAACTCTAGGTCCACAAGCAAGAAGAAAAAAAGATAACGGGAAATAACAATGCAAAAAATAATAACAGAATAATAAGATGCAACTAAATGTAAGCAGTAATTATGGCAAGATATCTTGCCTGGTATGTCGTCGGGTGGTGCGATGTTCTGTCATGTCCCAACAGTCCAATAGCCACGATCGAGGCGTAGGAATCCGAAATCGGAAAGAAAGTAAGGGTACGATTAGTCATGATCAGCTAAGATAGTTGAAGAGAATTTGTGGAAAAGAATACACGTACTAATTTTTGAAAACTACTTTTATAATAAATTTATGTAATTACTTGAAACATATTTTATTAGTCAAATAAGTTTAGAGAAATAGTTGAAAAATGTTATTGTATAGTAATTTGAAAATTATGCTTTACTAGTCAAAAATTTATATTAGATAAATAAAACTAATTTAATTGTTTTAGGGCTAGGAACCCCAAAATTTGAAATTATATAGATAACTTTGTATACATGTAAAATAATAATATATAATCTTCAAAATAATAATTTTAATGATAATAAAAATAACAATGTCATAAAAGCTATAGCAAAATACTGTACTGATAACAACATTTTATAATAATACCATAAATAATAATAATAATAATAATAATAATAATAATAATAATAATAATAACAGTAATAATAATAATGATGATGATAATAATAATAATAAATAAATATTAATATTAATATATATCACCATCTGTTGTTTCTCTCCAAAAGGAAAAAAAGGGTGTGGAGAGGGAGAGTGAGAAATCAAGAGAGAGGGGAAACTCACCGTCGGCTCGTCGGCGGCGAAGCACGGCGAAGGTCGGTGAAGCGTTAGGTGGAGGGCACATCGGCTTGCGGAGGAGTGGTCGGCGTCGAGTTTTGGGCGGCGCGCCTGGTGCGGAGACCAAGACCGGACGCGGAGGACGAGGACTTGGAGCGGGCGACGGATCTGTGCAAGGCTCGTCCACCGGCGACGGTGGTAGCCCGAGCGGGGAGGGTGCAGGCTCCGGCGGCTGCCGCCACAAGCGGTGGGACGCACACCCGCGGGCGGCGCTCGTATTGGGCGCCGACGACGTCCGTTCTTTCAGTGGAAGTTCGCCGGCTGCTCAACTCTGGAGGCGTAGGCGGACGCACGGCGAGATGCGGTGGTCGAGACAGGGGCGACGGCGGATTTGGCAGATCCGGGCGATGAGATCGGGGATCTCGACGACGTGCGGTGCTCAAAGGGTGGTCGATCTCACGACGATGGAGAAGGGACGACGCCAGATCCACGAGATCTGTGGCGTGTCGACGAAGGGGGTTTCTCACCACCGTGGCCCGACGACGGCATTCCGAGGTTAGGCTCTATCTCTGTCTCTTGGTGATGGTGGTGGCTTCGTAGGCGGTGGTTCGGTCGTTGGTGATGGCCGCAGTATGGTGGTGGTAATGGCTGTGGTGATGATTTGGTGTGTCGACGAGGAGGGGGCTTGATCGGGTATGGAAAGTCGGGGTCGGGTGATGAGATGGTGGTGATGTTGGTTGGGAGGCTCGGCTAGGCCGATGTGGGTAGCTAGGACGATCGGAGAACTGGGTGGTAGCGGCGATGACGGGATTTGGTGGTTGACGAAAGTGGTGGTGAACATGGTGGTTTTGCCGGTGTGTGTAGGAGTGGCGGATGCGGAGAGGCAGGGTTCGATGTTGGGGCTCTGGGATGATGGCGATGGATGTGGGTAGGGTTAGGATTGTTCGACGGGTAAGGGCACGAGACGTTGGTACGTCCAGCCTACGCCGCAGTGTCGACGGTAGAACGCTGTCCTAGGTCACAACATCTAACAATATAATGCTAAGCAATTTATACTCCCCAAATGGGGGTAACATAGCAGAATGTAAACTCAATCACAACTAAGGAAGAATAAGCACGATATGATATAGAACTCAATGAAATACAGATGATCAGAAGAGTCTAAGTGTCTAAGATAAGATCTCAGCAAATATCCAGAAATACAAGTCTCAACTACTGAATATGAAAGAATATATACAATCCAGATCCCAAATGACAGTAATGGTAAAACCTAGACTAGGGAGCCTCAGTCTTTATAGCTAATGGATCCGGCTGGAAATTCGGGTCACTGGTGTCATCTAGAGCTGCCCCGTAGAAGGTATCCACATAGGCCTCCTCCTCGTCCTTTGTAATATTTTCAACAGGTCCAGTCAGGACAGAAACGAGCACAATACATCTCAACAGATCATAGCAGGTTAGAAATATAAACATACAGTAGAGTAAGATACAGAAAACTGAAAGAAAGTACAGAATATAAACAAAAAAAAACTGTAATAGAAATATCTACGATAAATAGAGAACTAACAGTGGCTAGTGAGTCAGAGTACAATATAGACATGTGAATGGCGTAGGAGATTCTGGGAACTATACTATGGAGTGATTCTGGGAACTACACTACTTGGATATTATTCACATGTCCACTTCTACTCCCCCGTAACCCCAATCAATATACAAGGATCCAGCCAGGTTATGTTATGATCCATGCAACGGCCCACAAGGGGTGATACATGGTAGGCCCATAAATGGATGATTCTGGGAATGTCCATAAATGGGTGATTCAAAGAAGACTCTGTGATCATGAGAGTATATGTCACAAGTGATCAATGAACCATGAAGCATAGTGATACACAATGTAAGTAAAACGCACAGAACATGTAGTATATGATGCTCCCTGAGGGGATAACATCTCAAGAAAGGATCCATATAGTACTAATCCGTGTTACCAACGTGACAACATCAAGTAAAGTAATATAAAGCAGGAAAATAATTCTAACACGATATGAAATGATCAGAGAATGTACTCGCCTGTATCCTGAGTATCTGAAGAATATCTACTGTCCGAGGAGTGGTGTCTGTCTCCTATAGAACAGTACAAGTCACAACATGTCTAAAATAATGAAATAGACTGCTACAATGCATCTACATGCTGTCTAGGTCAAACTAGACTAAAGTCAACAGTTGGTCAACTCCAGTCAACTATACTAGTCAACTAGGTCAAACTAGGTCAAGTAAACCATTCCAAGTCTAAACCTAGACTAACAAGTCATTCTAGTCAATATAGGCCTAACCAAGCCTACTAAACCTAAGCACACCAATACAAACAATGTCAGGATATCACACACAAGTTTTGTGTATAATATATAGACTAATGAAGATAGACAAGGCTATAATATGCCTATCATTCACATCAACATCACAATTTACACACACACACACACACACACACACACACACACACACACACACACACACACACACACACATATATATATATATATATATATATATTTTATATATATATATATATATATATATATATATATATATATATATATATATATATATATATATATATATATATATTTTATATATATATATATATATATATATATATATATATATATATATATATATATATGTCACATTTATATATATATATATATATATTTTATATATATATATATATATATATATATATATATATATATATAATATATATATATATATATATATATATATATATATATATATATATATATATATATATATATATATATATATATATATATATTTATATATATATATATGTCACATTCACATATATGAAATACTAAGGCATCTCTATAGGAAGCTCTATATACGCACATACTTATATACATACACATATATATATTTAGAGAATGGAAAAGGCCACACAAGTGAGGGTGTGTGTTGTGTCTAGTGACAGGGAAACAGTGTCAATTGAAAACAGTGGAGGATGAGTGTGTGTGGTGTCCATAGAGTACATGGTTGCATTCATTAAACCATTTATTCATGCATGCATTTCTATATCACGTACACTTGTATATATATATTATACATATATTCATTATACACATTATACATTATATTATACATATAGGCATATGAATCCATATACATATACATATACATACTATATATATAAGGAAAAAGTCACAAGTGTGTGTCCATATAGAAAACAGTGTGTATGTGATATGGTGTAGATACATGTGTGTGTGTGTAGACAATTGTGTGTAGAGAGGAAAATGGGTCAATATGAATTTAGAGTGTGTGGCATGGTGTTCCTGTGACAGTAGAGTGAAACCTAGAGTGTCAATGTGAAATGCAATGAGGGTTAGGCTAATGCAGAAGAGGGTGACATAGGAAATCAGATTAGAGCATAGAGTAAAGTGTGTGTATGACATTTCCATCTCAGGAATTAGTGTGGGATAATTACTCTTCTCAGGTCAAATATATACAAAAATCTGAAACTTAACTAATGAATGGTAGGCATGCAAGTTCAAGGGCTAACATTCCTAAACCTCTTGACTGACCCAAATGTAAACCTATACTAGACTGAACCTTAGTGAGGAGATGCAGGACAGATCCATAGGTAGAAACTGGAAAAATGAGGCATTGTAAACTTATTCATGAAGAAGGGACTGCTATACATTCCAAAATGAGTAGGGCTGAAAATATATATGATGCGGGACAGATCCTATATTGTGTATGAGGACTGATACTCAAAGGGTATCAGTCAACTAATCAATCAAGAGCTGGACTGTAGAGGTTAAACTAAGACTGAACACTCAGTTCAATAGAACTGGATTTAAAACAACAGGGGGGGTTAATCGTATGATACCTGGACATAAAAAGGAGTGACTCATATATATGAAGACTGAACTTCAAAGGAAGATGACAGTTAGTGCAATAGGATTCAGTGATTTAGATAGGGTGTCAATGTGACAGGAATCAATGTGTGTTCAAGATGGCTGTTAAAATCAGTAGAGTGTGTGGTTACAGGAATTTGAGTCATTGCAACAATCGATATGACAAATAGGTTCTCAGGAAATTGGTTTAATCTCAGGGAATTTAGTGATTAGAGTTTAGTGAATGGGATGTTGTTCTCTGTAATTAGTGAAGTAATAGTTCAATTTAGTGTGCAAAAATTCTCAGTTGAGTGTGTGTGAGTGTAAGAAAGAGTGTGTGAGTGTGTAGGAGTATAGGAATCAGTGGCAAATATGACAGGATTGAATCTGTGAATGTGTGTCTGGAGGAGTATAGGAAATCAGTGAATGCATTACAATTAACACATATGAATTTCTCAAAGAAAACTTAATTCAACTGTCAAAAAAAACTAAAAAAATGAAATCAGTTGAACAGTGTGATTCAAACACAAATTCGAATCCAACCCCATAAAACCCAGGTTACATATATACACATTTAAAGTAATCATTTGAATCCCAAACAAATCTCAATTTAAACTCATCTTGATTTTTGAAAACCTGGGATAGCACAGTATCAGAGTGCCTGTGCTTGACACATTCTCAACCAAAATCGAATCAACACCCCAATCAAACAGCAAAATTATTAAAGTACATATGTGAGCCACCATGCATACGTGTCAATGGTGCTAATCGTGTCCACAACCGTGTCCAATGTGTGGACACGAAGTGTCAAAAAGAGGGAACCCGACAATGATAGAACTGTCAGTTAAGGCTGTCTCGTGCAGCCATGTCGTGTCCGATTGGACACGACTCGGTGCTCGAGACGAGCCATGCTCTTGCACAGTGACAGGTGGGGTATAGGGCTAGGTTTCTAGTAGCCTGCAACGTGTCCACGTGAACCGTGGTGTCGTGTCGAACCGCGTATCAGTGGCTCGTACGTGCGCGTGTGTGCGTGTGGTCGAGACAGTGCGATCGGGGTTTCTCCCAATCCACTCAATGAAATCATCTTAAATTTTGTGTGCACAATGTCAGTCATTGCCCACACCTACACACCAATTTTCAGGTGTCGGGATGCTGTGTCGTGTCCGCTAGGGCACCCGAGCAGTAGGACACTGCACGAGGCCTGCGCACGGTGTCGTACGTACGGTGCGTGTCCAATTTGGACACGAAATGTGCACAGAAACGTGCTCAGTCCTTAACAAAATTAATGTACACATCAAGAGCTTCGAAAACATGTAATTAGTTTTGGAAAATATGAAAATTCATTTCATTGTGACATTTCGTCGAACACGTAAGCATACACATTGACACGTGTCCGATACGGACACCAAACGGACACGAAATCTACCCAAATTTCATGAACAGCTAGAGGACTCCTAGATCTAGCCCTAAATGCAAAAAAAATAGAATTTTAGACCAATTTGTAGAGTTTTACCTATAGGTGCAAAAAATATAAAAAAGCTTCAAATGGGGGGTATTCTTCTTGATGGCCAAATGCTCCAAATTGATCCCAAACTGAAATTAACCTCCAGAAATAATAACCATACAGAAATTAGGTCCTAATGCAAAAGACTAGGATTAAAAAGGAATTAAAATAAATTTATGGAAATTTTTGGAAGGGAGAAAAATATCTTTCTTTTTCTATGTGTTGAAATGATTTAAAAGAGGCAAGAACTAATGAATAAGTGTTTATATAGGGTGGGAATCCCTATGTAGCTGGTCACTTAGGGTTTGGTTAGGGTTAGGGCTTCTAGTTATGGGCCATGGGCCAAGTCACAAGTCATTAAGTCCTTAAATCACAAGTCATTTCATTAAAACCACAAACCTTGAAATAATTTCACTTAAACTAATCATCTCATTCTAAAACTAATCTTTAATGACTAAAATGAGTTAACTCAAGCTAGACTAGGGTTACCATAGCTAGGGTTAGGTTCTAGGCTAGCCAACTAGGTCTCAACAAGTCAAAGTCAAACTAGAATTCACCAATTCAATAAATCATCAAATAATTCAAATAAGTCAAAATGACCAAAATATCCCTAGGCTAAAAATGATAATTAAATCATCCTAATGACATGGTTAGGCTCTAGGTCATGCAGTCTCTAGGGTTTAACTGGCAGCACATTAAAATCACAAGTCATGACTTAAAGCAGTTTTTAAATTGTTTAAAAATGATTAAAAATCACCAAAAATTATAATGTGAAATAAATATCAATAATTAATAATTATAATTACAAAATTTCAAAATTATCCTCATCTGAAAAACTGGGTGTTACAATCCTACCCTCCTTAGAAAAATTTTGTCCTCGAAATTAAGATGATCGTACCCCTTCTAGTCAAACCCCCATAATCAAAGTCTCAGAACTTAAACAAATTATACGATTTAAAAGGATGACATACATGGTCATGGCATACGGTGGTAGTGAAAGTCTCGTCTAGGTATACAAGTCATGCTAAACCAAAACGGTCATAGGGTATCAAAACATACAAGCAATCAGGGGTGTTAAATTGAAAAAGATACAGAAATAACAAATCATCAAAACTGTAAGGCAGTCTACCATCCTATATAAAAACTGGTACTTATCAAAAAAAATAAGATAACTACCAATTATCTATAAAGGGGTACTATTCAAAGAAAAATTAAAATCAAAAGTTCAAGGGACAGTTGTCAATAGCATTGAAATCCAATCACAATATATATTAAGAATATTTAGTCTCGATACGATCTAAGTTGATCAATTCTTGGAAATCAAGATTTGGACAATATAGAGGACAAGGTCATCGAAGTCTGAGCACGAGCATACAAGGATGGAGATTCAGGTCATATTTAAATTTGATTCAATTGAGTATGAACCCAAGACATTAATGTGATAAGAAAGGATGATCAAGGTTGATTGGTCGTGATTAAGCGAGCTAGGATTCAATGATATTGAAAACCTTTTAGGAAAAACAAGGAAAGATTTTATAAGAAGTCAAGTTAATCATCTCTCTCTAATACCATCAAGTTTATCATTTTCTAATAATATTTTTATCTCACAAGTCCCAATATAAAAATTAACCTTTATATGACTATCATCAAAAAATTTATAACCTTCAGTCATCTAAACCTTTACCATGACCACCATAGACAAAATTCCAAACTTCTAAAATATTTCCCACGAAGCATACCCCTCTTATTTAGGTATCAACACTTATTCATTTAATCAAATTTTCAAATTCCTTCACCTCGTCCTAATTTAGATCTGAAACATCTAAATCCAGTTTATGAAATCCTTGAACTTGTTTAATTCAAGTCTCGTATTTATTCAACCCTAATACCACTATGTCATACAAAATTTATTCTTATTTATAAATCAACCTTCATATTTTCTTCAACGTTCACCTTCAAATATTATCCTTTTGAATTCTACAATTTTCTCCAATCATCTAAAATAATTCCTATAACTTAAAATTCTTGTGTTCTCTCTGTCTCTAGCCACCCTCTTACAATATCTAGTTCAATTTCGCATAATCATTGAATACAATTAAATTCTCCTTTCCGTTTCTAAATTTCTACATAGCCTTTGAGTAAAAGTTCCCAAGAATCAATAACCAAGATTTTCTAAGTTCTCAAAACTAGGTTGACCTCTGATATCCTCATTAGTTTTTTTTTTGAAATACATCCATGAATTACTCATAACCAAAATTTTCTGTGATTGTTTCTAAATTGATAACATTTATCTCTCGATTCCATTCTAAACCTTTACCACATCTCCATCTCGAATTTTTCATATTTGACATCCAACATTCTGATCCCTACAAAATCATCATATGATAACCAATTACGTCATTTTTGAACTAGATAATTTACGTTATTTTCTCAACATGTCTCAGGAAAAATGATATGAAGATTCGAGGGTTTCAAGGTATAGCTGACAGAATTAGATACGAGACAGAGAATTGATGTAATCAGGACAGTTATATAAGACAAGGAATGATGGTAATAAAATATTGGCAGGAAGAGAATGATAATAGAATCTGTTCTGCTTTTCTGTTTAAAAGAGGGAACCATTTTGAAACCAGAACTATAATATCAAATCCAAAATAAGGTCTTAGCAAAAATTATCGATTCATTGTATTATGAAGAAATCCATAGCAAAGTTACACAAAGGTTTATAATAACAGCTAAAGCTACTCCTACTCCTACTCCTAAGTTAAATAATGAGAAGCAAAACAAAAACAACCAATAATTCTTTTTCTGAAAGTCTGAACAAAAGTAGAGAAAACATGTTCAAAAGTTTTTAAGGTACAATCTGATAATCATATGCGTCTATCGAAAATCATGGTACTCTAAATCCTCGTCATACTAGTAAGCAAGGCTACGATAATCACAGAGTCCTCGACTAAGGCACATACCTCGAGAATCATGGTATTTAAAATTTTTGCGATGCCGCTAGCTTGGCTGCGAAAACCTTAAATTTCCACACCCGAGAAATATATCCAAAGTCAGACTATATGTCCTCACCATGCTGGTTAATGTGACTGTAGAAGACTAGATTCCCTAACTTAGATGACCTAGCCCATATAATTTCATCTTGACAAAATTAAATTAAATCAACAATGGATACCAAAAATCAAATTCATTTACGAATCAAGAAAGATAAATATAAACTATTAGAATCAAATTTTGAAATATTTTATAATGAGATTCTCAAGGGTCTTCCCAGGAATCTCTCAAGGGATCCTGACTGTGATTGAGTACCTTCAAAAATATATCCTAATTCTACTGCAGGCTGTAGTGATACTCTAGTTCGAATACCACTACACTTCTAGTCTAGACCTGTATGGGCCACCACTAAAAACGTGTCACGACTCGCACCCTAGAGTAAGGGCACGAGACGTAGGTACGTCCAGCCTATGCCGCAGTGTCAGCGGTAGAACACTATTCTCGGTCACAACATCTAACAATATAATGCTAAACAGTTTATACTCTCCGAATGGGGGTGACATAGCAGAATGTAAACTCAGTCACAACTAAGAAAGAATAAGCACAATATGATATAGAACTCAATGAAATACAGATGATCAGAAGAGTCTAAGTATCTAAGATAACATCTCAGCAAACATCCAGAAATACAAGTCTCAACTACTGAATATGAAAGAATATATATAATCCAGATCCCAAATGACAGTAATGGTAAAACCTAGACTAGGGAGCCTCAGTCTCTATAGCTAATGGATCCGGCTGGAAATCCGGGTCACTAGTGTCATCTAGAGCTGCCCCGTAGAAGGTATCCACACAGGCCTCCTCCTCATCCTCTGTAATATTTTTAATAGGTCCAGTCAGGACAGGAACGAGCACAATACATCTCAACAGATCATAGCATGTTAGAATATAAACATGCAGTAGAGTAAGATACAGGAAATTGAAAGAAAGTGCAGAATGTAAACAGAAAAAGAACTATAATAGAAATATCTACTATAAATAGAGAACTAACAGTGGCTAGTGAGTCGGAGTACAATATAGACATGTGAATGGCGTAGGAGATTCTGGGAACTATACTATGGAGTGATTCTGGGAACTATACTACTTGGATATTATTCACATGTCCACTTCTACTCCCCCATACCCCCAATCAATACATAAGGATCCAGCCAGGTTATGTTATGATCCATGCAACGGCCCACAAGGGATGATACATGGTAGGCCCATAAATGGATAATTCTGGGAATGCCCATAAATGGGTGATTCAAAGAAGACTCTGTGATCATGAGAGTACATGTCACAAGTCATCAATGAACCATGAAGCATAGTGATACACAATGTAACTGAAACGCACAGAAAATGTATTATCTGATGCTTCCTGAGGGGATAACATCTCAAGAAAGGATCCATATAGTACTAATCCGTGTTACCAACGTGACAGCATCAAGTAAAGTAATCTAAAGCAGAAAAATAATTCTAACAGGATATGAAATGATCAGAGCATGTACTCGCCTGTATCCTGAGTATCTGAAGAATATCTACTGTCCGAGGAGTGGTGTCTGTCTCCTATAGAACAGTACAAGTCACAACATGTCTAAAATGATGAAATAGACTGCTACAATGCATCTACATGCTGTCTAGGTCAAACTAGACTAAAGTCAACACTTGGTCAACTCTAGTCAACTATACTAGTTAACTAGGTCAAACTAGGTCAAGTAAACCATTCCAAGTCTAAACCTAGACTAACAAGTCATTCTAGTCAATATAGGCCTAACCAAGCCTACTAAACCTAAGCACACCAATACAAACAACGTCAGGGTATCACACACAAGTTTTATGTATAATATATAGACTAATGAAGATAGACAAGGCTATAATATGCCTATTATTCACATCAACATCACAACTTACACACACACACACACACACACACACACACACACACACACACACACACACACACACACACACACACATATATATATATATATATATATATATATATATATATATATATATATATATATATATTTTATGTCACGCCCTGCTCCCGTAGGAGCGATCGTCCTCGCTAAGGCGTGATGCCGCACGAGCCTAGATTACGCTCGTGCAAGGCGGGTTCCATAACGGCCGATTACAGCGGCGACGACGGGGTCGTCGCACAGAAGTCCCAAGCAGAGACATTGAACACGCAGCGGAAATTTAGAACAAAACACAAGTCATTCAAAAGAAGTTCTTTATTGATATCAAAACAACGGTTACATTGGGGGCGCAAGGCCGAGATTACAATCACTCAAATTCACTCGTCTCACATTACAAATCACTCTGCTCTCTCTCATCTCTCAATACTTGTCTCGAGCCAGCGGATATTTCGGATAGGCGATGTCCATACATTATGTCCCGTATAAGTCTTCGATTCCATGCGGCCGCACGCTTCGAATCGCCAAGGAACTCCGTGCCTCGACGCATCCAAGCGAGCTCCGCGCCACGAGCTTCTACCTGTACCTGCACATGGAAACTGTGTGGGTGTCAGTACTCAACTGTACTGGTGGAGTGAGCTCCTCGCCCACCCATACAAAACTGACACGTATATATATATATATATATATATATATATATATATATATATATATATATATATATATATATATATATATATGTCACATTCACATATATGAAATACTAAGGCATCTCTATAGGAAGCTCTATATAGGCACATACTTATATACATACACATATATATATTTAGGGAATGGAAAAGGCCACACAAGTGAGGGTGTGTGTTGTGTCTAGTGACAGGGAAACAGTGTCAATTGAAAACAGTGGAGGATGAGTGTGTGTGGTGTCCATAGAGTACATGGTTGCATTCATTAAACCATTTATTCATGCATGCATTTCTATATCACGTACACTTGTATATATACATTATACATATATTCATTATACACATTATACATTATATTATACATATAGGCATATGAATCCATATATATATATACATACTATATATATAAGGAAAAAGTCACAAGTGTGTGTCCATATAGAAAACAGTGTGTATGTGATATGGTGTAGATACTTTTGTGTATGTGTGTAGACAATTGTGTGTAGAGAGAAAAATGTGTCAATGTGAATTTAGAGTGTGTGGCATGGTGTTCCTGTGACAGTAGAGTGAAACCTAGAGTGTCAATATGAAATACAATAAGGGTTAGGCTAATGCAGAAGAGGGTGACATAGGAAATCAGATTAGAGCATAGAGTAAAGTGTGTGTATGACATTTCCATCTCAGGAATTAGTGTGGGATAATTGGACTGTTCTTAGGTCAAATATATACAAAAATCTGAAACTTAACTAATGAATGGGTGGGCATGCAAGTTCAAGGAGGACTGATTCAAAGGGTTCAAGGGCTAACATTCCTAAACCTCTTGACTGACCCAAATGTAAACCTATACTAGACTGAACTTTAGTGAGGAGATGCAGGACAGATCCATAGGTAGAAACTGGAAAAATGAGGCATTGTAAACTTATTCATGAAGAAGGGACTGCTATACATTCCAAAATGAGTAGGGCTGAAAATATATATGATGCAGGACATATCCTATATTGTGTATGAGGACTGATACTCAAAGGGGATCAGTCAACTAACCAATCAAGAGCTAGACTGTACAGGTTAAACTAAGACTGAACACTCAGTTCAATAGAACTGGATTTAAAACAACATGGGGGTTAATCGTATGATACCTGGACATAAAAAGGAGTGACACATATATATGAAGACTAAACTTCAAAGGAAGATGACAGTTAGGGAAATAGGATTCAGTGATTTAGATAGGGTGTCAATGTGACAGGAATCAATGTGTGTTTAAGGTGGCTGTTAAAATCAGTAGAGTGTGTGGTTACAGGAATTTGAGTCATTGCAACAATCGATATGACAAATAGGTTCTCAGGAAATTGGTTTAATCTCAGGGAATTTAATGATTAGAGTTTAGTGAATGGGATGTTGTTCTCTGTAACTAGTGAAGTGATAGTTCAATTTAGTGTACAAAAATTCTCAGTTGAGTGTGTGTGAGTGTAGGAAAGAGTGCGTGAGTGTGAAGGAGTATAGGAATCAGTGGCAAATGTGACAGGATTGAATCTGTGAATGTGTGTGTGGAGGAGTATAGGAAATCAGTGAATGCATTGCAATTAACAGATATAAATTTCTCAAAGAAAACTTAATTCAACTGTAAAAAAAACTAAAAAAATGAAATCAGTTGAACAGTGTGATTCAAACACAAATTCGAATCCAACCCCATAAAACCCAGGTTACATATATACACATTTAAAGTAATCATTTGAATCCCAAACAAATCTCAATTTAAACTCATCTTGATTTTTGAAAACCTGGGATAGCACAGTATCAGAGTGCCTGTGCTCGACACATTCTCAACCAAAATCGAATCAATACCCCAATCAAACAGCAAAATTATTTACAGATGTGAGCCACCATGCATATGTGTCAAGGGTGCTAATCGTGTCCACAACCGTGTCCAATGTGTGGACATGAAGTGTCAAAAAGAGGGAACCCGACAATGATAGAACTGTCAGTTAAGGCTGTCTCGTGCAGCCATGTCATGTCCGATTGGACACGACTCGGTGCTCGAGACGAGCCGTGCTCTTGCACAGTGACAGGTGGGGTATAGGGCTAGGTTTTTAGTGGCCTGTAACGTGTCCATGTGAACCGTGGTGTCGTGTCGAACCGCGTATCAGTGGCTCGTACGTGCGCATGTGTGCGTGTGGTCGAGACAGTGCGGTCGGGATTTCTTCCAATCCACTCAACGAAATCATCTCAAATTTTGTGTGCACAGTGTCAGTCATTGCCCGCACCCACACACAAATTTTCAGGTGTCGGGATGCCGTGTCGTGTCCGCTAGGGCACCCGAGCAGCAGGACAATGCACGAGGCCTGTGCACGGTGTCGTGCGTGCGGTTTGTATCCGATTTGGACACGAAATGTGCACAGAAACGTGCTCAGTCCTTAACAAAATTAATGTACACATCAAGAGCTTCGAAAACACGTAATTATTTTTGGAAAATACGAAAATTTATTTCATTGCGATATTTCGTCGAACACGTAAGCATACACATTGACACATGTCCGATACGGACACCAAACGGACACGAAATCCACCCAAATTTTAGGGACAACTAGGGGAATCCTAGTTCTAGCCCTAAATGCAAAGAAAACAGAATTTTAGATCAATTTGTAGAATTTTACCTATAGGTGCAAAAAGCATGAAAAAGCTTCAAATGGAGGGTGTTCTTCTTGATGGCCAAATGCTCCAAATTGATCCCAAACTGAAATTAACCTCCAGAAATAATAACCATACAGAAATTAGGTCCCAATGCAAAAAACTAGGATCAAAAAGGAATTAAAATGAATTTATGGAAATTTTTGGAAGGGGGAAAAATACATTTCTTTTTCTATGTGTTGAAATAATTTAAAAGAGGCAAGAACTAATAAATAATTGTTTATATAGGGTGGGAATCCCTATGTGGCTGGTCACTTAGGGTTTGGTTAGGGTTAGGGCTTCTAGTTATGGGCCATGGGCCAATTCACAAGTCATTAAGTCCTTAAATCACAAGTCATTTCATTAAAACCACAAACCATAAAATAATTTCACTTAAACTAATCCTCTCATTCTAAAACCAATCTCTAATGACTAAAATGAGTTAACTCAAGCTAGACTAGGGTTACCATAGCTAGGGTTAGGTTCTAGGCTAGTCAACTAGGTCTCAACAAGTCAAAGTCAAACTAGAATTCACCAATTCAATAAATCATCAAATAAGTCAAAATGACCAAAATACCCCTAGGCTAAAAATGATAATTAAATCATCCTAATGACATGGTTAGGCTCTAGGTCATGTAGTCTCTAGGGTTTAACTGGCAGCACATCAAAATCATAAGTCATGACTTAAAGCAGTTTTTAAATCGTTTAAAAATGATTAAAAATTACCAAAAATTATAATATGAAATAAATATCAATAATTAATTATTATAATTACAAAATTTCAAAATTACCCTCATCTGAAAAATTGGGTGTTATAGGTGTGTCGTGTCGGGGGTGTGTCCCGACACGAGATGGATGAATGTAAATGACTGGAATAAGATTTGGTTGTCATAGACACGATGTACGATGTAATTGTGGTATGGAAATTGGAGGAGTACCTCTCCTTATATAGGAGGTAGGAATTTTCAGTTGGATAAGGACTTGCAATGATTTAAACTCCGATGGATAATTCCTTCTTTTATTCAAATCGATTTAGAATTAATTTATCAAATCCAATTTAATATAGATAAAACTTATCTTTAATTTAAAAGCTATTTAAAAGAAGGTCAATAAATTTTTTTCTAATTTAATCATAATAATTAATTAAATATTAAATCAAACAATATTTCAAATATCATTTTAATAAATAATAAAATATAATAATAATTATTTCAAAAATCAAGCTAATTACATAAATATTAAATCATAAAATAGCTTTTATAAATAACAAAATATATTAATAAACAAATTCCAAATTTCGCAAAATATTTGGAATACATCTCATATAAACCCAAAAAATTTTAAGTCACTATTTATTTTTAAATGACGAATAAAATAACTCTTTTATACCAAATAAAAATATTTATCACATTTATTTGAACACGTACTTTTCTATAAAAATTTATAATAAAAATATTTTTCTAAAATATGTACCTCGACACATATTCGCACTCGTCGAGCAAATACGAAACGCAAATCTCGTACGCTACATAAATACAAAAAAATGCGAACTCGTATGCGACGTGCATATACGAAGTACAAAATAATTAAAAAAAATCGTAGAAGAAATTTAGGGGGTTTACAGTGAGCGTGAGAGTGCTAGTGCACCTGCAGAGGGAGGGGTTGGTACATTGCAGCCCTCTCCGCCTCAGTCGGAGGACGAGCTCTGGAAGACCGCCGTTGGTGGTCTTCATAGGGGTACGTACTACGGTACGAGGTCCTACGGCGCATTTATTGTGACGCAGGCATCCTGGGCTCCCTCTGTCAGTGCGCATTCACAGCCCTCACAGGCTGAGTCGGCCCGAGTCGAGGATACCATTGCCTGCCAAATTGCTGAGCTGCACGATGATATGCTGAGGAGGATTTCTGAGCAGCCAGGGTCTCAGGCGCAAGGGGACGCTGCATCGGTCACCATACGCTTTGACGAGATCGAGCGCACCATGAGGGACATACAGGGAACGCATGAGTCCATTCACGGCACCGTTACTAGGATAGCGGCTTGCATGGAGCAATGCAGCGCCAGACTGCTAGCCCTAGAGGAGACGCGAACGCACCCATCTCCAGCGGTTACACTGCCTCCTTCTCTAGCGGTTACACTGCCTCCTTCTACAGCGGTTATACTGCCTCCTCCTTCATCGTCGTCGGTGGTTCTTACACCGGAGCAGTATGCTTACCTTCTTTCCAGGAGCGGTGATGCTCCTCCTGATCAGCCGTAGTCGACATATTGTTGTGTAATGGCCCATTGTTGGGTCTTTTATGTGTTTCTACATACATTGTTATTGTATTATATTTTTGGATACTTTGTGTTCGTGATTGTGTTACATATTTTTTGACACTGTTGTTGAAATGTTTTCATATATCTGTGTTTTGCTATTAATATCTTCTACCGGTGTTAAGTGTTCCACCGAAGGGGTCGACGAACGTAGGGAATTCTATAAAGAGTTGCTCCAGGGTTTGCATTAGCCAGTAAATGCTGCTGCAAATGCTGCTGTAGGTGCTGCTGTAAATGCAGTAAATGCTGTATTTTTTAATTTTTTCCCAGTTTAGCGACGTTTAGCGACGTACAGCGACGAAAAGAAACGTCTCTAAATAAGTATCAGAACATCCCTAAATACGTGTCAACATGTCGCTGATAGTCGCTAAACGTCGCTACTGTGCTGACTGGCAAAATCGCCATTTAGCTATAGACGTCGCCAATATGTCGCTATGTGTTGGTAATATAGGGATGTGCCGACGTCACAGAATGTCGCTAATGTCCTGATATGCCAGGTCAGCATGGTTGTAATGGGCGTAGCAACAACGTCGCTAGGTGACGTTGGTAAAGGCAGTCGCTGTACGTCGCTATATCAGCGACGCGTCTACGTCGCTAATTGTCGTCTTATGACATTTTTGTGTTTAGCGACTAGGTAAATTGCGACTACGTCGAAACGTCGCTACTTACGTCGCCAATTCGTATATCAGCGACGCGTCTACTGTAGAAGCATGAAAAATAATAAAGAAAGATCCATGTGGCCGGGGAACCCCATGCGGCTCAGATAGCCCATGCGGCTCAACGAGTCTATGCGACTCTGTGATCTCCATGCGGCTCAAGAAGAGAAGGCACGTGGCTTGCAAACAGTTCTCCCCTCCGCCCTATACTGTATTAATTACTTTGACGGCTGACCGCTCTGACGAAACGACAGGCCTGACATAAAGAGGCAATTATGACTCTGTCATAATGACAGAATCCTAGGAAATCAAAAAAAATCTCTGGCACAACCCCCCCTCCCCCGGAGATCCAGAAAACACCACACAGCCTAGACACGTGGACAGCCATATGCGGCTCGAGCGGAGACCCCCATGCGGCTCAAGCTGAAGTTGTCCTATGCGGCCCAGATCGAAACAGCCCTATGCGGCTAAAGCAGATACAGCCCTATGGGGCTCACAAGGATCATCTCCATGCGGCTCACTACCTATTGTATGGTCCAGATTATCATGTGGTTCAAAGATTCAGAGGCCACTCCCCAGGCAGCCCTGACACGTGGCCAGGCTTATGCGGCTCAACCCTTATGCGGCTCAATCCTTATGCGGCTCAGCGACTCCCGGGACACGTGTCATAAAGCCAATCAATTTCCCAGATTTACTACAATCAAAGATTGGATCAAATCCTAATAATCTGGGACACGTAGCAGGAGAATGAATTAAACTTATTCATTCAGATTCGCAGACATCAGCAAATCATCATCACGAAGATTTATTCCAATCAGCATTAATTACTGATAGGATTTGGTGCAATCTACACTAAATGGCCCAGATTCATCACACTCAAGATTAATGGTCCAGATTGATCAATCAACAGGCCGCCGCCACTCTAAGGGGCAATCATTGCAAACCCTAATGATGGCATTCCATCCTTATAAATAGCAAGGTGCCATTCCCTTGCAGAAGAGGACTTTTCGAGATCAGAGAGAGCACTACATACTTGGAGAGAAAAAGCAGAGAGAGAGCAAAGAGAGCATTTCTTCAACGCCAAGCAATCTTCTGAAGCCAAGGCTGCATACCGATCATCCAAGGAGTAAGGCAGAGCTGCCGTAGCTTTCCCGAGCCTCTATCGTCACTCCCCAGAATCTAAAATAAACAATTGTACTTAGACTGTTGTACCTAGGCTTTCGTCCCTAGGCTTTCTTTGTACAAGCGAGTTTGTAACGTGAAGTAAAAGTCCAGTCCTCCGATAATTGTTCTGCTCTTTTATATTTCATGGCAAACACGATGGCGACTCTGCTGGGGACAAACTTCTCCACGGCTGAGGAGTTGGTGACGCAGTCGGATGCAGCCAAGCTTGGCTCCAAGCAACAGAAGATGGTTATCCGTTTCGACCAACAGGCGTTTGAAGAGATTCTTTCTGAAGGAAGTGCCGGCCCGATCCAGAAGCGAACCCGCACAAAGAAAGCTCGCTGCGAGTGGAGGCCAAAATCATTTGCTCCTCCACAAGCTCTGGACGGGGTACTCTCTGCTACCCCAGACGGCGAAGGTGACTCTCATACGGCTCAACTTCGAGTCGTAGAGAACTCTGTTGTCCCCAAGTTCGGCAGAGGAAAGCACTATGATGCTGGACTTGCAGGGACAAAGAGCGACTCTATGCGCCCCAAGAAGAAGTCGAGCACTCCTGTGGCCAAATCTGCCAACCACATGCAGGAGGCTCATACGGGTGGATCTACCAGTCGCATGAAGAAAGTCTATGCGGCCAGATCATCCAGCCGCATAAAGAAGACTCATGCGGCTGAGACTCCCAGCCGCATGAAGAAAGCCTATGCGGCTACGTCTGCCAGCCGCATGAAGATTGTTGAAAACGGCAGCATGACGCCTACCCCGCGCGGCTCTGTCTTTGACCGCCTGTCTTATGGTCCTGATCTCTTGTGCTCCCAAGAAGATATGTCTGACTCTCTCCAACATCACCTAGACTCTTCCTACTATGTGCCTTTACGTACTAGAGCGAAGAAGTCTAGGGCAGTACGAGCTTGGCGCGCTCGGTCCGCTGATCCTGTCTCTGATCATCTGAGCGTCCCGTATACCGTTATACGGGCCTCAGATGGAAAGTTGTACAGAACCACTCGAGTCCAGCCCCCGGTACAGACGGACGGAGAGGTCCGCAAAAGTCTTCCAAAATCCAGGGAGCAAGCATGGTCGATTCAGACCAGTCTGACTTGCGTGAGGCCATCCTCCACAAACGCAAGGAAAGAGAAGACGCATCGGGGTGCAAGAAGTCCTCCCACGGACGTCACTGCACCCAAGTCATCGTCAATTGCTACTGCAATAATGCGACGGTACGAGAAGACCGACAGTCCGTCTTTCAAAGACTGCAGCAACCGTCTTCAGAAGACGAGGTACTTCCCGTCGTCTCCTGTAACTCTGCTCGGAAAGTCCTCGCTGATGGAAGAGGAAAGAAGACAAATGTTCCCAGCCCAAAGATTTCAACCACTTCGACTAAAAGACTGTCGTCTAAGCGGGTGCCCACCACCGGAGTTTTCCAAGGTACTCGCTCTAAGACGAAATCTGCTACAGTGGGAGATTCGTCGTCCACAACGCAGGGGGTTGCTGGGACTGGGGGAAGCACCCCTCCAAACCTCTACAATAATCCGATGTTCCAAGAAGACGAGTCAGGGGAGGCAACTCTCCCATCAGATTCAACAAACCCTGACGTCCCCGAGAACGTCCACAATTCCCAAGACGAGACGAACTCGGAGACTGGGGGTACTGTTCCTTCCGAGTCTGAACCAGAAAAGAACATACCCACATACCCCGATGACTTCTCACTACAGGGGTACGATTCGGAGGGCGCTTCCTCCACCGCTCCGTCTATCTCTCCTCATGTGAAGACGGTATTCATGACAGACAGCAACCAAGGAGGTTCCAGTGATCGCCAACGCATCGACAGTCTCGAAGCCATATTGCTTGCTTTGGTCAAGTCTGTAGACGAGATTAAAGCGGCCCTTCCAACTCTGCAAGGAGGGACGCCTGGCCAAACAAGTGCGGGTCCCGCGGTCAATGCGGACTCGAATTCGGCGGCACCAAACCCGGGCAACGAGCCTCCTGAAACAACGGCCCCCACCGTCGTGGACGAGGCCCGCGAAGCGAGAAGAGAGGTCCAAGAGCTCCGAGACATGTTTCACGCTCGAGAAAACTCTCAAGACCTCAGAATACGGCAACCATACCCTGCTGCCTGGAGGGACGTTCCATTCCCACCAAGATATAAGCCATTCAATATCAATCCTTATGATGGCAAGACCTCAGTAAGTCGGTACATCACCTACTTCGAGGTCACCACCGACCATCTGTCCCATGACGATGCCATTCTCATACGATTATTCATCGGGGCATTGGAAGGGGTCGCCTTCGACTGGTATCGCAACCTGCCAGATAACTGCATCCACTCCTTCGCCGACTTCAAGCGCATGTTCTTGGAGAGATTCTACGAAGTAGGGCAGGACATCACAATGTCCACCCTCGTGGACGTCGTCCAAGGAGAGAAAGAGCTAACAAGAAACTATATCGAGCGGTTTCGCCAAACCGCAATGAAGCTGCCGTCTGGAAATCCAGATTCCTCTTTGATTGAAATTTGCCAAAAGAGATTGCTCCCAACAATCAGTCTCTGGATGGGAAAAAGTCAATTCAAGGATTGGAAGACGTTCATCATCAGTGCCACAAGCGCCGAAGAACGATTGAAGAAGGCTCGCCAATTGGGACTGCACATCTCGGACGGAGAGAATAAGGGCAAGCGTCCAAACAACGACAATGGGGGTAGCCCATCCAACAATCGGGACAGCAGGGGTAAGCAGGCTATGGTGGCCGACATAGCACAGAAACCTGAGCCAAAGCCGACAGACAAATAATGGCCGCAAATTACTTACTCCTTCGAAGACGGTCACGTTAAGCCTATCTTGGACATGCTCATACAAGGAAACAGAATTCAGCTTCCTCCACCAAGACGAAAACCGCGGCCGGTAGAGATGGAGAACCCAAAGTACTGTCATTATTACCGCTACGTCCACCATGCTACACACGACTGCTACCAGCTAAAACGGTACATCCAAAACCTCATCGACTCGAATGCTCTGGCTATCGATTTCGAAGAGGTAACCGTGGCAGCCAATATGGTGTCAGTACAATTCGACAGCTTTCTTCCGAGGGAAACTCAAGACGGTGTGGTCCCCATCCCTTTGGCGACAATTGAGATTGCTAATCTTCTACCTCCCCGAGATTAGACTGCTGGTCTAGTGTCCCTCACCACATCACGAGGGGAGGTCATGTGGGTCCATCCAAACTTGGTATCAGAGGTGACTCAACCCACACCATCCTCCGTTGGCAAGAAGAAGAGCGGAAAAGTCAGATCCTGCCGCACAATCTCGACAGATATCGAAGAAGCTACAGCCGTCGTCACTCGGTCTGGAGCGCAATCCCAACCTGCGGCTGACAACTCGGCTGAAGATCATCAGCCCGCTACAACTGATGCTCTGGGACCGACTCAGCCCCCAACGACCGACAAGCCTAGGCCGAGGGAGACTCGCTTTGACAAATCCCTCCGAAAAGCGGTATCACAAGGCCTGGAGAACCCCTACAACTTCGACATCTTAGCGCAATTGGCCAACACACCGGCCAAGTTGTCATTATACGAGCTTCTGAGACTCTCCAAGGATGTTCGTGCGGCTTTGAGCGATGCACTCCAAAATGCCGATGCATACCTGGCGCCGGTCAATCTCACGGAAGAGAACCCGCCTGCAGATCTCCAAGACAGCGCCTGCACGGGAGTGATGCCCAACATTGTCTTCACTCCGTAGGACATGCTCATCAAAACCAACCTGCATGATCGCCCGCTATACTATACTGGATACATCAGCGACGTAAAGGTGGATCGGATGCACAATGATCCTGGCTCTTCCATAAGCATTATCCCGAAAGGTCTGCTACATCATCTCCGCATCCCAATGCATCGCTTGACACCTACAAGCTCCGCCATCAGCGGTTTCAATTCGGGCAGGAGCTACCCAATTGGAAAGATTCGTATGAAGTGTCAAATTGGCGATTTCCAATCAGAAGTCACCTGCTACGTCATAGATGCAGACACTTCTTACAACATCCTCTTGGGGCGCCTATGGATACACGATTATATGATCGTGCCTTCCACGCTACACCAATGCTTCAAATATGTCGACAAACACGGCTTCGTGAGGACAGAATTTGCTGATATCGATCCCTTCAAAGGGGTCAAATCCTACTACTCAGACTCCTGTCTATACGAACAGTCGAAGAAGCATCTTGGTGAAGGAAATGCGCAAGCTCGTACCGAGACAGCCATAGGATCAGAAGAGCCTCTGACGATCCACCTCCAAGCTCGCAAACCTGGCAAGTCTGTACCCCTTACCGCCACTCTGCGTAAGGACGCAATCAGCCTCTCGACACAAGAAGAGCAGATGATAATCCGGCTGCCAAGGTCTGGCCAAGTGCCAAGACCCACAACGGAGCCACTGACAATCAGGCTGCCAAGAGTCGGCCAGCCGCAAACGGAGAAACTCAATCCCTCCGAAAAGCCAATGACGATACGCCTTCCCAAGAAGGGCCGTCACCCCAATGCAAGGCCTGGAACTTCTAGCGAACCAACCACTCCCCGCCCAGCATCGAGTGCCAAGCTGGGAGTCGCTAGTTTGCCAACAACTCCACGCTCTGCTCCACCAGCTGAACCGCTGACGATCAAGCTGCCCAGGTCGTCCTCTCAGTCTTCGTTTATACAGGGGGTAGCCGAAGAGGAACCGGAGCTAGCCAAGTATGTGGCTGCCCACAATGATGTTCCCTCCGCAGATGATGTAATACCCTAGAAAAGATACCTTACTTCATCAATAAAGGGCTATCTTTGAACAACCTCGAGCTTAATAAGCTCCGTACGATGTATGTTATGGAACACGGTATAGGCACTCACCTCCACACACAGGTGACAAATGTGCATACCGTAATCCAGCTTACTCCAGCGGAAGACGCTTACCGCATAATCGAGGGAGGGGACCACCCAATCAACTTCGGCCGGAAGGACGACCCGCATCCCTTCACCGTAGAAGAAGTCGACCTTGGGTCAGATGCCGGGAGACTGCCTCTATATCTTTAAAGCCCCCAATCTAAATATCTCATGCAAAAATAGGGGTATGATCTGGAGACCACGCCAGGCTTGAACTACAGCACTGGGCGACGATTACCTTTGAAGCGATAGGTCCCGGCAGGAAAACCACGGGACTACTATAGCAAGACTCGATGTAGATTAGGGTATGTAACACCCACGAGGACCCCTGAGAGTTCAGATGAAGAATGTGACTGACATTCACATTCGACCGGGTCACCAACTTCTGACTCAGATACCAGCATCGAGATGTATTCAGACAAGTCCTGTCAGTCAACATGGCATTCATCGACGCTTATGAAGAAGATGAAAACATCCCTGAGATCCTCGAGCTAGAGCCGTAGGCGCAACAGCTGGATGCACAATGGAAAAAGCGGTTCGAACAGAAAGAACCTCCTACTGAAGATGAGGTCATACAAGTAGATCTCGGCAACGAATCTTCTCCAAAACCGATCTTCGTCAGTAAAATCCTAACAGACGAAGAGCGAGAATCGCTGCTGAAACTTGTCAAAGAATATATTGATGTGTTCGCCTGGAGCTATGAAGACATGCCGGGGTTAAATCCTGATATTGTTCTTCACAAGCTCAATATTCGGCCAGATGCAAAGCCTGTCAAACAACAACAGCGACGCTTCCGCCCGGGCATCATAGATGCGATCGAGGCCGAAGTCAACAAACTGATAGCCAGCGGCTTCATTCGTGAGGAGCAACATCCGGATTGGGTCGCCAACATAGTACCAGTCCTCAAGAAGAATGGGAAGATTCGAATCTGCATCGACTTTCGCAATCTGAACAAGGCATGCCCCAAAGATAAATTCTCCCTCCCCATCACGGACATCATGATTGACAATACCTGCGGCTTTGAACGTATGTCATTCATGGATGGCTTCTCGAGGTACAACCAAATCAAGATGTCTCCTGACGACGAAAAGCATACATCATTTCGAACACCGATTGGCACATATTGCTACACAGTCATGCCTTTCGGTTTAAAGAATGTCGGCACCACATATCAAAGAGCCATGAGTATCATCTTCAGAGACCACTTACGTAAGATGGTAGAGTGCTACATTGACGACATCGCCGTCAAGAGTCGCTGTAAGGGAGACCACCTACAGGATCTGAGGACGGTATTCGACCTGATGCGAGCGCACAATTTAAAAATAAACCCTACGAAGTCCTTCCTGGGCGTATCCAGCGGGAAGTTCTTGGGTTTCATCATCACCGCCCAGGGTATCCATGTAGACCCTGAGAAGACAAAGACAATCATGGAGATGGGTCCCCCGAGAAATCTCCGCGAACTCAGAGGCCTTCAAGGAAGGTTAGCCTACATCGGGAGGTTCATTTCCGACCTCTCCGGGCGATGTCGACCATTCACCCATCTCATGAAGAAAGGCATCTCATTCGTATGGGACAAAGAATGTCAGCGGGCCTTCGACAGTATCAAAGAATATTTGTCGAACCCTCCAGTCCTGGTGGCCCCGGTTGCTGGAAAACCATTCTTACTCTACGTACGAGAAATGGAGCATTCCCTCGGAGCCCTGTTAGCACAAAACAACTATACAGGCCATGAGCAAGCCATATATTACCTCAGTCGAATGATGATTGGGCCAGAGCACCGATACACCACTGTGGAGAAGGAATGCCTTGTCCTGGTGTTCGCCATTCAGAAGACGCGATACTATGTCACCGGACAAACAATACATGTGATCTCACGAGTCAACCCTCTCAGGGTCCTCATGACTAAACCAGGGGCACTCAGCTCTCGCCTCGCTACATGGACAATATTGCTATCCCCCTATCATATGATCTTCGTCCCACAAAAGGCGGTCAAAGGTCAGGCCCTGGCAGACTTTTTGGCAGCCCACCCGGGCTCGGAGTCGTCCAGGATATATGAAGAGATCCCAGATGAGGTCGCCGACTCGCATACAACCTCTCACGATGATATATGGCGAATGTTCTTCGACGGCGCTTCGAGAACTGGACCTAAGGGCAACATCGTCGTCGGAGTCGGGATGGTGCTGGTTTCTCCTACCAGATTGGTGATCAACCGTGCTTACTCTCTCACAGAACCCTGCTCTAACAATGTGGCCGAGTACAACGCTTTGGTCATTGGCCTCCAACTTGCAAAGGAGCTGGGGGTAGAATATCTTGAAGCATACGACGATTCTCAGTTAATCGTCAAACAGATCTGGGGCTCATACGAAGTTCGCCATGAAGACATGATCCCCTACCACCTAATAGCGATCGATATCATCTCGTCATTCGAGGGGTTCTTCATCGAGCACATCCCCAGACTCCGAAATATCGAAGCCGATGCCTTAGCAGGCCTGGCCGCTTTCCTAGCAGTGCCAAATCATACTCATCAATCAGTACATATGATAGGCCACGAACTGGTCTGTCCCAAGAACAATGTGCAATTCGTGGCAAGTTATTCCGCCCAGACGTTCGACGATGCCCCGGATTAGAGACAACCATTCATTGACTTCGTCGTTTACGACATCCTCCCTGAGAACCCAAAGGAAGCCACCTCCATCAGACGGCGTTCTCTCAGATTCTTCTATAATACAGAGACTAAGATGCTGTATCGCCGCTCCTACAACGTATTATTGCTTCGGTGTCTGTCGAACGCAGAAGCCAAAGAAGCCGTGCGATAAGCTCATGACGGTGTCTGCGGGGCCCATCAGCCTGGCCCTAAATTATAAGACCGTCTTCGCCGAATGGGCTACTACTGGCCCACGATGGTAGCAGATACGATAGACTATACAAGAAGGTACAAAGCCTGCCAAGTTCATGCGGACTTCATTCACCAGCCATCCGAATTTCTACATCCGACAGTGGCATCCTGGCCCTTCGAAGCATGGGGGATGGATATCATTGGTCCAATTACTCCACCTTCCTTCCGAGGACATCGCTTTATACTTGCAATCACAGATTACTTCTCCAAATGGGCAGAAGCTGTTCCACTTGCAGAAGTCAAAACCTCAAACGTGATCAGCTTCCTCAAGCATCATGTCATCTACCACTTTGGACTGCCCCGTAGGATCATCCACGACAATGGTCCGCAGTTTGCAAGCCACGCCTTCTATCGGTTCTGCGACAAGCACCGCATCCAGAATATTGCTTCGACACCATACAACCCAGCAGCGAATGGGTTGGCAGAGGCATTCAACAAAACAATCATCAAACTCCTCAAGAAGTTTGTCTCTTCCAATAAACGCGACTGGAACGAGAAGCTCGGTGAATGTTTATAGGCGTACCGTACTACAGTCCGAACAGCTACCGGGAACACACCATTCTCTCTAGTGTACGGGAGTGAAACAGTTATCCCATTGGAGACTCAAATACCCTCACTCCGCGTCGCCCTCACTTATCAATTGACGACGGATGATAACTACCGACGCCGACTACAAGAGTTGGAGGCCTTAGATGAAAAGTGCCTCCTAGCTCAGCAAAGGATCGAACTATACCAAGCACGCATCTCTGGAGCCTTCAACAAGAAGGTTAAAATCAGAACATTCCAGGTGGGCGATCTCGTTCTGGCAGTCCGAAGATCGATGGTCATGACTCACAAAACCGTCGATAAGTTCCAGCCAAAATGGGAAGGCCCATTTATCATCGAGGCAGTATTCTCCAACGGTGCTTACCGCCTCGCAAAACAGAATAGGGATTTGCTCATGTTGCCCGTCAACGGCAAGTTCCTGAAGAAATATTATGTCTAAACGACATTTTCCAGATCACTGAGTCATGTAACCGCTGGTGCCACTTAACTCACAATCAACAATATTCCAGATTATCGAGTCATGTACCCGCTGGTGCCGCTGAACTCACCTCTCCAAAATTTCACAATATCGAGTCATGTGCCCGCTGGTACCGCTGAACTCACACTCACCATTCTCCAGATTTTTGAGTCATGTACCCTCTCGTGCCGCTGAACTCACATCCACAACATCCCAGATTATCGAGTCATGTACCCGCTGGTGCCACTGAACTCATACTTTTACAATATCGAGTCATGTACCCGCTGGTGCCTCTGAACTCACATCCTGGTCACTCTTTCAGATAGTAAGTCATGTATGATCATACCTCTGAACTTTCTTCCTGGAAGAGATCCTTCCTCATGATCTAATACCCGTGCTCCCAGTGCACAAAAAGGGTAATCGATCCACAAATTGCCAAAACGGCCATGTCCTCATTACCTCTGAGTCGTTTCACTTCCGCCAAAAACAAATCACCCCCTACATAGAACTTCTATGTCAACATCACCTCTGAGTCATTCTATGTACCCCCTATTTATTGAGCCCACTCCTGCCATGTCGTCATTACCTCTGAGTGGGAAGGCTCCGTAGAAGAAACCTTCATACTTGCCATGTCCTCATTACCTCTGAGTAAGTATGTCGATTCCCTTTCAACCTATTATCTGTACCCACAACCGGAGTACGACAAGGATAATAGGTCCACAAATGTCCTCTGTTGACCACAAATATCCTCTGTGAATTCATTCCTGCCATGTCCTCATTACCTCTGAGTAGGAAGATTCCACGATGAAACCCTCATACTTGCCATGTCCTCATTACCTCTGAGCAAATATGTTGGTTCCCTTTCATCCTATTATCCGTATCCTAAGCCGGGGTGTGCCAAGGATAATAGGCCCACAAATATCCTCTGCTAAGTTTCTTAGCATAAGCCCACCATCTCATCATGCCCCGGGAGCCCAGCTGCTCTACGGCATTCTTTTTCCCGATACCGAGAGCACCCATGACCACTTTGCCATGGCTGTTCCAGATATCCTAACCAAACTTGTTATCCGTACCTAAAACCAAGGTGTGCCATGGATGACGAGTCCACAAACAAGTCCCCCGTACGGGGCAAACACCGCCATCATATCACAAGTACAACAAGCAATGCAAATGAAGAGTAGAATGGAAAGTACTCTTTATTTGAAGAAAGAAAAAAGCATTACATGTTTTGGGACCACGTCCCTCTCAAAAAAAGAAGAAGAAAGAAGACAAAAGAGGAAAAGGCCGACTATAGCTCGGCGTTACACAATTCCAAAAGACGATTCTTTACTAAGATGGCCTCCTATTCGAGTCGCTATTTAACTCGACACTCAGCCTCCCGGGATAACCGCTCTTCATCATCCAAGCCCATGAGCTCCTGTCAGTCATCTTCCAACTTCTTCAGGGCAACTTCCAGGTCAGTCGAAGCTCGATTGACTCTGTCAGCCTCCTGAATAATCAGCTCCTTATCAATACGGGCAGCCTTAAGTTCAGACTCCAAGAAAGTTAGCTTCCTCTGAAGCTCAAGGATCTGCTCTCGCGTCTCAGTGATCCCACAGGAGGCAGTCGCTTCCCGAGCCATGACATCTTCGCCCTCATGGCTTAATTGATCATATCGATTAGATAGATCGCGAAGGTCCTTCAGTACGGTCGGCCTGGTTTTATCTCGAGCAGCCCTTGTCTTCTCTATAGTAGTGGTGAGAGAACCATGCTCCCGATCTATAACAGCAGACAATTCAGCCTGCCGCAGCACCTGCAGCTGGGCTACCAGCTGCTCAGTCTCCAACAACTTCGCCTCCAAGAGCGCAGCCAGCCCCGCACCACCATGAAGAGTCTTAAGGATATCAATTTGACCCTGGGCACATTGTCGGGACAAGACGAAAGAGGTCCCTCTTTCCACAGCAGCCGTTATTCCCCTCCTCAAGTGACGGTGAAAACTGTCAACTACGTCGTGTAATGCGTCATCCAAGACCTCTGTAGAGGACGGCGTCAGAGGAAGCGTAGCCGACAACATCGGAGGAGTAATGCTAGAACTTGCCACCAGGAGGATAGAATCCGAGCAGAACGACGCATGGATAACGGATAACTCTTCCTCCGCCACCCGAAGAGCCTGGATACTCAGTAGGGCAGAGAGGTCGACTCTCGGAGCCACCCCAGCAGAAGAGGATGAAAGGACCATCGTCCCCTGCCCTGGCCATCCCATCACCCGACTTTCCGAACTCGAGCCCACGGGAGGCCCCTCAAGACGAGCCGGAAGAGGAGAAAGTACGCTCCTCTCTACCGGTGCCCCTTTGATATAGTTCGTCTCGATAGTGTCCATCCTCAGCACTGGAGAGACCGGACCTGTATGCCCAGAACAATGATCAGTCGACGTGACCTAAAGGATGTGATGATAGAGCAGATAGGCCTCCTCGCAGGATAAGATTCGGCTTATCTTACCAGGAGAGAAACATGGAGGCTGCAACTCGTGCATAGCTGACATGACCTCCTTACCCGTAACCTCCAAGTTAGATTCAGCAGGTTCCTCTATCCCAGCCATCCCGGAGGGAAGTACGACGCGATCAACGTCATCTTGATAAAATTCAGCAATTTCAGGGACAGGTTCAGTAAAACCCCTGTCATCCCGGGTCACCACCTCAGCATCTTGAGACTCTTCTTTTTCTCTTGACACCTACAAGAAGGAAAGAAGATGATTAAAATCAAAGCTAGAAGGAAAGAAGGAAGGAAGAATCGGGAGTGGCTTGGTTACCTCTGACGCGGGGTTAATTTCTTCTCCGTTTTCTCTTATAGCTAGCTGATGGTGTCTGGTCGCAACCAACTTCCGAAAACGAGAAATGCCGCCAAAAGGAGAAACTTGCCTGCTACGCTTTGGAGTAGGGCCAGGCGCAACGGGTGGCTGATCCCCCAACATCTCATCTGACGAAATAGGCGGCTGATCCACCTCTACGTCTGCCACCGGAAGGATAGAGTCATCTCCATCATGCTCATTGCCTTCATTATCCTCAGCAGCGGAATCCAAATCTGGCACTTCGACTCTAGTCTTTCTCTTCTTGGCCCCTTGAGATCCTTCCTCCAGGCCGGTACCAACAATAAAACTGGCACCTGGGTTAAAACCAACCGGAGGTTTGTTCGCCATGACATGATACAAGGCCGCCATGTACAAGATCTCCACTGACGCCTTAATGGCAGGGACCGAGAAAATGGTACGGATATGGAATGTATCGTAGTATTGCCAAGCCCTGATACCATCAAAAAGGCTACCTTCAAAACTCAGACAGGAGCTGGGACTGTCTAGACAAAGTTGGTTGTATCCAAACTGCCGGGCAAACCTGCTAGGCAGATAAGGCTCCAGAAAAACAGTATTACGGTTACGATACACCAGATGTGCGAGGAGGATGTTAGGCAGCCACAGGAGCATCTGACCGTCCAGAAGTTGAGGGGGCGCAATACCATCAAGATGTACAGCCTCTATGTCCTTAGCAGTAAAGCGAGGGACGGATACAAAAATATGGTACATATCTGCCCTCGCCAATGCCATCCGGCAAGCCCGCATGGTCTCATACTCCCAAGGCTCATCACGATAACGGAAGATAAATGCGTCATCATCAGTTACACCGTCTTCAGAGCTCGGTCTCATCAAAGACGGATAATGCATCAACAGCCACTCCATCAAATAGTGATAGGGTAACTCAGTCCGTTCAAAATCCTTGGTTACGTCGCGAGCGATGACCTTAGATATGAAGGTGCGAAGGCCACGATGTATGCTGCACACCATGGCCGGGAGGAGAGCTAGCCTGATTCCCAAAACTAACTTTACAACCAGAAGGATGAAGTTATGACTGATTCTCTCGATAGAACTAGCCCCTCCAGAGACTACACAATTTTGCAGCCATATCATCAAAAATCCTGCCAGGAGCGTCTTCTCTGACAGCTCTTGGGTATCCTGGTAAAAATAGCCAAAAGAGTCGCTCTTACTCCCGAATCTGTCACTGGTGGAGGCCACCCTCTTAGCCGATGACACCAAGTCTTTAACCGCCTCCCGAGATCGAGGGCGACGGAAGGTAATTCGGCCTGAGGCATCCGTCGGGAAGAGATAGTGCACCCAGTCCTTGGTTTGGAGAGCATTCCCTTCCGAGTTGCTATCCTTTCGGGCTATCTGATGACATGTGCTATAGTGGCACAATATCTCATGGTAAAGAGCCACGAAGCTGGGATACCGTCTTTCCAAATCTTTGAACTCCTCATTAGTGGGGGTATACGCCTCAAAAGCTTCGTCCCCCCAAGGAAGCTTGGAGTCCGCGTGCATTTCATGGAGCGCGAGCCCCATTTCCCCTACGGGTGTATAGAAGGTTCCCGTACGGCAGTTATACATCTCCAGCAGAGACATGAACAACTTCTTGTTTATGGACAAGCCATGGCTGGTGCCTCGAATAGCATGGTAAAGGCCAATCTCACACAAAAAGGCCTCATACCTCTGCAAGATCCATATAGACAGATTGGTCCACGAGGGGATAGGATGTATCCAACTAGGGAGCATCAACCGGCCAATGGGGTAGGAGCCCTTCCGAGCAAGTTGATTTATAAAAGTGTCGGCAATAGAAAATGTGAAATTGGGGCTCGACACATTCAAGAAAGTACCTGGGACCAATCCCGTTACAGAACAGCTGGTGTGCACCTTGCCGACAGTCACTGACTTCAGACTATTGTTATAATGGATGTTTCCCACAAATATCCCACCTCGGGTAGGGGTTAAAGTCTCTTTCATCTTCCGGTCCAATGGGAGCATATTGAACCAAGATAATGGGAAGTGTCGCTCCATTTGAGGGATGCGGATCGCCATCCCGTTAGAGACAAAACTCCAATTCTCCGACACCTCCAGAACATGACTGTTCTCCACGGTCAAGGCGTCTCCAAAAAAGAACGCAGGCTTCAAATATTCCCCTTCGAATTTCCTGAAGTTCATCATAGCGTTAAGGAAATGGAAAGGCTGGTTCTTAATGGCATTCAGTCTAGCCGAAGGTTCGTCACTCGAAAACTGATCCGTCATATGCTGAACAATATGGTCGTACCTATAACCCAGAGCAGCTTGGGCACTACCTACCAGGAGTTCTCCAGCAGTATTTACCGGCAGATTTGCTGAAAAGAAGACAGAGAAAGATAAGTTAAAAAGAAGGATAAATGATTGGGTGCTTCCGAGTCTCATGCGGCTCAAGAAAACACCCATGCAGTTCCAACTTAATGAAGCCTTATGCGGCTCCAACTTAACGAAGCCTCATGCGGCTCAAGACTCAGAAGAACACTTATGCGGCTCCGTCTAGAGAAAGTCCATGCGGCTTCGTCGGCAGAGCATGTATGCGGACATAGTGGCTAGTCTTATGCGGCTCGCAGCCCAGCCATAGGACGAACATGAAGCTCACAAAAGCTCGTGCATAAAATATACGACGTAGCCATAGCAGTTAGGGTTCTTTAACTCATACAATGTCCTTACCAATAATGGGGGATGAACGTCAGGATAAACATCGGGTACGACGACCGGCGGAGGAACAGCCGCAGTAGAGGCAGAAGTAGTCTTCTTGCCTTTCGCCGTTGCAATCGATGAAGAGGCCGCCTTCTTGCCCTTTGCTGCCACGGTCTTCTTGGGAGCCATTAGTTATCAGAGAAGAAAAGGACGATCGGGATAGGAAAAATTTGAATAAAAAGTGAAAGTAAAGAAGCCCTTTCTCTCTCCAAACTCCTATTATTTATAGGAGGACGAGAGAAGGAGGACACGTGGACTTGAAACCGCCTCGTAAAAAGTGAAACCGACTCCTCGGATTTCGTTCCCGAGATTCACCCAGGGCATAAAATCCAAAAAAGAATTAATGAACCGGCCCTTGGGATTTCCCTCTAAAGACGGCGCTGAAACAAATTAGGAGACAATTAAAGACCCTCACACGTGGCAAGAAGCCCTGCGGCTCGAAAGTCTCTACGGCTAAGCCGGCCATGCGGCTGAAACAACTCGGCGGCTCGAAAGTTCATACGACTGAAACTTCCATGCGGCCAAGACATATATGCGGCTAGGACCTCATATGCGGCTAGAAGAGCTTGCACACAGCCATGCTTCTTATTCAAAGTATTTCAATTTTGCAAATTAAAAACTTTGAAGGGGGTCTTGTAGAAGCATGGAAAATAATAAAGAAAGATCCATGCGACCGGGGAACCCCATGCGGTTCAGATAGCCCATGCGGCTCAGAAGACCCATGCGGCTCAACGAGTCTATGCGGTTCTGTGATCTCCATGCGGCTCAAGAAGAGAAGGCACGTGGCTTGCAAACAGTTCTCCCCTTCGCCCTATACTGTATTAATTACTTTGACGGCTGACCGCTCTGACGAAACGACAGGCCTGACATAAAGAGGCAATTATGACTCTGCCATAATGATAGAATCCTAGAAAATTAAAGAAAATCTCTGGCACAACCCCCCCGAGATCCAAACAATACTACGCAGCCTAGACACGTGGACAGCCATATGCGGCTCGAACGGAGACCCCCCATGCAGCTCAAGCTGAAGTTGCCCTATGCGGCCCAGATCGAAACAGCCCTATACGGCTAAAGCAGACGCAGCCCTTTGCGGCTCACAAGGATCATCACCATGCGGCTCACTACCTATTGTATGGTCCAGATTATCATGTGGTTCGAAGATTCAGAGGCCACTCCCCAGGCAGCCCTGACACGTGGCCAGGCTTATGCGGCTCAACCCATATGTGGCTCAATCCTTATGCGGCTCAGCGACTCCCGGGACACGTGTCATAAAGCCAATCAATTTTGCAGATTTACTACAATCAAAGATTGGGTCAAATCCCAATAATCTGGGACACGTGGCAGGAGAATGAATTAAACTTATTCATTCAGATTCGCAGACATCAGCAAATCGTCATCACGAAGATTTATTCCAATCAGCATTAATTACTGATAGGATTTGGTGCAATCTACACTAAATGGCCCAGATTCATTACACTCAAGATTAATAGTCCAGATTGATCAATCAACAGGCCGCCGCCACTCTAAGGGGCAATCATTGCAAACCCTAATGATGGCATTCCATCCTTATAAATAGCAAGGTACCATTCCCTTGCAGAAGAGGACTTTTCGAGATCAGAGAGAGCACCACATACTTGGAGAGAAAAAGCAGAGAGAGAGTAAAGAGAGTATTTCTTCAACGCCAAGCAATCTTCTGGAGCCAAGGCTGCATACCGATCGTCCAAGGAGTAAGGCAGAGCTGCCGTAGCTTTCCCGCGCCTCTATCGTCACCCCCCAGAATCTAAAATAAATAATTGTACTTAGACTGCTGTACCTAGGCTTTCGTTCCTAGGCTTTCTTTGTACAAGCGAGTTTGTAACGTGAAGTAAAAGTCCAGTCCTCCGATAATTGTTCTGCTCTTTTATATTTCATGGCAAACATCTACGTCGCTAATTGTCGTCGCAATAGCGACGTATTTTGACATTTTTGTGTTTAGCGACTAGGTAAATTTCGAATACGTCGAAACATCGCTACTTACGTCGCCAATTCGATTTAGCGACGTATCTGCCTATTTTAGTGACATTTTTCGGCGTCGCTGATTCGACAGATTTTGGTAGTGTGCATTCGTACGTAGTGTCCCTACGGATAGACCAACCTTATGGCACAAACTTTGAAACTTTATAGTTTAGAATATATATAACTACACTATTGAAAGGGTGCTGTTATTGACACTCCAAAAATGTCATCGTGCACTCCTCTTTAATTTTGTATCATTCTAATTTCAAATATACCCATGTATTAAATATAATATTAATTTGTGCATGCATAAAGGGAGGAGTGCGGGATGATATTTTACGAGTGCCAATAGTGTTAATACAAGGACACATTTGGAATTTGAATGTTAGAATATTAAAGAAGAGTGCATGATGACATTTTAGGAGTGCCAATAATGACATCCTATTGAAATACCACCATTCAGATTGGTATTTTTACTTTTAGCCTTTCGGGGACCAGCGACCCGTTATGACCTACAAAAATTTAGTTCACGGACAATTTTTTTTAGCATACAACGCAACATCTGCCATGCATTATCACGCCCTAGTACCAAAATTGGGGGACCGAACTCAATAATAATAATAATAATAACAACAAAAATTTTAATCCATACAGAAAAATAATAATAAATAATACTAGTAGGGGTAATCTCACCCTATTCAAAAGTGGAAAACTATATCACTTTTTCACTACCATTTCATTACAAATCAAACATATGAACTACAAAAAGTTACACTTTTCAACTCACTTCAACAATCATCCAAATAAAGGAACTCGAAAAATATGCGTACAATTGACGCACATATGTATTGCGTACGCATTTGGCACTTCAATTTTTTTTAGTTCGCTTCACTTCGTTGAAGCAAACAGTCCCATGTTAATGGAACTAGCCGAAGCATGTCCACGCCTAACTGCAAGATCATGGCCACCTTGATAAGATTTGTTAACCGATTTGGGTCTCGCATAAGGCGATCAAACTGCCTGCTTGGGTACGGCGAGTATTGACCAAAATATTCAAACCAACCTTAATTTGAACGACGACTAGGATACAATTGGACTTAAAAGTTTAGATCAGATTCGGGTTGGTCCTGTTGTTCTTTATTATATCCTAAAGGGTCCTTTTTCGATCATACCATCATACCATATGTTGGTAGTGTAGGACCGATTGTAGGAACGAGTTGTAAAGTGCAATACTCTAGAGGGGGTGAATAGAGTAGGCAGCGGAAATTAACTATTTAAAAATATTAGTAACAAGATCACATAATATATATATCACAGATATATAAATAAAAAGTAGAGAGTAGAGAGCAAACGCAAACACAAGAATGTATACTGGTTTCCCTCTTGTGAGGACTAGTCCAGTCGGAAGAACTCTAGCTTCCAGTTGAATCCACAATGGAAAATTACCAAAACTTTTCATCCGAAGTTCTTGCAGCTTCTACAACGCGAGCTTTGATCCGAAGTACTCGACCAACTTCAATTGTGAAGTGTCTATCTTCAATCAAGCCTTTGATTACAATCACTCTGAAACTTCTAGACTGTACCGCACTGGCAAATCGACTAGAGGATTGTAACTGGTTTGAGATTTGAAAATGAATAGCTCAGAATACTTTGGAAGAAGTAGTAGGCTTATAGAGAAGAGATATGAAAGTGAATTGGTGTTTTGAAATGATCGAAATCCTTCTCTATTTATAGTTTTTCCAAAGGCAGAATTCTGACAGAATTCGGACAGAATTCGGACAGAACTCTATGAAAAATTCTCGTTGGGATCTGTAACTGCAGGAAGAACAAGTTCAAAAAGCAACGTTCGCTAACCGAACTCTGGCCGAATTCGGGCCGAATTCGCCTGGAGTTCTGTCAGGGTTTTTGTAAATTGGTTTTTGGGCTTTTTCAAAAGTCAGACAGTTAGGAAGTAGTTTGGGCTTTTGTAACCGGGCTTATTTTCAAAATGAAAAGGGTATTTGTAACTCCTCTTCCTGGAATTTTGATTATATATTTTCTTATTTATTTATTTGAATTAAATGGTAATTTTTAGAATTTTTTTATAAATAATTATTTAGTTAATTACTACGGTAGATGACTTTAGCCATGATTGAGTTGTCACTTCTCCAAAGACAATAGAACAAATTAATTTAAATTTTAATCTTGAAATTCTTTCAACCTTATCCCATTGTTATAAAGATTCTCCCTCCTTGGTATAGATAGCTGGGAATAACTGCTCTATGCATCTTCTGTTGAATAGATTCTACTTCATCTCTATCTTTATTCTCGTTTAAACCTAAACATTAATTGATACATATAAATATCTAGTTATCAATAGATAGAACAACAATTAATAATATTACCAATCACAATGCTAATCAAATATACGACTATAGATATATCCAAATACAATAGCAATATTTTAATCTGGAAATTGCTGAGAAACCCAATTTCGGGGTGGACTTTTATGAAATGCCCACCCGCTGGATAAGTTTTATGAAATATCCAGAATTAAGTATTTTCACGTTAAATATTCTAAGATTCCCTTTTAGATGCCATCCGCTAGAAACTGCTATTTTTATAATACCGAAACTACCCCTCCGCGCGAATTGGTCATCTATATGTATTTGAATTCAAAAAACTCAGATCTGGATTGCGATTTTCGTCTTCTTCTTCTTCACGGAAAATCTGAATTCCATTGCTTTCATATTCAGCAGAGATCGCAAAGATCGTTCGTAGTTCGGTGTGTTTTTTTTCAGTCGAACTCAGATCATCGCTCGTCATCATCATCACCATCATCATCATCTTCATCGTGGAGACATTTGAACTCAGATCTTCAATTGTGGAGAGAAGATCTTTCTTCTTCTTTTCCATAAGAATTATCATCGCTTTGAAAGAAGAACGAAACTCTTTATTCCTGAAAAAACTAAATTACACGTTTTAACACTGGAAATGACCATTCTCCGTCTTAATTAGGACGGAGAATGGCATTCTCCGTCTTAATTAGGACGGAGAATGCCATTCTCCGTTTTATTTAAGACGGAGAATGCCATTCTCCGTCCTAATTAACACGGAGAATGACATTCTCCGTTTTCGTCTTAATTAGGACCGAGAATGTCATTCTCCGTCTTAATTAGGACGGAGAATGGCATTCTCCGTTTTATTTAAGACGGAGAATGGCATTCTCCGTCCTAATTAACACGGAGAATGGCATTCTTCGTGTTTCTAACACGGAGAATGGTCATTCTCCTGAGTTTTAACACTAGAATGACCATTCTCCGTGATAAATTACACGGAGAATGGCATTCTCCGTCCTAATTAAGACGGAGAATGGTCATTCTCCGTTTAATTTAGCACGGAGAATGGCCATTCTCCGTCTTAATTAGGACGGAGAATGCCATTCTCCGTTTTATTTAACACGAAGAATGACATTCTCCGTTTCATTTAACACGGAGAATGGTATTCTCCGTGTTTCTAACACGGAGAATGGTCATTCTCCTGCGTTTTAACACTGGAATGATCATTCTCCGTGTAAATTAAGACGGAGAATGTCATTCTCCGTCCTAATTAAGACGGAGAATGGTCATTCTCCGTGTAAATTAAGACGGAGAATGCCATTCTCCTACATTTTATGGTTAGCTGAAACTTTGGAGGGCCATAACTTTTGACTGGGAGGTCGAAACGAGGTCCCGTTTGTCGCAAAATGAGCGTATCGTCGAGGAGACTGAAAGTAACGATTTTATCGTTAGACGGCCTTCCGAAATTTTAGATTCGCAAAAAAATGATGTTTGGACCTCCGTTTTAGCACTTTTGTCGTTCGTCCCGGTCTTTCCGAAATTTTTCGACGAGTTTTTGAAGATTTTTGAGGAGAAAACCTAGATTCGAAAGTGTGCAGCGTATGGAAGAAGATGGAGTATTGAAACGTTTTTTTAAGAGCAGTTTTGTGGGTGTTTCCAATAAATTAAAAGGAAGGGCAAAAGGGTCATTTGGAACCCGCTTTGGATAAGTTTCTCTAATTCTGGGCACGCGATGAAAGTTTTTTTAGCGGTGGATTTTACATAAAAAAATTTTAGTTTTTGGGCATTTCATAAATCTTCCCTATTTTAATTATAGATCATATTTCTGATAGAGATATATGTATATTTCTTTTAAATCTTGCATAATGGCATTTGATAATATCATATCAATCCTAGCCTAGTAGAATTTATATAAAGTCAGCCTTTAGCTATATCTAAAGACATGCCCAAACTCCTTCCACCCTACCGCACGCATCGACCGCCCCAACCAGCACTCACCGCTGAGCTTTCTGATGCCGTGAGTCGGCTGCCAGTTACCGACCATCGTACCTTTGCACTCGCCCATGCGTTGAGCTGCAGTTCTAAACTGCCAGCGCCAGCCAAGGACCCTCCTGTCAGCATACTTCCGCTTCCACGTCTAGCAGCGGCCTATGCCGGAGTCACCGATTTGCTTTGATGCTCCCTACCGAACACGTTGTGCCGCGATCTCTTACGAGGCCTCCACGCATGTATGGCACTAGATCACTATCGAAGCAATGCCATGCCAGGCTCCATGGCACCACGGGTCGTCGTGCTAAGCCGTTGCTCATCTCGTTAAGCCAAGGACTTGCCAACCTCATCCCGATGGTACGGACCCTGTAGTTGTCTCCAAGCCAGTCGCGCGAGTGCGGGCGGTCGTCAAAGAACTGCACCATAGGCAGAAGGCGGCCATGGACCCGACCCTAACCGTCCGATCACCATCGAACCCTCCATTGTCGGCGTTCTCAGGTTCTACCAGAGACTTTCCGTCGCTTCTCCTGCAGACTCACTCCGTCGTCAATTGTCTTCGAGGGACAGACGCGCATGTCGATGTTGCCGAGTCTTTCCGGCGACTCACGCTTACCCGCGCATAGAGCTAGCCGCATAGACTCCGCTCATCTGATCGGGTCCAGAGGGGATGATGCCTCACAACCTGATTCCTAGTAACCCTCCTCATTTCCGTTTCTATAAGTTAGAGTAGTAGTTTCCAATAGTTTTTTTTGAAAACATTTTTTTTTTTTTTTTGAAAACAGTAGTTTCCAATAGTTAAAGGCCTCGTTTGGTTACCCGGAATTTGAGCTTGGAAAAGGAAAGTGATTCCTTTTCTATGTTTGGGAGCCAAAGGAAAGTTGTTGGAAAGGGAAAATGATTTCCAAGAGGTAGGAAAATAGGGGGGAAAGTGGTTCCTTCCATTTATCTAAGGAATCACTTTCCCTCCAACTTTCCCGCATTTATTACAAAAAATTTTGACCAAAATATCCATGTTCATAATATTATTTACCATTTTTATCCATAATATCTTTTAGACAAAAATATTTCTAAGTAATAATTATTTTTATTGGCACGAGGGTATTTTTGAAAAATTGACTTGATTTTGTTTCCTTTCCTTACAAACACCAAACACTATAATGGAAATTAAAGATATATTCCGGCTATAATCCCGATCTTTCCAAACACCGGAAAGGAAAATTTATAGGAATTATAATTTCCTAAAGGAAAGGAAATACCAAGGAATCAGTTTCCTTTCCTTTCCATTCCGCAAACCAAACGAGGCCAAAGAGCAATCTAATGGAATAGAGAATAGTAAAGAAGAAAACTTTGGTACTGTGCACACGAAGTCACTGTTCACGTATTATGTTAACTATCCCTATGTTTTACACTTATTACAGAAACTATCCCTACTTTGAAACTAATTACGCGGACCACCCCTATAGTTTCTATTGTCTAAAAAAATATAACACTAACTACCCCTATGTTTTATAAAATTTCTAAAGGAGAGGAGTGGTGAGTGTAATTAGTTTAAACTAGGGGTAGTCTCTGTAATACTCATGAAACATAGGGGGAGTTGGTGTATTTATTTCTAAAATAAAAGTATAGGGGAAGAGATATTGGGTCACGTAAAAAAAAGAAAAGAAAAGAAGAATAATAAAAAAAGAAATAATTTGAGATGACATCAACAAGCAACACCATTCCCTTCACTATTCACGTAGGAATCATGCTTAATATGCATAGTTAGAGTAGTATTGGCTAAATTGCAAATAGCCCCCACGTCTTAGGTTATTTACCATAGCATCAACAATAGCAACCAACACATGTGGTTATTGGAAGTAACTACACATGCATACGTGTGGGCCACTAGCCAATTAAACTCTCATTTGAGTCTTTGAGACATTTATCTTTCTTTAGATGTTGGGCCATATTATGTGTTAAAATATGACCACCTGTTGGGTCTTCTTTCCTTGCCAAACAATTAGAGTAGCTATTAGCAGGATTATTCAATAAATTTAATAAGAAGATATAATTATATTAAGCAATAGTTAATCATTTATATAAATTTTAACAGTATGTGAATTCATTCATTATATCATTATTAAGTAAATTTTATGCATTAGTAGACTAATACATGTGGTAATTAAAGGGGACCAAATAAACATCATTCTTATGCCTAGAAAGATTAATTTTAGGAAATTTATTTTTGCATAATTAGGGTATAATGATATATAATTACCCTTATTATAGGTTTTGTGGATAGCTCTGTTTTGGACCTTAACCCGCATCATTCACACTTGGACAAACTACCAGGCAAGTATACCTTGCCGAACATATACAGTATTTACATTGTTTTATCTTTCTTTATTGTATTCCTTTTCATATTGTCACATGATTCCATATTGTGATTGATTTGCCCTTGATTGTTTTACTTGTTCTAGATTACGTGCACGTATAGGATATTCGACATTGCTTGACTATTGGTCTTTTCGTGTTACCTTGTCTCGTGATTGAGGTGTCAGTTTCTATATCTTGTTCTTGACTTAACCAATCTTGAATGGAAGTATCTTGCATTGTACTACAGTCGAGATATACTATAGATTGGGAGTATCTTACATTGTACTACGACCTATAGCCGATTCTTTTATCTTGATATTGCTTGATTGATTTGACTTGAGACATGCCATAGATTGGGAGTATCTTACATTGTACTACGACCTATAGCATATATTGATTGATTGATTGACTTGACTTGCGACACTATAAATTGGGAGTATCTTGCATTGTACTACGATTTATAGGATTCTGCCTGACCTTGTATACTTTAGGAGAGGAGATCGATACTATAATTGGCTAATCTCGACTGAGAGTATCCTGCTTGTACGTCAATTGAAATACTATAGATTGGTAGTTGTTTTCATAAATAAATTCACTTTATTTATTGTGTATCTGAAAAAATTACAACTGTAGGAATCCGATCTAGAAGACGATCGCTTTATCCCTTGGACGATGCGAAGAAGAAAAGCTCTCAAAATTTCAACAGCAATTTAGATATCTCTGTATCTGTACAATGAATGAGAAAAGAACTCTATTTATAGAGTCAAAAATAACTAAAAAAGATAACTGTCTTCACAGCCTGTGCATAGTTGAAAATCACGCAGGATCTAACATACGCAAGGTTGCGAGCAGTTACTGGACGTGACCTGTAACTGTTAGACACATGGCAATCAGACATGAGTCGTGTGCAAGTTACAGGACACGCAGGCGAAAGATCAGTGGCATGGCTGCCACGTACTCCAATTTGATGAAATTCACGCAGGCTCGTTGAGGACGAAATCCACGCAGACTTGGGTCAGAAAGCTTCAAAATCTACGCAAACTTGGGGGCAGGAAGCTTCAAAATCCACGCAGACTTGGGGCTAAAAGCTTCAAAATCCACGCAAACTTGATGAAGGAACATAGAAGTTCAAAATACACGCAGACTTGAGCAGAAGGCTCAAAATATACGCAAACTTGAGGCAGGACTGCCAGCTGTCTTGATTCGACGTGCCTCGACTGACATAAAATCTCTGACAGTGATTACTTTGTCAGTCGCATTAAATGACAAGAAGCTCTTTTGGTACGCCAACTTGCTGAATGCTGAGTCTTGTTGAAGAAGATTTCGAAAGTCACGCAATAGTCGGCTGTGATCTCTCGAGTTCTGTGCATACGTGGCATACGAGAAGACATTCTTCGACTGTCGTGATGTCAGTCATGATGATACTTCTGACAAATGATGAGCTGTCTCTAGCGTGATTTTTAAACATTTGTCTGGATCAACTCTGCGTGACTTTGAGACCCAGTTCTGATCAATTCAGCGTGACTTTCATTTTTAAGGCCTACAAAACCCCCTTCAAAGTTTTCAAAAAATGATAAATTATTTTGAAATACTTTGAAATCAAGGTGAAAAAAAATGAATTTAGTCACGCTGAGATGACTTTAAAGAGATATTTACTCCGAAATGATTGGACTGTTGGGATTCTGTGCAGTTAGAATCCCGTATCAAGCTCCTAAATCGAGGCAAATAATGAAGTACCGTTTAGAAATCTTCAGAAGCCTATAAATAATCCATAACCCACTTCTTTCATTCTTTACTTGCTTTTTAAAGAGAGAGAATCCACAGAAGAATGACTTCCTTCCCCGACGAGCTTCATCTTCTCCGACTTCTTCTTCCTCTTCTCAGTAGCAATGGCTCCCAAGAAAGCCGATTCTCAGGCCAAGGGGAAAGCCCCTGCGACTTCCTCTCGTGCTACCACTGATAGGCTTCCTCGACGAGAAGTCACACATCCTCCCATTCAACATAAGTAATGGGGAAATACGAACTGTTGAAGATGACTTTGACGAAGACGATTGTAATGAATATGAACTCCACATAGAATTTTTAGGATTTGAAAACAAATAATGAATCTTCAGAAATATATCCCCCTTCTTAGGGCAAAGGATATTAACAAAGTATGCCCCCTCTTTAGGGCCGGCCATACTTCACATCTTCGTGTTTACGAAGCTCTGTGTTTCATGCAAATGAGCATGACTCTCATGACCCTGCGTGATTTTTCATGTTTGGCAGAAATGTCGATGTTGAAATAGTCACGCAGCTTTCATGATGACTCTGCATGATTTTTCATATGTTGACAGAGATGTCAATGTTGAAATAATCACGCAGACTTTTGAGAGTCATCTTCTAGATAGATTAGCCTTGATCTGTCAGCGTGTCTTTGTCATTTTCACGCAAATATGATTCTGGCAATGATGCGTGACTTTCATTCTAATCTGTTTGAACTTTGCGTGAATTAAACACCTGCGTGAATAATTCATTCAGTGTGTCTAAAGTCTGCGTGACTTTTGAAATTTCCTTCGAACACTGCTATACACGCATAAGGCCCATAGAAAAACATATCTGACCTTGTCTTCTTTTATTTTCTTCAGTGAACATCCGAAGTGAGGAAGCAGATTATGAGGGGCACTGGAGTTTTACATTTAAACATGATTTATCTCATGTGAAATTCCTTCAATTTGATCTTCCAGAAGCAAGACTGTCATTGTTAGCCAATCAAGACCATACAACCCTACTTTGTCTTATGAATGGTCAACCTTTTCAAAGTCTTGATTTGGTGTCCCACAAAAAGCCAGCATTTTTGTTCGGAGATGCCATAGCCCAGAAATCTCAGCCAAAGAGTATTAGAGAGAAGGTATGTTTTTATTTTGAAGGTGATGTAAATCAACCAATGTACTGGCCGAAAATTTCCAGGGGCTTGTCGATTATGAGATTCATGCATGCCAGCTATCCGAGAAAGATGTCCTGGCATTTAACAGAATACCAGTAGGCGAAAGCAAGCCGCATCATTTACCGGAAGGAGGGATTTTTCAGTGCCCCAGAAAATCATGTATCAGTATTTCGGGGTTTGAAGCCTGGATGCATACCACCTGAAGATTCATCCATATTGATGCCATTCAGAATGCCCATTTTTATAAACGAATTCATGGCAAACAAGAATGCGTTCTACCCCACCGATTCGACGCCGAGAATGAACGACTTAATGAATCAGGAGAATGTGAGATGGAAGACTTTGGTTCACTAAGCTTTGGAGAATTTTGAGACTGAGCTGAAGAAAATAAACCTCTATGATGCAGTCGTCAATTCATCCTACGGCTTCAGGCCTAATCCCTCTTTGTTTCTGGCCTTGATTGAGAGATACAATTACAGGACAGGGACATTTATGACTCCGAAAGGGGAGATGGACTTTGCCCTTCATGAGATGGAGTACATCTCACATTTGCCTTCAGCTCGCTGTCGTATGTGGAGTACGTACCTACGACAGAGGAGCTGAATTTTCTGTCAGAGAAGAACCCAGAGATGGTGCATCTATTTGAAGAGATGATGTGCCATTTTGGCACATGTACTCTATATTACAAGAGTTCCAAAGATGAAGCCGGTAACCACATCCAGAAGTGGATGTCATACCTTTTCATGAACCGTGAAAAGGATGATAAGAAGATAAACGAGAAGAGGTGGTATCAGATTAGCAACTTCAAGCCTCTCTCTGAAAGTGAAATCACTTATTTGCTGGAGAAATATGACTGCAAGGATTTCATAATCACTGAAGACCGGTACGAGTTCAAGGCTGGAACTACTTTTAACTCGTACGTGAGACAGAGTGGGAAGATGCTGTCAAGGAACGGTCATTTGGCCGGATTCTTATCTCTGTGGCTAAGAAGATTTATTGTTCCTGGCTCCAGTTCTCTGGACAGGATACATAGAGGCGTTATCTTTGCAGCGGTGCGCCTTATGTACGGTTACAAGCTAGATCTATTATCAGCGATGACCTGTAGACTGAATGCAGGTCTTCGGAATTTTGTAACCAACATGCTTTCTGATCAAAGGAGGATGACTGAGGAGTTCCCACGGATAGAGATGCCGTTTACATATCTGTATGGCTGGCTCCTCCTCCATCATGATGGCTTGATACCTCCAGGGACAGGAGGGAGTGGTAGTCTTTTCTTGGAGAGGTACTCTGGAGAGACTTTCTTGAAGGTTCACACCCTTCCAAAATGTAGAAATGTCCTGAATAGAGCATCACATTGGTCCATTCAATGTGTCCCTCCACCATTGGGCTATGAGAGCATGCCCTTAAATATGACGGATGGAGATATGGGGAACAGATTAGATGATGTAGCCTTTCAGTGGTTACAGAGAATTCGACCTTCTCATCTAGTGTACCGTCATGAAGATATGACGTATCTAGAGCCATACTTGCCAAGCCGATTTGCTAGGCAATTTGGATATGACCAACTTCACGTTGGGAACGCCACCACTTGCCTTTCTGCTCGTGGAGGGCTTATCGACGGAGCTCGTGCTTGGAGATATTTTGCGGCTAGAGATACGAAAGTTATATTCTCCATGCCTAATCCTTTATCAAGCACAGGGACAAAGATGCTTTATACCTATGCTCGCTTCTATGTCTCGTCGGGCACCTTCAAGCCGAGTTTCAATCTGAAGACTTTTGTTGCGGAGGACAACCTAGCTCCGTCGAAGAGGTCAAAGAAGAAGACTATTATTCAGCAATTTTCCCCGGAACCCGTAGATGAGACAGCAGAGGTGGAGCCTCTATATGAGTTATTTCAGGAGGAAAATTTTCCTGATGAGATTCTTCCTCCTATATTTGTATCCCTCTCCAAGAGAAAGAGAAGTGATGAATCTGAGACCGTCTCCAAAAGGAGTACAAAGTCTCAGACTCCTAAGAAGAAGAAAGGAGTGTCAGTAACCGCTACTTCATCTTTAGGTGGCATCTCCGTTGATGAAGATGATGCCGCCGATAAAGACGAAGAAACTGATGAAGATGACGCTCCCTTGATAACAAGGAGGTCAAGAGAAAAGTATGTTAAGAAGACCGTCAGCAAGATGAAAGGCAACGAACTTCTAGAAACAATTATGAGTGGAGGAGTTTTGCCATAAATCAATGAAACGGCTTCTACTGAGAAAACGGAGTCTGATGATATTCACTTTCCAGCAGTTTCAACTGAACAGACTGAGGTAGAGTCCGCTCAGGCTCAGGAAACAACTGCTCCAACAACAAGCGGAGTATTTATTGAACCTTCAGATATGAGGATGATCCCATTTGAGCATGGGACAGAAGGCGTCATCCAAGCACTGGATGACCAGATTGATTATTCTAAAGAAGAACCAGCTCTGGCAGAAGCTACAGAACAGCCAGAAGTTCCTAAAACCCAAGCTGAAGAGAATATTTCTTTGGCCAAAGGCGATGAAGACGTGCCGACGTCCGAGCTATCAGCCGCAGATGATTTGCTGAAGAATGTTTGTCAAGACATCATTCTTCGGACTGACATTCCAGAGAAGACTGTACCGGCAATTAATACTGAGCTAGCTGTCATCGCTGTTCCTGAGATTGATGAAGATGTGAATATCATAGACTCTGGATCAGAAGCTCATCCTGAAGTTGGGGATGAAGAAGAAGAAGCAGAAACTGAAGGAGGAGAAGATTGGCATACTGGCACTTCTACTCCTTATGATGAGGATAAAATAAAGGAGAACAGAATAGAACTTAGCCCCGAACCTGCCCAATCTCCGGATAACACTCCAGCACCCAGTACTTCTGGAGCTGGAAGCAGCCATATGAAGCAGGTGTCGGATACTATCATGGACAAACTACGAGAAGACGCCAGACTCCCCCAACATATTGAATATGAACCTCAGCCTGGTAGAACTTTATTTCAAATTCTGTTTTTGTTATTTCTTTTTCTCTATGTGCTGATTTTATTATTTTCTTTGATTATAGGAACTGCTGCAGCAATGAGTTCGACTCATGCTCCGCTTATCCAGGCTGATGCTGATGAAGGGAGTTCACACTTACCAACTTCTCCAGTAGCACCTACTTCTGTTCCCAGGGTAGAAAACATTCAAGCTTCTTCTTCAGTGATGACAGCGACACCTGGGTTTGAAACTGGACTAGCAAGAACTCTGGGAATGTATTCAGAGATTATTTACTCATATCTAGATACATATTCCAGACGTTTCTTGAAGGATGAAGCTATGCCATTTTCTGATCTTCGAACTATGGTCAAGTTCCCACTCATGGCGTTGCGACATGCCGGTTGTGAATCTCAGTGCATATTCTTCGAACATCTCCTAGATGAGTTAGAAATAACTATCCAAAAATACTGGGAGACTCAGAAAAAAGACATTCAATCTTTAACTGCAGCTGAGATCAATCAATTAGAGCATGAAGCTCAGTCCCAGCAAGCTGTATTGGAAGCGTTTCTTGCCTCTTCTTCTGAGAAATTAGTAGAAAAGGGCGAAGAAATATTAGCTACTCGTCAAAGAGTAGAGCTTCTGGAGAAAGATAAAGCGTCCAAGGCTGAAGAACTGAAGAATTTGAAAGAGGAGTTGGCTCGCCTTCAAGAACGAATTGCTATCATAGAAACAGAGCAGGCTAAGGTTACTGCTGCTTATATTTCTGAAGCTGAACACTGTGAAGCTCTTCAAAAGGAGCGAGAGCAGATGCAGGCGGAACAGATTGAAGAAGTCAACCGTCGCCAAACTGCTATTATCATTTTTGATGAACAGAATGTTACAGTTAAGCAGCGAAACGAGTTCGCAAGACTCATGAAGAGAAATTGAATGCCGTTAATGAACGTATCAGGGAGCTAATAACTCCCAATAAGTGAATCTTTTTCATTCTCACTTGTATCCAATGTTTTGATTATGAATGAAAAATGAGAATTTTTGATCTGGTTTATGGTTTTGGTGCTTTGATAATGATATAGAAAATATGTTCAGAGGTAAATAATACATGACACATTTCAATAGAATAGAATATACAAACAAGCTTTGTAATTCTATCAGATGATATTAAACCAGAAATGATCTTAGTTTAATACTGATTAGAAAAAATAGAATTCAGACATAAAAATATCTTTGAACTCGATTTTTTATGAACGGATAAACCGTCAGGTATTAATGAACGGGTGAACCGTCAGATGATAAATGAACGAATGAACCGTCAAATATTAACGAACGGGTGAACCGTCAGATGAATGTAATGAACGGATGAACCATCCAATGAACGGACGAACCGTCAGATGAATGTAATAAACGGATGAACCGTCAAATGAACGGACGAACCGTCAGATGAATGTAATAAATGAACGGATGAACCGTCAAACATTAATGAACGGACGAACCGTCGGATGAATGTGTCGTTTCATTATTCTAGGAACTTCTGTCTATAAATATAACAGAAATTTAACAAGAACGAACACTTCTACTCTTCAACATAAAAATGTCGTCTGAAGAAGCATCCAAGAAAGCTGAAATAGTCTCGAAGGTTCAGAAGGATTTGGAGGTACTTTGTAAAAGAATATTGGAATGTCTCCTGGCTTTCTGCTGGGAACTAGAAAGTATGAAGTTTGTACTGATTCTAGGGATACATCTGTATGGAAAGTTTGTACAACTCCTATGGTTATTGTTCTCAAGTCATCTAACAAATGTAAATAACTATGAACATGATTACACACATCAACATACTGCAAAGATGGAGACTTTTCATTAACTTTAAAAGTAGCAGTATTTACATTGGAAGAAGGTTGAGCCTTAGAAATCTTAGCCAAATCAATGACTAAAGGAGGAGAAGAATTAAAAAAAAATTTGTCTCGATTAAGATCGATAACAAATGGCTCAGAAGAGGTGAGCTCCCTTAAAACTTGAGATGGAAGAGTAGTCCGCCCTCCAACAGGAATGATCAGACTATCTTGTTTCATATGTGAAGATACAGGAACTGTAGTACGCCTACTGACAGGAATGATCAGTGTATTTTGAGTAGACGACTGAGGTAATGGGGAGATCCGTCTGCTCACTGGAATGATGAAAGAACCTACTCCAGAGGATTTGAGAGATTGTTGCTGAGTAGTTCGACCTTTAACAGGGATTATTAAAGTCTCACTTTGTGAATCCTCTTTCTCCATAGCTTGTATCACCCTTGTATATTCTTCTTTGTACATCCGGGAATCATTGAAATAAGCTTCAACCCCATGGAAGGGATTTATATCAGCAACTTCTTTTTGTACTCTTCTATTGCTGTCAATATATTTAAAGCACTAATGAAGAGTAGAGGGCACCACATTATTTTCATGAAGAAAGGGCCTCCCCAGAAGAAGATTATAAGATCCTATGATCTCGATCACATAGAACGTGACTTTAGATCTGAAATCGCCAATCTGAAGTTTCAGATGAATCTTTCCCAGAGGTTTGCTTCGGGTCTGATTGAATCCCAGGATAGTAGTAACTGTCTTGGAAAGTTTGTGAAGAAGAATTTTTAATTCATCCAACAGGCTCTTCGGCATTATACTTATAGCAGACCCTGGATCAATGAGGATACGATCTATCTTCATTGTATCGATATAACCGGTATAGTAGAGAGGCCGATTATGTCGATTATCCTCCAGTAGCATGTCGTCTTGTGTAAAGGTGATATTTGGAATAATCTCCAATACACTGTTGCAATGTAAGCAAGTGGCAGGTTCTTCACCTGGCTTCTTTAATTGTGCAAGACAAGAGTCTGCCTGAAGAAGTGCCTCACTTAACGTCTCCCGAGTCTCTTTGGAAAGACGTAGAAGTTCAAAGAGTGACATTCTAGCTGAAGTATTAGCAAGTTGCGCTAAAATGTCAAAATTATAAGGTTTCTGAAGCCCAAGAGGAGGAGACTTCTTGATTGGTTTATCAAACCGAGCCTGTTGTTTGCCTTTCTCAAAGAGCTGTGGGCTTGGAGGGAGCAGGTTCAACTGGTGCAGTGGAAGGACTAGGTGCAGTGGATGATTCTTCTTCAAGAGGAACATTAGGAGCATCTTTGTCAGCAGGAAGGATATCAGGAGTATACTCAAGATTTTTGGAATAATCTTTTAGATAAGGTTTCCCTGTTCGAGTAGCACCAGCAAGTACTTCTTCCTTATCTTTTGGCTCTGTATCAGAAGGAGATCCGAGAGAAGGTATATGACATGACTTAATCTTTCCAGCCTTCTTGGACTTTCCAGATGTAGTCTTTTGAAGAGAAGGAGATTCAAAGTCTGCCACTAGATCAGGATGAATCTATATGATTTCTCCTGTTTCCATAGTGATTGGTACTAATCCTTCAGACTGTGGAGGAGGAATATTCACTATCTCAAGAGTTGCCTTGGGAATAGGAATGATCCCGCTTTCAAGGAGTTGAGGGAGAAAATCTTCGAATTGCATAGAGACGACATTGGAGGTGACGGTCTTCTCTTTCGGAGTAAGAGAGAGAGCTCCAGATTTAATCATTTCTTGGATCTTTCCTTTCAGTACATAACATGTACGAATTGTGTGACCCAACATTCTGTGGTATGGACAGTATTTAGGATGATCCGTCTTACCAGCTTCATCAGGTTTCTTGATTTCAGGTAATTGTATTTTATTACCTTTCAGCAGACATTCAAAGATACCGAGGACATCATCGTCATCAAAAGAATATTCTTCTTTGGGGCGAGGTGTTCTCGGTTGTTGAGTTGTAGAGGTAGGAGGAGTTTGAACGGTCGATGCATCTTTACTCTGAAGATTAACTTCAAGAGTTTCTTTTCCCTTGCTTTTATTAAATTTAGCATTATTTTGACCTGTTTCTTTAGGAGACATCTGCACTCCTAAACCTTTGAAGGTTTCAGCACTGATTTCTGCGGCTTTGGCACTGACTATGAAGGAAGGCCAATCTTGAAATTGAGTAGAACCTGTCCACATGCTGATTATTGGCAACAAATTTGATTTGCATGTGTCAATGGTGACAGCATCAGGAGTTCCAAGAGGCATCTTCAGAGCTTCTCTTCGAAACCGTTCAATGAATTCCTCTGTAGTTTTATTATTTTTCTGCTTGATTCTTATAAGAGCAGACATAGTCATGTCATTGAGCCCTTCATAGAACCGTTCAAGAAACATTTGTTTGAAACCAGCAAATGAAGTAATACACCCATCCGGGAGACTTCTATACCATTCATAGGCCGTTCCTTTGAGACATCCGACAAACACCCGAGTACGGAGGGCGTCACTTGGTTGTAGCTGGTCAGTCATCACTTCAAAGTGATTAATAAATTGACTTGGAGAAGTGGTTCCGTCATAGAATGAGATAGTAGGAGGCTTGTATTTAGGAGGATACGATACTTGCTTCCATTCTATCGGATAAGGTTGCTTGATGCCTAACCTTTGTAAACCATCTTTCTGTTTGAATGCCTCAAATTGAGTTCGAAGATTCCTCAATTCTTCAGTAACAACTCCAGAGGATTGTGGAGTTGTAGCTTGTAGAGAATAGTTGGGAGGAGGAACAGCATTATAAGTACTACCCCCAGCTTCAGAGTGACTAGGAACTGGTTGAACTTGCCCAGGAGTATTGGACTAGACTGCTGGAGGAACATGTACTGGACTTACACCAGTGTCAATTGGTGTAGCTTCTGGTACAGTCTGTCGATTTTGCAGTTGGGCTGCCATGAGTTCATACATCGACTTCATATTATCAGCCATAGACTTCATTTGCTGTTCCAAAGAAGCAATTCTTTGTTCTTGAGGAGTCATGGAAGAAGTAGGTTCATCAGTATTCCCATCAACCATATATGTTGTGACTGTACGAGGGATTATTGATGAACTTGTGGATATTGTTTGTTCTGAATCACTACTTTGTGTATCAAAGTCAGTTATAGGAGAACTACCCCCAGTAGGAAGAGGTGGGAAGTTAGATTCCCCAAGAAATTCAGGATCATCTTCAGAAATCAAAGTCCTTTGAATAGAAGCCAGGACTCTTGATTTGGTGCCTCTATATACTCCATTTGGACTATCATTTCTACCCCCAGTATCCCGAGAGGTCATATTGACAGAAGCGTACAGAGGTTCATCTTCATCAGGCATAGGTTCATACTGAATCCGATTGAAGACAGATTGTCGTTTAGTTTGACATCTGCATTGCATTGTGACTCTCGGCTAGAAGTCACATTCATGATCAACATGGTCCTGATCCATTGATTGACATCTGCATTGAATTATGACTCTTGGCTGGAAGTCACATTCAGCATGGTCCATTGTCACAGAATTATTCCTTCTCTTCTGTTGAAGATGTTCTCGTAGATCTGTCTGTGAAGATTGAGATACATCAGAGAACATTCTTTGGTTCTTGGGTCTTGATGGCTCTTGGTTATATAAAGAGTGATTAATGTGAGCCACATAATTTCTAGCATACTCTGTATCTAGATCTCTTACTTTTGTTTCCGATTGGTATGGTTTCTTGACACCAGAAGTGCTTCCTAAACGGATTTGATCAAGTTTTGCTCTTAGATCAGTTGGAGGTAACACATTAGTTCTTGAAACTTTGAGTTTTCCTTCCATTGATCTGGATATTTGCAGAGAAGGAAGAATTGGACCACCCCCTTGATTAGGAGTTGGTAACAGACCCTCTTTTATAGACAAATTATGTGCCCAATTAGAAGAAGTCGTAGAAGAAGACATTAAGAAATGTTTCTTTTTAGACTTATTCAAGTTTTGAGACATAGAATGTCCAGAAGGAAGAGTAGTCAAAAGACCATCTCCTTTTCTTTGACTAACAAAATTGTCAGTCAAAGCTGTTCCTGAAGTAAAAACTACAGGAGCAGAAGAAACAACTAAAGAGTTATTTCCTTTCGAAGGGACTTTGTGTAGAGGAGTTTTAGCAAGACCACCTCAGTTCTAGTAGAACTTAGTAAAGAAGAAGAGATAGCTAAAGAGCTATTCTTCTTGGAGTATGCTGGTGACAATTTGGCTAAAGAGCCAGTATTGTCTGTGTACAATGTCTTGGCTAAAGAGCCAAATTTTGGTGAAATACACGCTGGAACAGGCTTGGCTAAGGAGCCATTACTGTCAGCGTGACTTTTGATTTTGAGATTACACGCTGGAACAGATTTGGCTAAGGAGCCAGTACTGTCAGCGTAACTTTTGGAATTAAGATTGCACGCTGGAACAGATTTGGCTAAGGAGCCATTACTGTCAGCGTGACTTTTGGATTTGAGATTGCACGCTGGAACAGATTTGGCTAAGGAGCCATTACTGTCAGCGTGACTTTTGGATTTGAGATTGCACGCTGGAACAGATTTGGCTAAAGAGCCAGTACTGCCAGCGTGACTTTTAGGATTAAGATTGCACGCTGGAACAGATTTGGCTAAGGAGCCAGTGCTGCCAGCGTGACTTTTGATTGCTGTTGTCTTTGAACACACAAGAGTGTGTGCGCTTGCAGTAGACTCCTTGCCAGTGTTAGGAGTAGACACTGTGGCAGAAAAGTCACCATTAGTTGCCAACTGATTCTTAGGGACGTAGACAGATCGTCCCTTCGACTTGGCAGTAGTGATGGAGGCTGAAGTGGACTTGCCACCCTTAGCCCGCTGTATTTCTTCGTAGGCGAGTTGATCGAATTGGATCGATATCACCTTCTTCGTCGAGCCGACTAACGAAGTGTCGCATTGAGTTGTTGCCATCTCAGAAGAGAAGATGGTTTTCTCCAGCAGAGTTGCCAATTTATTTTCCATAAATAAATTCACTTTATTTATTGTGTATCTGGGAAAATTACAACTGTAGGAATCCGATCTAGAAGACGATCGCTTTATCCCTTGGACGATGCGAAGAAGAAAAGCTCTCAAAATTTCAACAGTAATTTAGATATCTCTTTATCTGTACAATGAATGAGAAAAGAACTCTATTTATAGAGTCAAAAATAACTAAAAAAGATAACTGTCTTCACAGCCTGTGCATAGTTGAAAATCATGCAGGATCTAACATACGCAAGGTTGCGAGCAGTTACTGGACGTGGCCTGTAACTGTTAGACACATGGCAATCAGACATGAGTCGTATGCAAGTTACAGGACACGCAGGCGAGAGATCAGTGGCATGGCTGCCACATACTCCAATTTGATGAAATCTACGCAGGCTCGTTGAGGACGAAATCTACGCAGACTTGGGTCAGAAAGCTTCAAAATCCACGCAAACTTGGGGACATGAAGCTTCAGAATCCACGCAGACTTGGGGCTAAAAGCTTCAAAATCCACGCAAACTTGATGAAGGAACATAGAAGTTCAAAATACACGCAGACTTGAGCAGAAGGCTCAAAATATACGCAAGCTTGAGGCAGGACTGCCAGCTGTCTTGATTCGACGTGCCTCGACTGACACAAAATCTCTGACAGTGATTACTTTGTCAGTCGCATTAAATGACAAGAAGCTCTTTTGGTACGCCAACTTGCTGAAGGCTGAGTCTTGTTGAAGAAGATTTCGAAAGTCACGCAATAGTCGGCTGTGATCTCTCGAGTTCTGTGCATACGTGGCATACGAGAAGACATTCTTCGACTGTCGTGATGTCAGTCATGATGATACTTCTGACAAATGATGAGCTGTCTCTAGCGTGATTTTTAAACATTTGTCTGGATCAACTCTGCGTGACTTTGAGACTCAGTTCTGATCAATTCAGCGTGACTTTCATTTTTAAGGCCTACAGTAGTATCTTGTATTGTACTACAAGGTATAGGAGTTCTGATTGATAGTTAGCCAAGACAAATATTACATTTCCATGCGACTCGTCGTCCTTAGATGTTCTTCTTGCAGTGTTCTCATTCCTCCATACATGTTATTTACTGTCATATTACTAGGCATGTTTTATGTATCTTGCTAGTCCTCTGAGGACCTGATGATTTCTTCAGGTAGCCGATTGCACGGAGTTAGTTAGCTGAGCATGTGGTAGTTGACTTCATCTGCATGATTCAGGTATTTTGTTAGTGTTATTGATTTACTATCCTCCTCGTGCTTTTATGATATATCCTGCTTATCAGCTTAGCTTTATAGACTCATATGCTTGGAGTCTAATCGGACATATATGCTAGTGGGCTGCAGACCATGACCCATAATTGTTCATTCTTGTTTTACATGATTTTTGTGGATTGAGATATAGTTTAGATTAGACATAATACCCTATTCTGGACAGCTTATACGTATTCGAGTTGGGCTGGAGTCCGCTTGATACATAGCTGGCTTGTTCACGAGCTCGCGTCTGAAAAGCGGGTGTGGATCGTGACAGTATTTTGAAAACATTTCTTGGGTAGCCTATTTGCCAGTACGATGTAGTCTACATCGTATTCCTAGACTCAATAAATATAAAAAATTACATTAAGAAAATAGGAAAACCAATAGCCCTTTGATGACGCCTTTCTTCAAATATTTGAGCAGACTTGAAGACACTTTTTTCACTTGACGGCGGTCGTCCAAAGATAAACAGATCTGAAAATCTGAATACATTTTGTGGGCTTTGCCCCCAAACCCCCACGGGGGGCACTGCCTTCTCGACCCCTGTCCACTGACCGGGCAGCAGAACCCCCGATGTGAGGCCTCGAATAGGTCGTTAGGCGGTTCAGAGAAATCTTCTTATATAACGCCGTCTTTGGCCCATCAAGAATTCTTTATTTCATATGTCCTTGTTTGACAAAGCTTGATCATGCTTATTGCATGTCTACAAAGGACATGTTAGACAAACAAACCAATATGATACAAGCATAGCAATATTGATATAGAGAACATTTAGGACAATGCTAATATTAAAGTAGCAACATGATAGTGATTACATGAATATTAGAGATGTTATTATGGTAAACTTAATTGATTAGCCATAGTCAAAAACATGATATAATCATTGGGCTAACAATCTCCCCCTTTTTAATTATGGCAAATCGGTTAAGGTTAATATACATACAATAGATGCATATATCACTAATAAACACATAATTAATACTAAAATATTGTGTGCTAATTTAAACTTATTTCTTCCCCTTTGACATGATCAACAATAAGCTCCCCCGTAATTAGAGCTAAAATGAACTCAAGCATAAGTAAAGGAGGAAAGCAAAAATAATCATGATCAAGGATTAGGAGAACAATGTAACGACAAGTTTAGAAAATCGCATAAATAAAAAAATTATCAAAACACAACATAGTTGGTTGAACTTAAAAACATTGAAGTCAATCAATACATATTTTACCAACTAGAAATGCAAAAAATGATTTCAAAACATATTTTGTTCATCATATTGTGTTTTGAAATAGACCAAAAAAAATATATTAATATAGATCTAGTATATATAAAAAAATCAAAAATATAATGAGACTTTTAACAATGATCACAAAAAAATATGATTCATAATTTGTCCATACAAATTAGTAAATCAATTCCATAAAGAGTATAATCATCGAAAAGAAATCAAAATACGTATAATAGAATCTATGCAAAATCTATACCAAAGTTCATGCATTTGAATTCAATTACCTTAGCATGATATATATCCATCAGATAAACATGAAGGTAATACTTGAGAAGGAGAAATTCAGTCGACTTGAATGCTCCCCCGAAAAGTATGATCAGTCTAAATATAGATAATCATGAACTTTGAGATAAAATCTTAATAAGAAATGCCAAATCAGTTTAAACTCAAAAGGATTATCAATAAATTAAATTAATTTTGGCAGGATAACTTTTAGAAACTCAAAAATGAGAGAATTAAAAATAAATATTAAAAATCATATATTCTCTCATAAACTCAATACAAATCCAAATATCATGACCAGCTCAACAAGATATTTAAATAAGACAATATAAGTCCATGATGAACTAAGTATACCACGTATTAAGGGCATAAAATAATTGAAACAATTAATTTGCTCCCCCTTAAAATATGCGTATATAGTTCAAAGATAATTTATATGCATAAAATAGATAAAATAAATAATCACGAGATCTAAGAGATATCCAAGATATACATCTTTTCATTCCTTTGATCAAATGCATATAAAATTCCAAACTTAAAACAAATATCATCTTTAGGCAAGAAAAAAATCCAATAAATAAACGCTTAAAGATGAAGAAAATATGTCTTCAATAAAAAATATATAAAAAATATTTCAAGATATTAAAAGTTTTTGAAAACTGTCTTTAATAATAACATTTGAGTACCGGACAGATTCAATAAATCAAAAAAGAAATCAAAAAGACTTTTCAAAAATGTGGAATTTATTATGAAAAACTGTCTTAATAAATGTTCGAATGCGTCCATTTAGTCCTCAGACTGAAAGTTGGCGATTCGAATCACGAAAACAATTTCAATAAAAGAATCCATAAATCATAAATAAATCCATTTTGAAAACATAACTAGATAAATGTCCAAAGGAACGTGTATTCTAAATATATGGCATATCAAGGGGCTAATTGACTTGAAACAATTAACTACTCCACCTTTACATGGCTATATCCAAAAATAATAATATTGACAAAATTTTAAAATAAAATTCTGAGACATATTTTTGGAAGTAGAAAACTAATTCAAAAATATTAGGTCTTCTTATCAAAATTTATTTCTTTCCTTTTAAAACCTTAGCACGGTGTCCACCTGACAACCGTAAGGCTTAAAGAAAAGAAACGCTTTGAGATAGAGATTCAATATGCATGACTTCTCCCCTGCAAAGAGTTACTGTTATAGACAGTAAGTAACTTGAATAGGAAGATAATAATAAAAAGCTCAAAATCATTGAATATTACACAAGTTAAAGATGAAATCACAAGACCATAATATTCAATGAGTAGTCACAATATCAAATCAAGTTTAAATATAGAATAGAGTGACAGAAAAATAAATATATCAAAAGATGACAAACATTAACCTAGCTATGAAGATCAATATATGTTACCTTTTGTAAAATTAAATTATTAAATAATATTATCCATCAAATCCAAAATCCATCAGATAACAATTGCAACTAGATCTCAATAAATTTTTAGTTTATAAAGCGTTGATCAATCTTGGGTTAGCTGTAGAGGTACTGTCCCAGCTAACGGAGGTTCACCGGAGAACACTTAAGTACCGCTTCGCTTCGACCATAGTCGTGGTGACAGACAGACCCTTTGTAGGCTTGTACCCAAAATAAATCTTTTCTTTAATAACCGAGGATTTTAAGAAGAATTAGTGCAATATAAAAAAAATTATATTCTATGGACTTAAAGAAATCTTAAAATAATATAGCATACAACATAAGATGAATCAGTTACATTTATCCATATGTGCTACAAAATAATTAGGTAACAATAAAATATAAAACATTTGTAAATCAAAATGTAGGACCTAGATATGCTGATGTATTCTGAAATCTAGAAGATTTGACAGCACCTTGGATCCAGAACTAGATAATAGTTGCAAGTAGACCTTAATAAATCTTGAGTCTATAAGGTATTGATCACTTTGAGTTAGCTGTAGGGGCCGATTCCCAGCTAGCGGTAGTCCGAAATACCGTGTCGCTTCAGGTTATTTATCCCTGTATGACAGAAGGACCCTTTCGACTTGTTCCCAAAATGATTTCTACTCTTAAGAACTTAGATTCAGAGGAATATATGCAGTATCATCGAACATCGTCGAAATCCAGAATCCCTAAAAGTAAATACCCAAGGAATGGTTTATCAAGATCAGGATACTAAACATTATTTAAAATAACAGTCATGTATCCAAAATGTCAACCAAAAAGCCAAAAAAAAAATTATTAAAAGCGGCTTTGAGGAAGAAGCTAAAAAAGATAATAACATAAATTTGTAAAAAAATCAGTAGCTTAAGTATGAGATAAGCACAAGTTTAAAAACTACTTTTTAAAATAATATAGAACTTGAACTTAACTCATATATCCCCATAAAGATATTTATACAAAAATATAAGAAACATGAGCAATATGAAAATGAATCATGTATCCTTAATAAGCATAAAAAAATATCACAAGATCAAAAATATGCATAAATATGATTTGTCAAACAAAGATGTAATTGATTCATAAGAAGTTAATCACAATAAAATTTGAGAATCAATAGTGAATATATTATGCAAGCACAAGGTTAACATAAAAGTATATGTATATACTTTTCAAGTAAATAGAAGACTTGTGCTAAATATACATATTCGCAAAATACTGATCAAAGTAAATATGACATGTTAAAGACAAATCGATAAGAAGTGACCATTAAAAAATATTAAATACAAAGAGTCAAAATCATATTAACTAAAAAAATAAGCTCTATGCATGCTTCAAGAATAAAGATTAAAAGTAAAGAACATACATAGACAAATATGTCACACTAATGGAAAGTAACATACTATATAGTGTGAACTAACCATTTAAGCTAACCAGTTAGTCATGCTAGGATTATATCTTATATTGATTCAAACAATAAACAATTTAAAAGATATCAATGAAAGCTAATAGCAAGACATCAGTAAGAACATGCTAGATATTAAAAAACTATTTAGGAAGCATGTTACCGAAGTGGTTCTAGTGACTACACTTCTGTTGGTCCAATTGCATGGAAGATGACCTTTGTAGCTTTGCAATCACCAACATGTTCCATGGTTCTATTTGATATGAGAAGCTTCACCTGCAATATTAGGTGAAGACTTGGTATCCAATACTTGGATCCATATTTGTTAGCTTTGGGAACCCATTTGTACAAGTTCATATCAACAAGTTTTCTAATCTGACAATGATTAGAAACATGTCCATTCATACTGCAATAATGACAGAAAGAATTAACATTAGTGCTATGTACAGTAGTATGAGAATGTGCAGTGGTGTGGTATGATCTTCATGGATACTTGTAATAGAAAGCATGATTGTGTGAAGCTTTAGCTTTGCTTGCTTTCTTTCTAGATGATCTGTCGTGTGTGACTTTGTGATGTGTCATGTGTCTTGTGTTAGACTGAGTCATAGGTTATACTACCTGCTTTTTCAGTCTAATTTCTAATGTTGTACTACCTACTTTTCCAGTCTAATTTCTAACTTTTTAGAGTTAGCACATATCTCATCATATTTAGCATTAAGAGCATCAATTCTACATGAAGCAATAGAATACTTCTTCTTTTCTGATTCTAGTTTATCTTGAAGTTTAGCATTTCTTGAGTGCTTTTCTCAATGCAATCAAGTGCCTCATGTAATCTAAACTCAAGTGTGAAAATCTCAGTAGAATTTTCAGAAGTAGAAGTATTTCTTGCATCATTCAATAAGCAAGTAATCTTCTCATTCTCACGCTTATAGGATAGAATATCCTTTCTAGCTTGCTTATACTTATCTAATACTTTCTTGTGTTCTTCTAATAGATCACTGAAAGCATCAGATAACTCATCATAAGAAAATTCATTCTCTTCAAGAAGGGAATTATTCTGTACCTCATTAGATAATGCCATTGAGCATAAATTTACAGCTTTATGAGGTCTCTCTTCTTCTTATTCTTCTTCAGAATCTCTTGCTTCGCTTTTACACCATATGCTCGTACTAGTGTACTTGTGAGATGATGATCTTTCTTCTTTTGATCGTTCGTAGTGACTCTCCTTTCTAGCAGTAGTACAATCTTCTTGAATGTGCTCTATCTTCTTGCAGTTGTCACATACAAGATCTTCTTCGTATAAAGGATTGTGTTGTACCTTAAATCCTAATTTTGTCATGTACATATTTGCATCATTAAGAAGACTTTTCTCCTCTCTAGAGTTGCTAGCTTTGCTTTCATATCTGCATTCATAAGTAGCTTCAAGAACTTTCCAAATTTTATGAGATGTTGTGCAAGTAGTAATAAGATTGAATATATTTGTGTCTACAGCACAATAAAATATATGCATAGCTTTTGCATCAAGGCTAGCTAACTTCTTCTCTTTTTTCGTGTAACTATAATAAGGTTTGTTGATTATAGAGGATGTAAGAATAGAAGTGATAGTAGGCTTTTTGTAGCCATTTACAACAATTGACCATAAGTCAAAATCTAGAGACTTCATGTAGAAGCTCATCCGTGTTTTCCAATAACTATAGTTTGTTCCATCAAATAGTGGGAGTCTATTTGAGGATTGCTCTTCAATTGTGAAGTACATACTTGCCATATGTGATATAGTGATCTATGTAACAACTGTAATAAATAAGAATATAATAGCAGTGTTACCTCGCTTTACCTGTATAACCCGTTCTGATACCAATTGTAGGAACTGTCATGCCCCAGTACCGAAATACGGAGATGGACGTCGGCCAGCTACACCGTATAAGGTACGAATACGTTATACGATGATGACATCTGTCAATCTTGCTGGATATTCTAGCATGCATGTATCTATGGCCTAAATCCGATCTCATATCCACAGGCAATAACAATAAAAATAACTACAAGAGAGATAATCATATGGAAGGCAGAAAATACACATGATAATCGGGAAGTCTACAGTACATGATAATAATGTAGACGAATATACCTTCCCACAGTTCCTAGAATGGTCGGGAACTGAAGCACATCCTCCAAGTCGAGTCTGAAAGATCCACAAGGTCGGTCACTGACAATCTGGAAACAATCCAGGGTTGGTCAGGCCAACCGTAGCAAGTACCAGAAAGGAAGGCTCAAGGACGGACGAAAAAAAGCCAGCAGGATAAAATATAGAGCAGAACATATATGAACAATAAATGAAGGTAAGAATCGTGCGGTACCAACGCACGATGACAATCCACAACTAATGTAGCTAAATAACCAACACTCATCACAATCTTCCTAACATCCAATAATACCTGCATTGCCAACCGAAACTCGTAGACTATCAGCGGAACGGTAATCCACCCCTATATCAAACAAGAACAAGGGAATGGAATCCCGTACCGGGACAGCATTACGGGCCAGCCAGCTTAGCAAACAACAAGCCAAACAATTTAGGTGAATAAGCAGCCACTCAATTGTCTACGGCTGTCTAGGTGGAGGTTGGGTTACCCCAACAATGCAATATAAGAATCCTCAGATCGTGCCGTTCCAGCAAGGCTAGCGGGGCCAAGTATAGCAAGACAATATAAGCACTGATCCCTCGTAAGGCCACCGTGCGTGCAAGAGGAGTACATAGTACATAAGTAGTAGCCGGATCTAGCCATTCGCTAGTGCAGGTCATGACTAATGTCTGGGATAAGGCTAGTAATGCACGATCTCGGAATTCCGTTCCCTCCCAATGCTTCTACCGTTTAAGTTACCTAGATTATCTATACATTTATCCGAAATCCCATGCCGTGGTCACATGATCATCCTCCTAGATGTCGTACCTCAGTATGAGAACACTAAGTAAGAATCAACCTCGGCACCTATAGTCCCAGTTGTGATCCATCCTTAGTGTTATACAACAAGCAAGCAAGCAATTCTGACCACGCTAAGACTATAGGCCAACTACCAGATACCCGTACAGGTAATCATATAATATAGCTAGAATATCAGGATGGCATCGTAATGTCATATAATCATGGAAGTAGCACCTCAAAGTGCCAGTAGACAAGGGGCACTGCAGTGCAAAGTCAGGGCCAGTACCTCAAGGGTAAGCTGGACTTATAACACGGATACAAGTAGTCATGTCAGGGACAAGGACAAATCTGTCAGCCACAAGAAGTCATATGCCCACATCGTGGCATGGATATCAGGTCAAGTAGATGATCAGAATCTCTACTATAATATTCTATTAAGTATACAAGGGAGCCTACAGCTCTAATCATCAGGTTGGTCTATCCACTGGATCAATCTATCAAGAGTCTCCCATCCACGATGGAGTAAATATCACATCAAGAAAGACAATCACCAAATACCAAGCTCATCACTATAAACAATATTAGGCCCTCTGGCTCACGAGAATCCCCTAAATCAATGATCACAAGCTTTCAGCAAACAAGTCTCACCACTACCAAGATATAGTAAACAAACCAGGTTTTGGGCGCTTGGAAAGTCGAGTAAAAATTATATAATAATACCCTCGATATTCTCCCCGTTCCGCAAAACATTCACGATTATCGTAATCCAAGAATCCACAGTCATGTCGGATCGAATTAGAACATCATCAAAAGAAATAGTAACAGTATCCAAGAATCCACGTGAGTCTATCAATCAATATCTCGAGATCATACTCCCATAATACTCAATCCTCAGATATAACCCAAAATCACAAATCTCGATACATAGGACAACTATCAGTCCTAGCTGGCTAGACTGGGATAACTCCTAGAAAGAATGGTCAAGCGGGGACAAGAGTCTATTAATTAAATGCCGCCGAAAAAGTGGCAAAGATTGCGTGAACCACTTTGGAGCAGATCCACAACCCTTAAAACAAACAAGGACCATTGTTGCGGACCATCTCCCTGGTGGAACTGCGCTCCTTACGCTATCCGACGGACAAGACAGGTCAAGAACTAGACGAATAATCTAGTCAAGAGTCTACCTAGCAAGTACTAGAATCAGACCACTATATCCAAAACAAGTAAGCACGAGTCTAGATTAGCAAACCAAAGGAATAGTTCTGCCTAATTCTTCGAACCAAATTTCTGACCGGAAATTCTAGAAAATTTGACAGAGTCTCCTTTGTATTCTGGACAGGAGCTCCTAGCGAATTGGGTCTAAAATCTACTCGGCGCAACCTGCCGCAGAATCGCAGGCTGAGAACACTAAGTCTCAACTTCCAGTAGCGCTACCATGCGTACTGGAAACCAAACCATAGCCGAGAACATTAAGTCTCGGCCTCCAGCAGCACTACGATGCGTACTGGACGCCAAGCCAACACATGCAACAAGAATCGCCACGCAGGGCGCACCAAGACCCACAGTCATATCCAAGCCACAAGCAAGGTCATAGAAACAGTTAGCCAAGCCGTTACCCGACCGCGAGTCGGACACGGGCATATGGGGACAATCCATACTCGTGAGTCGTGCTCGTGTCCTCGAAGGTGTGGATGACCCGTTCGAGTTGTCCGATACGGTCATAAACCGGTATGAAACCAAGCTATCATAGGTATCATCATGGCAGTTCTACTGCTAAGCTACACTAATCATGGTTATACAATTACAATTATAATTAATTAAATACAATAAATCAAGGAGAGAGGACAAGAGCCATCGATGAACAAGGGGTACTTGCCTAGAGGGCTCGGCTAGGTAAGCAAGTCTTCGGCGATCGGGTACGTCCATCGAGATCCTCAGAACACACAATAAACAATCATTAGAATTAAATAATAAAATAATGACGAAAATCACGAAGAATAGCATTAGGCTATACCGTACGGGTCCCACAAGTACTACAGGGATCTGGTACGGAAATCGAGGCACGTGGATCGATATAGACACGTAAAAATGCACACGTATATCGAGACGCACATGAGAATCGAGATGACTTGAATATCGAGGTGAACAGGAACATAACGTGCACATAGATCGAGACATGCACGTAGATCGAGGAAATCACGAATATCAAGATAACGCACGAATCACGCACACACGTAAAACGAGACGTACACACGAATCGAGACGACACACAGACCAATGCGGCACGTAAATCAGAGCGAGCATGCAAATCAACATATGTACGTAAATCAAGGCTATGCGAAGTCAAAGGAGGCACGCAAAATGAGGTAAAATGCAAATCAGCGCGTGCACACAAATCGAAGCGATACAAAAATCGAGATGGCACAAAGGCCGAGACACAGGAATCGAAACAACACACAAATTGAGGTAGGATGATGCCCGAGACAGTGCGGGGCTCGAGGCGTCCCGCTGCCCAAGACAGTACGTGGATCGGGGTACACAAAATCGAAATAGCTCACACACCGAGGCACGCGAATCGAGATGGCACGCAACCTAAATAACGCGGGGCCCAAAGCGTCCCGTTGCTCGAGGTGTACACGAAGCTCGAGATACGTGTCCCGAGGTAGCACGAAAATGAGGGGTGCGCTGCCCAAAGAACATGCTGTACGAGGCAGCGTACGGCTCGAGGCAGCACGCTGCCCGACGCACGCCGAACCACGCGGCTCGATCTCCGAGGAGCACACAGATCGAGAAAGGGAAGGGAGAGGGGTGCTCGGAAATCTCACCGACGGAGGGGCTCATCGGCGTGGGCGAGGAGGCCCGACCAGGTCGGCCCGCCGGTAGGAGGAGGAAGTATAGATGGAGAGGGGAGGTCGGAGGAAAACCGCGATGGCGGCGACGGTAGAAGCGGTGCTGGTGGTGGCGGTCGCAGAGGAGGGGGCCGGCGATCATGGCAGATGGTGGTGGAGGGAGGCGACGACGACGATGATGGTGGTGATCGCCATGGCGGTGATGGTGGTGGGAGTTGTGGTGGTAGTGGTGGTGGGAGCTGTGGTGGCGCCAGATGGGGGAGGCCGGGACGGAGGTTGGTGGCGGTGGAAGTGGTGTTGGGCCGAGGAAGAGCGGGAGAAGAGAGGGAGAGCTCAGGAGAGAGTAAGGAGGAAGAGGGGAGAGCAGAGAAAGAGATCGAGAGGAAGAGGGAAGGGTATGAGCTCGAGAGAGAGAGAGCTGAGGAAAAAATGAAAGGGGGGCTGTGTCGGCTGAGTGACGGGGGAGGGGGAGTGAAAGTGAGGAGAGAGGAAAAAGTTTGGGATTGGGTTAGGGTTTTCTTTTAGGGGGTAGATATGAGGATAGTAACAATAATAATAATAATAGCAAAATGGAAATAGGGATAATCCTGACCAGGAAGTTAACAATTCTAACTCCATAATTAATAAATTTTTTAAACAATACAAAATTTTAAAATAACCAAAAATATTAAATACAGTCGGATGCCTATTTTCAAAATAGGGATCTGACAGGAATAATTGGTATGATAGCAATACCTATATAAAGAGAACCCGCTCTGATAGTAAGGATCTGCTCCAAGGATGTTAAGCCAAATAATAGAGTCTTAGCTCTGATACCAATTGTAGGACCGATTGTAGGAACGAGTTGTAAAGCGCAATACTCTAGAGGGGGGTGAATAGAGTAGGCAGCAAAAATTAACTAGTTAAAAATGTTAGTAACAAGATCACATAATATATATATCACAGATATGTAAATGTAAAGTAAGAGTAGAGAGCAAACGCAAACACAAGGATGTATACTGGTTTTCCTCTTGTGAGGACTAGTCCAGTCGGAAGAACTCTAATTTTCAGTTGAATCCACTATGGAAAATCATCACACATTTTTATCCGAAGTTCTTGCAACTTCTATAATGCGAGCTTTGATCCGAAGTACTCGACCAACTTCAATTGTGAAGTGTCTATCTTCAATCAAGCCTCTGATTACAATCACTCTGAAACTTCTACACTGTATCGCACTGGCAAATCGACTAGAGGATTGTAACTGGCTTGGAATTTGAAATTGAATAGCTCAAAACACTTTGAAAGAAGTAGTAGGCTTATAGAGAAGAGATATGAAAGTGAATTGGTGTTTTGAAATGATCAAAATCCTTCTCTATTTATAGTTTTTCCAAAGGCAAAATTCTGACAGAATTCGGGCAGCATTCGGACAGAACTATTAGAAAATCTCGTTGGGATCCGTAACTGCAGGAAGACCAAGTTCAAAAAGCAACGTTCACTAACCGAACTCTGACAGAATTCGGGCCGAATTCGCCTGGAGTTCTGTCAGGGTTTTTGCAAATTAGTTTTTTGGCTTTTTCAAAAGTCAGGCAGTTAGGAAGTAGTTTGGGTTTTTGTAAGTGGGCTTGTTTTCAAAATATAAATAATATTTTAAAAACGTTTCTTGGGTAGCCTATTTGCCAGTACAATGCAGTGTACATTGTATTCCTAGACTCAATAAATATAAAAAATTATATTGATAAAATAGGAAAACCAATAGCCCTTTGATGACGTCTTTCTTCAAATATTCGAGCAGACTTGAAGACACCTTTTTCACTTGACGGCGGTCGTCCAAAGATAAACAGATTTGAAAATCTGAATACCTTTCGGGGGCTTCGTCCCCGAATCCCCACGGGGGGCGCTGCCCTCTCGACCCCTGTCCGCTGACCGGGTAGCGGAACCCCCGATGCGAGGTCACGGATAGGTCGTTAGACGGTTCAGAGAAATCTTCTTGTATAACGTCGTCTTTGGTCCATCAATAATTCTTTATTTCATGTCCTGGTTTGACAAACTTGATCATGCTTATTGCATGTCTACAAAGGACATGTTAGCCAAACAAACCAATATGATACAAGCATAGCAATATTGATATAGAGAACATTTAGAACAATGCTAATATTAAAGTAGCAACAAGATAGTGATTACATGAATATTAGTGATGTTATTATGGTAAACTTAATTGATTAGCTATAGTAAAAAATATGATATAATCATTGGGCTAACAGGTTGTCACTATAAAAATATAGTAAAATAGAGACGAAATTCATCTACGAAAATAAATCAGTTGTTGGTCGACGACTAAATGACGACAATTTAGTGGTTTTCAATTACATATTTATAATTCCGTCGCTAGTAAGTTGCTAAGGCGTCAAAATATTTACAGTGATATCTTAGCGATAGATTATGTCCGTTGTCGCTACGAAACTTAAAATGATCACCTAAATATTTCTTTCCTTATTCGTAAATCAAATAAAAAAGAAAAAGAAAAAGAAAAAGACTAAATCCTCCTCTTGACCCCTTCTCCCTCCTCCTCCTTCCAACAAGACGGTGACGTCATTCCCTCCTCCTGACGGTTCGAGCCTTGCGGTGCTGTTCAGACCGCCTCCGACGGATCAGGCCTCATGACGACGAGCAATCCCCTCTCGTCATCTCCTACTCGTCACAACCCTCTCCTCCTCAGCTCGTCTAGCAATGTTGTGAGATAGCTCGTCACCAACTCTTGAGCAATGTTTTCCTTATTCAAAGGAAATACCAAACACAAAACATTTGTTGGTATGCTTTCAAAATGGATCCAAAAATAAATTAACCTGTCAATTTTTTTCCCATATTCTATTTTACCAGACAACTTACGACACATGCAACTTTTAAAAAAAAAAAGCAAACCAAACTAAAACCATTTGGACAAGTTTCCTTGCCTCTCTCTGTAGGGTTCCTAATTCAGTGAGCAGAAAGATCCGCGATAGTGATTAGGTCTTTTCCAATAAAGTAAGTGAGAGAATTCTTTTTCAATGTTGACGTAAAGAGGGAGAGAGAAAGATACGTAGGATTTCCTGGGAAAGTGCAATCAACTAATAAATTGACACAAAATTCTGTTTGGGTATGTACATAACTTCAATTGCTGTTGTATTTTGAAGTATGTGGAATTGTTGTTTGGATTACAATCCAAGTTAGTAATCTATAAATCAGTTCATCATTCTTATTAACAAAAGTAATCTAACATTCATATCGACAGCAAATCGATGAAACATATTAAATTAAATATTATTAAAATTGGTAATATAAATCAATAGGTTATAAAGAAATACAATTAATTGTAGTTGATTCGTTATAGATATATTTTGTTAATATGTCTCTAGTGATGTTATTTTTAGGTGTCCTTTCTCCAAGTCGAACTGTGGTCCAAAACCATCCAGTTCGAACTCGAGACCTATGCTCGGACGGCCTCCCGCACTACCACTAGACTAGTGCCTTAGAGACCTTAGGGATGCATGTCAATACATTGATAAATGTATATTTTATATAAATATTTCTGGCAACACATTTATCAATGCAAATTTTATTTTATCAATACATATTTTTGGCCTCGTTTAGTTACTAGAATTTGAGCTTGGAAAAAGAAAGTGATTCATTTCCTGTGTTTGGAAGTCAAAGAAAAGGAGTTGGAAAGGAAAAATGATTAACAAGGAGTAGAAAATTAGGAAAAAAGTGATTAATTCTTTCATTCATCTAAGGAATCACTTTTTCCAAAAATTTCTACAGTTATTACACTTTTTTGACTAAAATATTCCTACTCAGAAATATTATTTATCATTTTATCCATACTATCTTTTAGAAGGAAAAAAAAAAATCCTGAGTAATAAGTTTTCTCATTAGCACAAGAGTATTATTGAAAAAGTGACTTTATTTTGTTTCTTTTCCTTGCAAATACCAAACACTTAGGCCTCGTTTGGTTCGCTCAACCATCAAGCTGGGAAAGAAAAGTTATTACTTGGATGCCAAAGGAATCGAGGAGGAAATAAAAGTGATTTTCAATAGAAGAAAAATAATTCCATCAATCAAAGTAAGAAATTATTTTTCTATATTGAAGTATTCACTTTCCTTCCAAATTCCTTGGCATTTTCAAACATCGAAAAGAAAAATCAATGTAAATTATAATTTTCCAAATGAAAGAAAATGCCAAGGAATTGATTTCATTTCCCTTCCATTCCACTAACCAAACGATGCCTTAATGGAAAAGTAAAGATATATTCCGACTAATAATCTCAATATTTTTAAACACCGAAAAGAAAAATCGAAAAAAATTATAATTTTTTAAAGAAAAAGAAATAACAAATAATCAATTTCCTTTTCTTTCCTTTTCGGGAACCAAACGAATCCTTTAAGTAAAACTTGTGTGATAAGTGTTTCTTAATTCTGTCCCCATTTCTATTATATGTGGACCATAGGATAGGTAAGTGATGGTGGCCCACATGTAATAGGGAGGGAGACAGAATTGAAATATGATAAATGAGATAACAGATCTGCTCCCGTATCAAGTACCTAAATAAATTATACATTTATCACATATATTAATATATGCCCTTAAAATATTAAAAAATACTCTATGAAATTGAATGGGTGCATGGTAAATTGTTTTTTCTTTTGAGATGTGTGAGAATTATTGTAGGTTGGAGTGTTTGAGGATAACTTGGCTACCAAAGAGCATAAATATTTGCAATATAATTAAGAGATACAACAAAATTTGAATTAGGCTCTCCTTTTTTTTAATTAACAATAATCTGTCTCGTTTTTTGGAACCACTGTTGCCACATCTGAAACTTTTTTGCTAGCCTCCTTTCTCTCTCCCCAAATCCATGCATTAAATGCAGGAAAATCTAATTATAATAGCCTAGTGCCTATGATGTTATATATTTCCCTCTTTTATATTTAACTATTTTGAAAATAGTAATTTACTTTTGTTATATATACACACACATTCACCAACAGACCAGCATTCGATTGCCACCACCAATGGCTTCACTGTCTCTCTACACTCCATGCTGTCACTTCTCTATGCTTCCATACTACTCTCCTCCTCCTCCACCTCTATATTCCTTCGTTCCTTCACCACCACAAAACCTCTATGATCCTACAGTCCTTCCCCATCCTCTACCAACTTGCTCCCAGTACATTAGCTACTATCCCTCTCCTTCCCGCCATCTTCACAACACATTTGTTTGCATCCAACAGCTGCATGGGGTTCCTGAGACCCCTCCCCTCTCCACCAGTACTGTTGACATTCAGGAGCTTAAAAGTTCTTCGGACCAAGACCAACCTCGTCTTCCAAAACCCATGTCAGCTCACACCACTACTATGTCCTCTCCAAAGTGGCTGAGAGCTAGGGAGAAAACTTAGATACAGCCGGCTGTATCTAAGTTTTGATACAGCCGGATGTATGACAGGTGGGCCCCCCCTATTTCTTCGTAAACCGTGTAACTAAATATATATAGGGGGGCCCACCTGTCATACACCGGCTGTATCAAAACTTTGATACAGCCGGCTGTATCAAAGTTTTACTCGAGAGCTAGTAAAGTTCCTCAAGTGAAGGATAGGAAGAGAAGACCGTCTGGCCCAGCAAGTGCCTGTTGGTACTGGAGACCCAAAGGATTAGTTGGCGCCTCAGCAAGTGCCAAGCCACTGCCCCTTCCTAGTTCTCTTAATCGTTTGGAGGACTTCTCGTTCAAACATGTGGATGAAGAAGCAGACTGGAGAACCACAGTGATGATAAAAAACATTCCCAACAAGTTCACGTATATATATATATATATATATCCTTACAATTGCTTCTGATAAAAAAATGGCAACTCTAACCCTAACTATATATTTGTTGCAGCAAGAGTAAGCTTATAGGTCTACTCGATGAACACTGTAAGAAAGAGAACCAGACAGTAGTAGAGTATGGAGAAATGGGTGGCGACTCCTCGAAGATCTCTGCCTTCGATTTTCTATATCTTCCGTTTGACTTCAGGTACATCATAAATTAATGCATGCGCCTCTTCCTCTTTCTTCCTATATGACTGGAAAATTTTATATTTGGTTCGTTGGGCGCAGCACTGGGAACAACTTGGGTTACACGTTCGTGAACTTCACTAGCGCGAGAGCGGCTAGGAAGCTGCACCGGGAGCTCCACAACAAGCGCTGGGACGAGTTTGGGTCCAAGAAGACTTGTGAGGTTACATATGCTAGAATTCAGGTGGGTAGTTGAAAAAGAAATCAAGGGTTATTTAGGCCACATCTCCAACTTATTTTCAATTTTTTTTTTCAATTTGAGGACTGAAAAAGAAATATTTATATATTATACTATTCTTAAAATTTTACATCTTCAAACTATCGATCCTTAAATAATAAACAACTATTATTTATTTTTTACATAAATTTATTTTTTCACAACTATTTAATATAATTATATACGTTAAATATTATATTATTAATATTATTTACCGAAAAAGTAAAAATATTTTAAAAAATATAATTATTATATTATTTATAATTATAAATCATAAAATATGGTAAATTTATTAAATTTAGTGTTTAACATATGTATGATATATTAGTAATTAACTATAATTTGGAGGACAATGGTCATCAATAGTGGATTCTCAAATTTGAGAATTTTTTCTCTTTCGAGTATCTATCCTCATTCCCTAAAAAAATTGAGTAGATTTTTTCAATTTGGGACTTGGTTGGGGATGAATTTTGAGGGATTTTTCTCAATTTGAGGTTTGAGGACTTGGATTGGAGATAGTATTAGCATAATAATAGATATTATGATTTAGATTCTCACATATTTGGAATTTTTTTTTAATAGACATTTGAAAGAAAATTTTAAGATAAAGTTAAACTTTTTTTTTAAAATTAAATAATAGTGTAGATTATGTTAATTAGGGTTTAGATTCTGAACTTTAAACCATCTTTTAATTGAAAAGTTTGGTCTCTAAAATTTTAATTTTGGTATTTTTTTCATTATATATTTTTTTTCTAGCATGTGTTTATTGTTGTCCTGTACTTATGTTCAGGATATAATAGAAAAGAAACCCTAAAGTAAAAATAAGTCCAAAATTTTTAATTGGACATGTCAGGTAATGTAAACGCTAATTAACCCTTGTTAATTCCATATTCAATGATATTCTTAAGTAGTTGGGTGTTATTTTCTTTTTTGTCAGGGTTTATGTGCACTTTTGGACCACTTCAAGAGCTCGGTGTTCTTCTGTCGATGTGACGACTATCTGCCAGTACATTTCAGGCCTGAGCGCGACGGGTTTCGTGAATCGGAACAGCATTATGTGGGCAAACGCCTATTCAGGACTTGGTGTGGTCCGTAATAGTGTGTCGTAGGAACATGGGATGTGGGATGTCAGTGCCGGTGTAGTACTCGGGAGTGGAAAGCATTTTAAAAGTGTTTGTTCCAATGGGTTTGAATTATCCGGGGATAACATTATTCTCCAACTTTATGAAAGCGGCCACTTGAAAATTCGTATGGGAATGCTCTGAGGGTATTGCTTTGTAGTTTGAAGTGCAAGAAAGTAGGAAAGTTATTTAGACCGATAGAACTAAAATATATTGAGAAATTTTGAGTGACACTATATTTTTTTATCCATATTTAAGGTACATTCTACTATTTTACATAAATGTAAGTTATCTTTTTATTTTTGACGGATTTCGTCCAAAATTAATGGTCAATGTATTTGACCGATAATTTTGGACGAAAATATTCTCTTAAATTTAAGTCCAAATCCTGCCCCCTCTCCTGCTTCTTCTCTACTGTCGTATTCTCGTCCCGTCGCTGTCGTGCTCCCGTTGCCACGCATCACCACCACTACCACAACCTTCACCATCACCACCACATTCATCATCACTATCACAGCCTTCACCATCACTACCACATTCACCATCACCACCATCACCTTCACCATCACCACCATCGCTCCCCTTTCGCCCTCGCTCCGCCGCCCTCTGCGCCCTGCTTTCCCTCTGCTGCTGCGCTCCCCCCCTAGCTTTTGTGCCCCCGCTCCTGCTTCGCCCCGTGCCCTAGCTCTGCCCCCCTCCCCTGCTCGCGCTCCGCCCCCGCGCCCCCGCTCCGCCTCCCTCCCCTGCTCGCGCTCTGCCCCCCCTTCCTGTCTTCTTTCCTACAATAGCAGCAGTAACGGGAGCAGCGGTGGGCACGGCAGCGGTGGGCGCGGCAGCGGCGGGACGGGGGCGACAGCGACGGGGCGAGGGAGGGAGGCAGCGACGGGGCGAGGGAGGGAGGCAGCGACGGGGAGGGGGATTAGGATTTGGGTTTAGCTTTAGGGAGGATAAAGACGAGAGTATTTTGGTCAAAAATTGTCAGTTTGACCGTCAGCTATGGACATTCCGTGTGAAGTGGGTGGGGGGGGGGGGGGGTGTTATACATTTATGTAAAGTGGTGGGGTGCACCTTAAATAAGGGTAAAGAAAGTGGGGTGTCACTCAAAATTTCTCAAATATATATGCTTTTGAGTTTCATGTTTTGTTATATTATATTTCGTTTTCGGTGGAGCTCTCTAATGAAGTTGGTAATTTAGTTTCACATAATCATTAGTGATAGATAATTGGTATTAGTGCAATTTCTATATGAGAATTCTTTTTTAAGGCATATGAGCCGAGTCCAATATTGTACCTCATGGGCCAATTTCAGTTCGGGTCACAAAGCGTTTCCAACAAGTGGATTAAAGTCCATGGTTACGATGGTACTGAACGTTCATGCATATACAGATTGGTTTCAAAGGTGGATTCGACATCCAAGGTGGAGCAAGATGTTATGGTTGATACATTTTATAAGGCATGTAGAAGGTAGAAAAGGCTTACTATTAGAGGCAACTATACGAATTTTCTTCAAATGTGGGTCTGACATCCAAGGTGGAGTAAAATATTATGGTTGGCACATAATTGTGGTATGGATAAACGTGTCGGTTTAATTTTGTGATCGATTTGTCACGTCCCGACTTATCAACCTTGCATCGATTTCTGCCGAATCGATCATCCTTGCTGGGGGCGATGTCGTAAAAGTCTATATTGTACTTGTAAAAGGCAAAAAGATGAACCTTTAAATGGTTATCTCAAATCGACAACATTTACAACATAAGAAACATAGTCAAACATATTATACAAAAGGAATCATGTATTGATGAAACAGCAAAATACAAAAGCTCTCAATAGCACTCCAATGAATATGCTAGATTGGCTTATAACACTAATGATATCTCTTGCTCACAAAGGATCTCGTCGTTGCAAGCATCATGTCTTCTATATATAGCCAAACAAGGAATCCTCGGTTGAACATGTTCATGTTGTGAATATGAGATTCAACGCCTCAGCACGTTCAAGTAGCTTCTTACCTAGGGGGCTGGGTAACAGTACACATCTTGTACTGGTGAGTGAGAACCCAATCGCCTTAGTCGGCGTAAAGTAATTGTGTGAAATATACATTTTAAGTGGTGATCTTTCTATTTTACCTTAAGATCAGTTTCGTGGAATATTGTGAAAGCAAGAAAGCATGTACGGATGTAGATGTTGGCCCAATGATTGTATCATATTTTTGAATATGGTTAATCTGTTAAGTTTAGCATTTCATTATCACTAATCTTCATACTATCACTATAGCTTTTCTACTTATACTTATACCTTTGGTGATATGTGCTTATTGTTTTACATATTAGTGATATGAGCATTCATTATATCTATCTTAAATTTAATCGAGTTGCCCAAATCAAAACTATGTCTTTGATTATGGTTATTCAATTAAGTTTAACATTATGATATCATTAATACTTATGCTATCAATATAGCTCTTTTACTTAAACTCATTATTGTCCTAATGTGCTTTAAACTTGCTATATTGTACATTGCTTTGTTCGGCTAACATGTATTTGCAGAAAAGCAATAAGCAAGATCAAACATGGACATATGCTTGAAGAAATCAAGATGAGCCAAAGACGATGGTCTCCCACAAGATTTCTCTGAACCACCCGACGACATCTCCGGAGTCACGCACTCGGGAGTTCCGCTGCCCGGTCAGCGGACGGGGGTTTCGGGGGCAGCGCCCCACGTCAGAGTTTCGGGGGCGAAGCCCCTGAAAGGTATTCAGTTTTCACAAACTGGATATCTTTGGACAGCTGTCATCAAATAAGAAGCCAACATCTATCAAGGAAAGAAGCCATGCCATGCCATCATCATTTCAAGACCCTAAAGAAGCCTGCACCTGCTACAATATATATGGAGTCTGTAATGAGTCTCAGGAATAATTGTAAATACAAGAAATGGATGACAAAATCGAAAGCTAGGGTAAAAATTAGCCCAGGATCATTTTCAGATGAAAATCGACATACCGACGGTATACCAATTTTTGTTCACAGAAAGTTTCTGTCTACGAAATCGGCATACCGACGGAATACCGATCTATACCGACGGTATACCGATTCAGTAACGTTGAAAATTCAACGGTCGAATTTCGAAAATTTAATGATCCTAACGGCTATATTTCTAGCCGTTGCAATTACAGACTGGTATTCCGACGGTATACCGATTCGTACCGACGGTATACCGATCGCTGACTGAAAAGTTGCCTTTGAGCTCTTTTCAATGCTTTGGTTATAAATAGCCTTGAACCCCTTCATTCAAGGTTGATGCTTTGAGCCTAAAAATTTCTAAACCACCAAAGCCTATCCACAAACAACTCTACAAAGCTTTCATTTGCTATCCACAAATTGTGTTAGAGTTATTAAGTTGAAAAGTAAGATCTTCATCTTGTTGTATAAGGAGATCAAAATCTATTGTAAAAGGTTGAAGTTGGAGAGTCTTCGGATCCAAACTCTCGTTGAAGTTGGAGAGTCTTCGTATCCAAACTCTCGGTTGAAGTCGGAGAGGACTTCAGACTAAAGCTCTCGTGTAAGAAGTTGGCGAGTTCTTCGGATCCAAACTCGTGTTGAAGTTGACGAGTTCTTTGGATCCGAACTCGTGTGTTACTATTTACTCAAATAGTAGATTAAAGCCGGAGAGAGTTCCAGGACTGGAGTGACCCTTGAGAGGATACTAGGATATATCGTGTGTCGGTATTGTTGTTGCTTCTTCTCTTGCACTTATATTTTTAAATTGTCCATTAGCTTGTGCTAAGTGCTTAATTAGTTAGCTTGACCCTATTCACCCCCCTCTAGGGTTACTACAGTAGACTTGTTATATTCAATGGCATAAGCAAAATAAGAAAACATATTAAACCGCTTCACAACGACTTCTTACCAACGCTGTTGTACTCAACCTTACAGTGATGCAAGATGAATGCATAATATCCTTCCCTGTCATGTTAAAGATACCATACTAAAATAGATATACAAATTGAAAACCTACCATAATCGATGTACCTATAGTGCCTTGCTCCCCATGGTCCACTATGTAATACCTACGATTTGCTTAATCAGTCTTGACTGAGTATTGGAAAACCTTTTTGTCAGTATCAATTGATCACAGATGAAATGCAATGAACCTTTCCAATTGACAGATCGAGTACTTCTATTAAAATGAATCCAAGAGTTTTCGTTGAATATTTTCTTTCGCTGCTTTATTTTGATGAATGAGTTTTTGTATTGGTTTCGATGATTGATTTTTATTTTTCGCTTCTATCGCATTTCACATTCATTTTGAATCTTGAGAGCAAGAGATCGAAGTATGCTAATCAAATATTGGTGCCAATGTAGGACGCATAGGCGGTGCATGATCGGTGTGTGAAGTTCCTCCTTTTCTTAAATAAGATTCAATATTGGTGAGTTGCTTTGACCGGGCTAACGTTTATCTCTACGCCCTAATAAAAACGATCTATAGTCCACTCTTTTATTATGTCCCTCTGATCAATGATACCGAAACAACAAAAGATAAGAATAAGAAATGAATCATATGCTTCATCTCATGACTACTGCTTTATCTGTTTTAGTATGAATGGTTACAGGTTGCCTTACAAGAATGCTTATCTGTTAGACATGTAGAGAAGTACTTATACATATTGAATTGAAAGAGAACCAAATGCTAATGAATGACCAAAAGAGAACCGAATGCTAATGAATGACCGAATGAATGAGACACAAAATCAACGTGTCGTTACCTATTGCACTGCTAAGATTTTATCTCATAAAAAGAATAGTTCATGCATTGGTCTTTGACAACTTATGCACAAGGTAATAGTCTCTCGACGGTTCCTGGGAACCAGAAATTGATCGGCCTAGGAGGGATTGTAATAGCACCATGAGGTGACTGCTAGACCTCGCGAACATGGGGTGTTATGTCTATTAGCGTCGAGCTATATATATATATATATACAAATTGTACTAATCCTTGTCTTGTGCAGGGATGGACCAACGACCGTGGGTAAGAATCACAACACAAGTGATGATATCTTGTTTATGTCTCTTTTATTGAATTGCTTAAAAAAAAACCTCGACAAGTAGAAAGATCACTAGAATTAACTGCTAGCTGTAGAAGCCTAAAAATCAATGGGCGCCCCTCTCAACAAGGCGCCAGCATCAAGTGGCGCCAGATTGCTAGGTTGCGCCAGTCTCACGTTGCGCCTAAGCCAGGGTGTACGAGCTCCACGTGGCAAGCTTCCTCGAGAAGCTATAACGGCTGCCATCATTACTGACAGCTCTGATAGCTCGTCAGTCAAAAAAATCTATTTGAATTTTGCGCAACACGGCGCTCGAGGAGATTTTGTCAGCATGCAATTAATGCTGAAAGCTAGCTCGTGCAAGTTATCAAGAAGCACGAGAATCAATCATCATAGCACAGAAGACCCAGTCAAAGGAGCCAAACGTCAAATTGCGCGTTCATGCCACCTAGCGTATTGGTGCCACCCGATCAACGTTTGTTCCGAAGCAGGATGACATGGCGCGCATGCCACTAATTTTGAAGAATGTGTCCACTACACTGCCCATGACCACGCACATTTTACTCACAGAATACCACGCGTCCCCAGCAGTTCAAGTAACCGTTTGCACAATTGGATAGAAGGCGCACAACCTGAAGTGTGCACAACTCAGAAAACAGTTATTTCAGAACTCTATAAATAGAGTTTCAAATTAGTTCTAAAGCATCACTAATGATCATAATCTCCTGCTAAAGTGCTGTTGCATTCTCCAAAGGCTTGTGTCTTCAATATCACATCGTCAAAGGGATGAAGTGATCATCTTTTCATCAAATTCCTTTAGTTGTACTTATCCAAAAATTATTGTACTTTTGAACTTTCTTTCTTTCTTAGTTTGTAGAAATTAATCTTTTATTTTTGTAAACAAAATGACGATTCTGCTGGGGACAACTTTCTCCTCTGACGAGAAAGTGACAACTCAATGTGTTACCGTATCGATCAGCAAGAAACAGAAGACCTTGGTCGTGCAAGTCGACCAAACAGCCTACGAAGCCATGATTAGTGCTGGGGGTACAAGCATGCCACTGTGGCTCCCAAGTCCTCAACAACACCAATCACTGCTTCTGCTCAACCTGTGCCTGTTGCATTTCTGGCACAAAATAAAGGGGAATGTTCTTTGTCTACTCCATCTTCTTCTCTAGTTCTGAACTCGATTTATGATTTCAGTTCCACACGTTGCACAACAAGCAACGATTTACTTCCAATATCCGTTGCACTCTGTGCAGCGATTACTTTGACATGCATTGCACCATGTGCAACAATTTACTTCCGACACGCATTGCATATCGTGCAACGACTTATTTCCGACATTCATTGCACCTCGTGCAACGATTTATTTTTGACATCTGTTGTACCTCGTACAATAATTTATTTTCGACATTCAAAGTCAATGCTCAAACTTTGACATGTATTGTACCACGTACAATAATTTACTTCCGACACGCATTGCATATCGTGTAACGACTTATTTTCGACATTCATTGCACCTCGTGCAACAATTTTTTTTGACATCCCCCGTGCAACAATTTATTTTCGACATTCAAAGTCAATGCTTAAATCCGTTCAACACAATCGATATTGACTTATCACTTTCATTGCAACGCACATTCACAATCAACTCGTTGCACTTCCTGCAACGCATTATTTAAGTTTTCGTATTGGTGCAACCAATATTCACAACCCATTGCACTTCATGCATCATTTCATTTCTCATTCAACATGTTACATTGCAACAACAACATCTCAAGTTGCATTTCACAATTTGTTGCGCTTGTAGCAACTAACATTTCACGGCTCGTTCACTACTAAAATACATCGATTTAGCGACTGCCATATCCGTCGCTAATCCGTCGGTAAATCTACTTAATGACGGCTAACCGACGGAATTTGGCTAAAAAATCTGTCGAAAAATAGTCCGTCGCTAAACAAAGTCCATCGTTATTCTGTCGCCATTCGAATGCTTAGCGACGACTTGCCGTCATCAAGGATCGAACATTTAGCGACGGCTAGCCGACAAATTTTCGTTAAATCAATTATCGAAATTTTTTTGATACTACTTTTTAGTGACGGAGAGGTCCGTCGGTAATATGTCGGTAAATGCGTATCATAGAGTTTTTGATACAGAAAATTTGACACGAATTCGTCGCTAGCCGTCGCTAATACTCGACAGAAGAACGACAGTTTAGCGATGGAATATCCGTCGCTTAAGTTCTGGAAATCTTTATATTTCCAGAACATTGTCGACGGATAATCCGTCGCTAATCCGTCGCTCAGCCGTCACCTTTCGTCGCAAGTCCGTCGCTAACTGGAAATTTTTTGAAAAAATAATACATAAAACACATCAATCCATGTTCGTACAACATCTGAAACATCACAATATGCATCACACCTCACACAAACCCACAAACCAATATACCTTACATACCAATGTACAAATATCTATCACAAATACATCACACAAACCAACATACATCAATGAACCAAAAAACCAATATACATCACATACCAATATACAAATATCTATCACAAATACATCACACAAACCAACATACATCAATGAGACCCAGAGCAACCCTCCGTTGAATTTTTATATAATAAAAATCTAGGTAATAGCATCCAAAAACATCTAAGTCTATAAAATAACCATGTCTAGAAAATAAAAATCCGTCAAGAGTTATAAAACCATCTAAGTAAAACCCATAAATAAGTCTATCGAAAACAAATCCGGTCAAAAATCATATATATATATATATATATATATATATATATATTCCTCTACGTACGCGCAGAGAGATCTCCCTTCTCAGCCACTGCGCATAAGTAGGATCTACGCCAGCAAGATCAATATCCAGAGGAGAAGGATGACTGGAACTTCCGGTGCAACTGTCCTCTGGTGCCACCTCCTCAGCAGCAGGAGGTGGCACTACCTCCTCAGCAGCAGGAGGTAGCACTACCTCCTCAGCAGTAGGTACCACTGCCGACTCAGCAGTAGGTACCGTTACCTTCTCAGCAGCAGGAGGTGGCACTACCTTCTCAGCAGCAGTAGTTGCCACTACCTCCTCAGCAGCCATCTGTGCCTCTCTCAAGCGACGTCCTCGGGTCTTGGGTACCATCTGGTAAGATTGATGGAAACATGGAGATTAATTAGGGATTAAACAAAATGACAATATTAGACGTGTAATGTGGAAGATTTATTGTTGTATGAAAATGAAAGTATTAGACGTCCTTTGCGACCTCATCTTACTCTTCCTCTGCGTCCTCATCTTCCTCTGCCCCCTCTCTGATCCCCTCTACTTGTCTGCTTCTCATTCGACTCTCTCAGCCTCCTATTCCACATCATATGATATACATCTCAACCAAAGCGTGGAGAAGTGTGAAAATATTAATATTAACTAAGGATCAGTATCGAAATCAGTATTACCATGAATCTCATGGCTTGTAAAACCAGACCATAATTCTGGCTCGCCCTACCACCAATCGTAAATTTTTTCCTTCTAATATTTTGAATGTGAAGCTCTGCTTCACACGTTTGATTTTATATTATGGTCTGGTAGAACAAGCCATGAGATTCATGGTGATACTGATTCTGATACTGATCCTTGGTTAATATTAATATTTTTACACTTCTCCACGCTTTGGTTGAGATGTATATCATATGATGCGGAATAGGATACCTCATGACCCGAATGAGAAGAAGGGGAGTAGCGAGTCTCACTCTATACACTCATCCGCCTACGATATACACTCTATACACTCTTACTTATGCAAGCCTTTTGAGGTAATCAATATTATACTAGATTTTTGAAAAAAATCTATAACTCTGATAGGCCCAAAAGACTTGGCATAATTAAATTTAATTTTCAACCCTTACCTATCTACTACTAAGATATCTTATATATATCCTTCTAGGATACTCACTCTATACCGATATCTTAAATTTGTAATTAAAAATATATAGTCCGATACCGATACTTCCCTGTTTCTCATTCGACTCTCTCAACCTCCTCAGTAGGTAGTAGGACAAGTCAGAATCCTGCTTCTCACTATATTTTTTGACCGAGAACATGATCTATCACAAGGATTCTGGCTCTGCTTCACACGTTTGATTTTATATTATGCTCTGGTAGAACAAGCCATGAGATTCATGGTGATACCGATTCTGCCTACGATATACACTCTATACACTCTTACTTATGCAAGCCTTTTGAGGTAATCAGCATTATACTAGATTTCTGAAAAAATATATAACTCTGATAGGCCCAAAAGACTTGGCATAAGTAAATTTAATTTTCAACACTTACCTAGCTACTACTAAGATATCTTATGTATATACTTTTCTACGATACTCCGATCCGAAACCGCCGATACTACCGATATCACCGATACTAATACTCATAGGAATAGTCCGATACCGATTCCGATACCGATACTTTGAACCTTGATACTAAGTTTATATATATACTATTCTACGATACTCCGATCCTTAACCGCCGATACTACCGATATCGTCGAAACCAATACTCATAGGAATAGTCCGATACCGATTCCGATACCAATACCGATACTTTGAACCTTGATACTAAGTTTATATATATACTAATTTATATACTATTCTACGATACTCCGATCCTTAACCGCCGATACTACCGATATCGCCGATACCAATACTCATAGGAATAGTCCGATACCTATTTCGATACCGATACTGAGAACCTTGATACTAAGTTTATATATATATATATATATATATATATATATATATATATATATATATATATATATATATATATATATATATATTTATATACTAATTTATATACTATTCTATGATACTCCGATCCTTAACCGCCGATACTACCAATATCGCCGATACCAATACTCATAGGAATAGTCCGATACCGATTCCGATACCGATACTTTGAACCTTGATACTAAGTTTATATATATATATATATATATATATATATATATATATATATATATATATATATATATATACTAATTTAAAAAAAAAAAATATATATATATATATATACTAATTTATATACTATTCTACGATATTCCGATCCTTAACCGCCCATACTACCGATATCGCCGATACCAATACTCATAGGAATAGTCCGATACCGATACTTTGAACCTTGATACTAAGTTTATATTTATATACTAATTTATATACTATTCTACGATACTCCGATCCTTAACCGCCGATACTACCGATATCGCCAATACCAATACTCATAGGAATAGTCCGATACCGATTCCGATACCTTGAACCTTGATACTAAGTTTATATTTATATACTATTTTATGATACTCCGATCCTTAACTGCCGATACTACCGATATCGCCGATACCAATACTCATAGGAATAGTCCGATACCGATTTCGATACCGATACTTTGAACCTTGATACTAAGTTTATATATATATATATACTAATTTATATACCGATACCAATACTCATAGGAATAGTTCGATACTGATTCCGATATCGATACTTTGATCCTTTAGGGTCGATTTTATGGCATGTTTAAAAGCAATAAAGCATATTATCATGGCAAGCATGTTATTCGAATTTAATAGGCAAGTAGGCAAGCAATCTCATGTTTGTTTCGTGGCGCAACTTCTTACCAACATAGAAGCACTCGCCCTTGCACTGACGCAAGGTGAATACGCCCCATTCCTTCCCTGTCATGTTATAAGTGCTCTCTAAGTAGGATCTATGGGCACATGATACATACGTGCTTGCACTTTCAACCCATCGTTCCTTAACTATATGAAGATCGTTGGCGTATTCGCGCCAAAATGGACTAAAGGCATTTCTCTTTTTCTTTTCTTTCTTTTCTTTCTTTTTTTTCTCTCTTTCTTTTCTTTCTCGAATTGGGTTGCCCGGTGCCTCTGGTAGTGGGTTACTGTCCCAATTACGGAGACCTTCCGTTGCGTACCATTATTTGCAGCTTTTCACAACTCGCTAAGTGGTCGCTAATCGTCTTACGGATGTGCGCCTTTCAAAGATTATATCTCTCCTAGGTCGAACGGTCCCGGTGCCCCGACGCACCCATTCGGAGGGAACGTTCCGTGCAGGGAAGATTATCATAATTATCTCAAGTCCATTCGACCATGCAACGCACTATTATTCAAATAACCAAACATAGTCTTGAGTCAGGGACTCAGACTTTATCATCTCATATTTCTTCCATTAACTTTCTATGTTCTTATATTTCATACTTCATTTCAATGTTCAATGGCATCATGCCTCAACTCAATGTTCTTCAACCGAACGACCCGAAGGTCCCGAACACCTTTCGAGGCATCACGTCATATCTAACAGTTCCTTCACATTCTGTCACAACTGTACTCTTTCGCAATGAAGCCATCTTTTATGATCTCGTACATGTACGCATGTTTTGACATATTTATCATCTTTTCCTTTGCGTCGTTCACTTGATGCACGCATCAAAGCCGTATTTCCATGTTCTATGTCTTAGTGTTCAATGTTCGTGGCTTGCACGCTAGGGCACTTGCCTTCAAAATCTTTCAATGTGTTAGCCTTTCTAACTCGTGTGCGAAGGCACGGAATGGCTCGTGCACGAAGGCACTCGCCGAATACAGTTATCCCATGTTCTTGCGGCTTGCACACCGAGGCGCTCGCCTTTCCGATATTTAATGTTCCATAGCGACTCGTGCATTTGATGCACTTTTTATTTTAATTGTTCTAACTAGTGTTCGACACACACTATAATTTATCTTCCGATCGAACCATGCCCATGGCGTCGATAGGTTAACTTAGCATACAATGATAGATTCTTACTTAGGCATGAAGGAGTAAAAATAAGAGTCAGTCCTCCCACCTTAAGCCGATACGCCTTGTTGTTTGTCGAGTCGATGCGGCTCGATTTTATATCTTTGTTGCATGGCCAAATCTTCTGACTTAGCCATTCAGATACTTCTTGTTTTATTGAACTACTCGATCGATTTCGGCCAACCGTGCCCAAGTCCCAGCCCGTTGCGAGGCGGTGATTTGGGTTTTGCGGACCCGTTGCGAATGAGACAAAATATCGACCTCTAATATTTCAGCGTAAATGGATAGCCTCCACATAAAACCAACTAAAATCAATACTTGCATCGATTTGGACTTGCGTCTTGGGTAGATTCGATTTCTTAGAATCTTTGAGCCGACTCAACGCACTTATCCTTCGAGGCAATGCGGCACTTCGCATTGATTCAACTCGATGCATTTCTTTGGGACAATGCAACTCTTCGCATCGACTTAGCTCGATGTATTGCTCGGGACAACGTAACTCTTGTATCGATTCGTATTGATACATTTTATTCGGTCAACGTGACTCTTTGAGTCAACGTCTCAGCATAATGCGCCGTACGGAACAGGGCATTACATTTCTGCCTTGGTGCAGAACAGAAAAAAGCGCCCTTTGACCTTTTCTCATTCTTCCCCGATCCTTGACCCGGCGGAAAGTATTTCTGGCTGCGCCCTTGCACAAATTAATTCAAAAGCTCTTTTGGGCGGAAACTCTACTTATCTTGACGGAGACTATCAAATCTCTGACGAAAAAGTAAGTTCTGTTCAGAATGAACTTTCTGCTACTCGGTTACGAGCGCACACGTACAGGGTACGCAGCACAAACATGCATTCTGCCTACTCCCAAGAATTTAAGTCAGGATCTGCCAACCCTGCGCATCTCAAGGTCCAAACAAGAAAAGCTGCTAGTGTCTCAAATACACAAGTGGCGCACCTATTTGACTTGCACGCCTATCTCAACAGGTGCGAGTCAGGAGCAACTTCAGCAAGTCATAATGCGCGCCAGCCACAGTCTGCGCCAGCAGCCAACTTACGCCAGAGGAAGACTCCTGAAGTCAAGAATCCTCTTACTTATGCCAATCAACTGAGCACCTCCTTGTACACTCAGGGTACATGACATTTCAAGAACCAGAATCATGTTCCCAATGTCATCAAAGAATACATCCCTCTGACTTCTTCTCGTCCAGTCGTTGTAACCGATCTCCGTGAACTTCTTACACAGAAGCGGAAGATCGTAAGCTCGTCTCGTCCACTTATCGCTCCACAACAAGAACATAACTGCAATCATCACCACGAGGTAGTCATCAAATATTGTTGCCAATCGGCTAAGCGGTCTGTCTTCGACCGTTTAAACTATGCTCAGACTCCTGAACCAGTGATTGTGGACGAAGATGAATTGTCTTGTGTCAACATGACATCCCGAAGCACTGGGGGTGGAAAACGTCCGATACGTAACGCATCCCATAACCCCAGTCAACAATACTTGGATTGGATCCGTGATTACAGTGAAGGGGTCTACCGACACAATAGATCAAGAAGCCAAGATACAATCGGTTAAAGGAATCTTTTTTCTGACCAAGATACAATCGGTCAAAGGAATCTTTCTTCTGACCAAGATACATTCGGTCAAAGGAATCTTTCCTTTGACAAAGAAACAATCGGTCAAATGAATCTTCCTGACTCTGACCAAAATTCCCTCAGTCAAAGGAATCTTTCTATCCCTTGTCCTGGGGGTAGTTCCTTGTATGACTTGGATACCGACAGTAAAAGTTCTGAGCGGACCATCTTTTCTACCAGTTCCTCTTCAGTGGCAAGAGAAGTGACAGCATATGTCACTAATGAGGAACAAGAATATCTAGCTCTAACAGTCAAGAGCAGAGAATTGCTGCCTTGGAGGCCGGTTTGAAGAGCATGGTTGAAATGATGACAGGTATGCATGCTGTGATAATGGCACAACACACGCTTCCACCGGTTGCGAATCCGATTCCGACCCAAGAACCTGTAACGACATCTGCTCCCATCAACATTGGTCTGGGGTACAGTCTTCTCATACTGCTTTAGTACCAATTCAGGCTACTCCAAGTCAGTCTGGTGCTGAGGGTGGTACTTATCATGCAGTTGTAAACCCCCTAAATTTTATTTTAATTTATATATAGATATTATACCGTCTTTTTAATTTACTTGACTTTCTAATTTTATACTCTTGTTAATATTTGATAGCAATTAAAAGCTACATTTCGTACAGACACAGACAAATGGCACGAATTTATGTACTAAATATTTTAGAAGGAAATAATAAATTATTTTTATTCTTTTAAAATGGTTAGGATATTTTTATCATTTTTAGTTTAGTATTTTATTTAATAAAATGCTTGAAGTTTAATTTCTAATGATTTTGCCATTTTGTTAGTAGAAGGTAATTGATATATATTAGGTAGTTAGTAGGTGGAAGGGTTCAAAAGATTTACTAAAATGTTTAGACACATTTTTATGAATTTTAAATTTTTTTTATATTTATTTGGAATTTTTGGTGAGTGTGTGTATATATATATATATATATATATATATATATATATATATATATATATATATATATATATATATATATATATATATATATATATATATATGATATGTTAAAAAAAAGGAAAATCTCACGAGATCCTCAGATCTCGCGAGATGATAATCAACCCCAAGCCCGACCTTGGCCCCAACTCAACAGAAACCATCCCATAAATATAACATAGTTATATATATAGAAAATGGATAAGCAGCAGAGGAAAAAAAAAAACTCCGTAAAATCCTAGCGTCTCTCGAACCCTAACCCCAACCAGGTGCTGTCGCCCCCCTCCACCTTCAGGCGACTCCTCTCAGGCACGTGCCACTGTGCATGGCCGTCGACAACCGCTGCACGGCCGCGCGGGACAACCACAACAACGGCAAGACAGCAGCATCGAGGCTGCGAAGCCCCATGTTTCGGGTATGATATCTCCACCCACGCTTCTTCGTTTTTCGATTCGACTGATTCGTTAGAAGACAACATAACCACCACCTGATTCCAGTACATAGGTTTTGGGTTAGTCTTGCCATCTGTCCAGTAAATCGATCCGAAGTTTGACGAAAACCTATCCCAAAACAGAACATAAAGGCAGTGCAACACCCCGTTTTGGAAGGCGATTTCCATCCGATCCATCAAAAATTCCAAAAATATATTTGAACAAATTTTAAGAAAACATATAGTAGATCGAAACCCTGCTCTTGATTTTGTTTTTCATTAATTACATTGTGAATAATTTAGTTTCAAAGTTTAGGAAAAGTCTGCTTCGAAAACTACAAAAATTTAATAACTTTTTTCGATACGGCGTGCGCCCCGACAAACCGGACAACATGGTTGCAAAACATACGCATCGAAAGGCGCGTATGGATGTTGCCGATTGCGGGAACTGACGAAACTCAATTTCGTTGCGTTTGTGCAACGAAATCAGTACGTATCTGTCAAGATGCTCCCGTATCGACCTTTTGCAAACTTGGTCGTAACTTCGTGTACGTTCATCGTATCAAGATGAAACTTACGCCAGCAGGATTGTATCAAAATTCTGGTCCTGTATGCCAAGTTTGGTCTGATTCTGAGAAGGTCGACCAGAACGCCAATTTGGCGGGCCCGCGACCCGATCCAACGGGCAAAATTATGCACAGCCTACCGAAATCCAACTTTGGACGTACGGTTGGATTTGTCTTCTCAAACTGGACCCATAGACATATAGTTTGATGACTTTAGAGACCATAAATACTGGCACACATTTCGGTGTAAAACTTACCCAACGACGAATATCGTTTTGGCCCGAAATTATGATTTTGCCCCTGTGTCCGGAATTGTACTTTTGGATATGCGTTTCTTAAACATATCTTTTATAGCAAACACATTCATGATGTTTGTTTCATCATCCGAATCTATCTGCGGTTTTGACTTTCGTTCTGACAATTCTGACTGTTGGATTTTGCTACATCTCGCACCATCCTCAGACAAGATACCTTGCCATATTTACTGTTTACATTTAGTTGCATCTTATTATTCAGTTATTATATATTTTCATGTCTATTTCTTGTTTATTATTTTCTTTCTTGCATATGGATCTAGAGTTAAGGGACTACCGTCAAGTTAGTACATTTTATTAACCTTGTCACGGTTGTACCACGAGTTGTGTGTGAGTTGTGAGTAACATATAGAGGTCACTTACGTATTTGCTGATCACCCATGTGCTTGCATAAAAATAACTATCAATAGATGCATGTTAGAAGACTTGACAGTTATTAGGTATAAAACAGTATTGTGGAAGCGACATGTGTTGGTGTGTCGTAGTTACGACACATGTATAGTATCATTGGAGGGAGAGGACAGCTACTAGCGTGGGGGCTACATTTACTTTTACACACATTTGTGGGCCGATAGTGACTCGGATGAGCGCTACTTACAGCCCCGGGCCGATAATGACTTGGATGAGCGCTACTTATTGCCACTCTTTATTTACTTTGTTGATCCTACATCCCCTGCGTAGAACGTTATCCTCAAAGTGTATATCACTTAGACGGTTAGAGAACCAGTTGTGTTGTAGTCATGTAGTGTTTACATTTATATTTTATTATGGCATGTTCTCCCTGTATCTTGTTACATCCCTCTGAGGACCTGGTGATTTCTCCAGATGTGTTTTGTGATTTTTACAGGTGCTCTAGCCAAGGCCATAGTTTACAATCTATTTTTGTGATGACATCTCTTGGATCATCTTTTCGCTTCGTTCGACTCTCCCTTCGTTGTTATGATATTCTCTCTTTTTAGTTGGTAGTGGATTTGCCTCTGCCCAACCAAATGTACAATGACAATTTCTTATTTGATTCTATGAAAGATATATCTTTGTTTGTGGATGAGATTAGTGTCATAGTTTACTGCATTTTACATCTTATGTACACATACGATGGTTCCATATATTAGAGGATACTTCGTGCGTATGCAGCTGGCATGTCGACGTAGTTAGTCTTAAGTATTTTAGGACTGGGGCGTTACAGTAGTTCCTCCTCCTAACACACCAAATCAGTTCACTGCTCCACAACTAGTGGGAGATGCTAACGAGGCCGTAAAACTTTTACGTACTCAGTTTGAAGCCTTCAAACAGAAAGACGGCCTACAAAAGCTTGGGATTAAAAAACCTTATCCCATATAGTGTAAGGAAGTCCAGTTTCCACCCAAATTAAACCTCCTACCATTATGCTATTTGATGACAGTACATCCCCATGCCAGTACCTCAACCACTTTGAGTTAATGACTGATCAACTTCAACCAAATGATGCTCTACTCACTAGAGTATTTGCATGATGCTTAGCTGGTACAGCTTACGACTGGTACCGCAGTTTGCCAGATGGTTGCATAACCTCCTTTTCTGGATTCAAATAAATGTTCCTGGAACAATTTTATGATGGAACAAATGACGTGACTATGTCAGCCCTCATCAAAATCAAACAACGATATAATGAAACTACTGAACATTTCATTGAATGATTCTGCCGTGAGGCACTCAAAATGCCTCTGGGAACTCCAGATGCTCTGACTATAGACATATGCAAATCAAACTTGTTGCCTATAATCAGCATGTGGACTGGCTCTACACAGTTTCAGGATTGGCCTTCCTTCATAGTAAATGCCAAGACAACAGAAGAAAGTGCCGACAAGTTCAAACAATTAGGCATTCGGATGCCTAATGTTGACAAAGATAAACATACTACATCCAACGGCGGTGTTCGTCAGAATAACCGCAAAGGCAAAGAGACTTTGGCTATCAATGTTAAAGGTAAAGATGCTCTAGCCGTCAATATAGGTCAGTCTCAATCAACACATACTCCAATGGCACTACCACAAAGGACACCACGTCCTAAAAAAGAATACTCCTTCGAAGAAGATGATGTCATAAGCATCTTTGATTGCTTGATTCAGAGCAATAAACTTCAGCTGCCGGACGCAAAGCGGCCAAAAAAAGGTAAAACTAATAATCCTAAATATTGTGTGTATCACAGGTTTATTGGACACACAACTCGAGCATGCTATGTGCTCAAAGGAAAAATCCAAGAGATGGTCAAATCCGGTGCAATCACTCTTCAACAAGATGAGAAGACCGTAACTGCTAACATTATTTCTCTACAATTTGGCAATTTTCCTGCTCAATTTGTGTATGATAGAGTCATACCTATCCCGAAAGCTACTCTGGAGATTGTCAATCTACCACCTGCACGAACTGATGGTCTTGTACATTTGTCAACCGATAAGGTGAAGATTATGTAGATCCATCATGGTTTGGTGGCTGACTTTTAAGCACCTTCTTCATCCACAAAGTCCAAGAAAGCAGCCAAATATAAGTCATGTCATATGACTTCATTAGATGAACACTGTCTTCCACCTTTAACTGCTACCTTCACCTCGGCGGTAGATTCTTCTTCTTCTTTGGAGATAACGCTGCCAAAGTTAGAGGCCAATTACCAACCAGCCTTCCATCTATATAGTCAACAATCCTGAAAACTCAGGACGAAGATGAGATATGATCTACAAAAGGCTCCCGGCCTGAATCGTGGAAAAGGATCTCCTGTACCTCTTTCTCTATGTCTTTCACACAACCAATCTAGTGTTGGTTTGGGTTTTTGGACAGATTCCTCATCTTTTCAAAGGAAGTTGTCTAAAAGCAAGATCTGGACAAAGAGTTGCAATATGGTATCCTTTGAACCTATATCCGAAGAAGAAGCCTTAACTGGTACCAGGTCTGAGAGATTTTACCTGAGAGACTATTCAGAAGGTCAAGAGAGCCCTGCTCCAACTCCGGAGGCTCCTCCAGCATCATCTGCTCCTGTTGTTAATATTTCATCGGCTTCATCACCTCCAATGGAACCAAATCATCTGAAACCGACGATGGCCGACAAAAGAAAACAACATGTCCGATTCGATAAAGTATTAAAGAAGATTCCATCTCTTGGACTTGAGAAGCCTTATAACTTTGATATATTGGCTCAACTGGCTAATACTCCAGCAAGGTTATCAATCTTTGAAGTCCTGTGTCTGTTAAGGGAAACTCGAGAAACATTGAGTAAAGCATTGATGCAAGTCGACATTTGTCTGACACTCCTTAAGAAGCCAGACGAAGGGCCTGTAACCTGCTTTCATTGTCATAGTGTGATGGAGTTGATGCCAAACATCACCTTTACATAAGATGATATGCTGCTGGAAGACAATCGACATGACCGGCCTCTCTATTTTATGGGATATGTTGATACAATGAAGGTTGACCGCATTCTGATCGATCTTGGGTCTATACTCAGTATCATGCCAAAGACTCTACTTGATGCTCTGAAGATCCCTGCGTATAATCTTTCCACAACTATCACGACAATCATGGGATTTAATTCTGGTAGAAGTGAACCCCTGGGGAAGATTCACTTGAAAGTACAAATCGGCAATCTCCGTACAAAGGTCACCTTCTATGTGATCGACAATCATGTCTCTTATAATGCCTTGCTAGGAAGTCCATTTCTGTATGAGCATAATATCATGTCGTATACTCTTCATCAATGCTTCAAGTATGTGGACGTTAATGGAGAGGTCCAAAAATAGATGTCTGATCTTAACCCCTTTCGGTGTATCGAAGCTTATTGTACTGACTCCAGTATTTACAAAAAGGAGTTCATGAACATCGTATTGGCCAAGGACACTGAGGAAGATCAGAAGGACAATGCAGATGATGTCCTTGTGATTTCGGTCAAAGGACATACTTTTCATCCTTCATCCTCTCAGACGTTGACCATTCATCTTTCTTCTCATGCTAAACATCCTGCTGAAAAGACGGAACAAAGGGAGCTCACCTCTTCTGAGCCTATTGTTATTGACTTTCTTCGTAACAAGCCTCATTCTTCTCCTTCTCCTCCTCTGGTTATTAACCTTACCAAGCTTTCTGCAAAGGCCAAAAATTTTGTTGTAAATGATGATGTACAAATCAATAAAGTAGCATCTCCTTTACAATATACTGCTGCCTTTTATTATACTAGATGTTACTTAGAAATGCTAGATAACTTTGAACCACTTACAATAGGAGCAGTTCAACCTTTCCAAGATGAAGTATTTCTTGAACCAGTGCAAGACTCCTTCTTAATTCCTTCCAGGAAAAAAGACGAACTTCATATACTTTTTAGTAAAGGAACAGAGCAGAAGACTACGCCCGAAAGCGAGAAAGAAAATGACGATAACGGGAGGCTCCAACTACGTCATTATAGTCAACATTCAAAAGATATCATTCAAAAGATGGGATAAAATTTTAAATCTGGTCTTAATAGCGGTAAGGGAAGGCGAACTCCTATTCGTATCCTTGCTCCAAAAGGAAAGTCAATGTAATATTACGGCAAAACGAAGCATGGATTGGGTTGTACCTCACCGATTCTGACCCCAAAAGCCTTCGAATTCGATAAAGAGGAGCGATCTAACTCTTCTGATTCTATTTCATGGGATTCTGATATGAGTGTAGGCCACGTCCATCGGGTGACACTATCATCTAATATGGTATCTGCTGAATTCTCAGAAGACGGTGATGATTTTATTGAAGCTCCTGAAGCAGATCCCTGGGCACAAAGGATGGACACTCAATGGAAACTTCGCTTTGAACAACAAGAACCCCCTACTGAAGATCAATTAATTCAGATTGATGTTGGAGAAGAAGGCTCGCCAAGACCTATCTTCATCAGCAAAAGTCTTCCAGAAGCGGATAAACAAGATTTAATTTAGCTTATTCGGGAATACATTGACATCTTCACCTGGAGTTGTAAGGATATGGCGGGACTGGATCCTTAGATTGCTATCCATAGGCTCAACATCTTGCCCAATGCAAGGCCGGTCAAACAACAACAACGTCAATTCCGACCTGACATGATGGATGCTATAGAAACTGAAGTCAAGAAGCTTATCTCTTGTGATTTTATCAGATAAGAACAATATCCTGACTGGGTTGCCAATGTTGTCCCAGTTATGAAGAAAACATGGAAAATCAGAGTCTGTATTGACTTTAGAGATCTCAACGATGCTTGTCCTAAGGATGAGTTTTCTCTTCCGATCACTGATGTCATGATCGACAATACTTGCAGATTCGAACGAATGTCTTTTATGGATAGATTCTCAAGATGCAATCAAATCAAGATGCATCTAGAAGATGAGAAACATACATCTTTTCATACTCCTTTGGGAGTCTATTGCTACACTGTCATGCCATTCAGTCTTAAAAATGCTGGTACAACTTATCAGCAGGCTATGAGTACTATCTTTCGTGATCATTTACGAAAGACGGTTGAATGCTATGTCGATGATATTGTTTTCAAAAGTCGTCTAAAGGAAGACCACATCTAAGATTTGAGAACTATCTTCGATCTAATGTGCTAGCATCAACTCAAGATGAATCCCACCAAGTCATTCCCAGGAGTCTCTAGTGGCAAATTTTTCGGATTCGTATTACCTCTAACACTACTAAAATCTGTCAACTCAGCGACGCGTAAAGACGTCGCTAAAAAGGAAAATTACGTCGCTAATTACTATTAGCGACGTCATTAGCGACGTTTTCAAGTAGTCAGGATTAACCTAGTCGCTAAACAAGGAAACGTCGCCATACGTCGCTATTGCGACGAGCTTTAGCGACGTGTCAACGTCGCTAATATAGCGACTGCCAGCGACATAAAACGTCATAATATACCGACGTAAACTAGCGATATTGAGCGACTCTCTCTCGCATCGATGCTGACCTGGCATAAAAGCGATATGGCGACGTTCTGCGACTTTCCTACGTCGCTACGTTACCGACGTTTACCGACGATCAGCGACGATTTTACTTACAGTTAGCGACGTAATTAGCGACGTTTCTTTCGTCGCTGACCGTCGGTAATCGTCGCTGAACGTCGCTAATATTAAATAAAAAATAAAAAAATACAGCATTTGCAGCATTTCCTGCAGCATTTGCAGCATCTCCTACACCAATTGTTACAGCAACAACGGTGTGTATCACGAACACAGTATCAAACAACACAGATACACACAATCACGAACACGTTTGAAACACAATCTCATCAATCAACACAGATATATGAAAATTTGTAACAACAATGTCCAACATAATGGTCCATAACTTAACTGCCAAGTATGGGAAGGAATGGCTCAGAACACAACCCAAAATTCATTCTAGCATACATTAGTGTGAATCATCTATGTTCTGTACATATGGTGTAGTATATGTTCTTATCGTATGTAGTATCTGAAGAATGTAACAGAATCAAGATGAACTCACATAATGTAATACTAAGACGTCATCTACTACTATATAAGATATAGTGATAGGTTGTCGTATCATCATTGCCGAAGTCGGAGAACAGTCAACTTTATCTACGGCTACATAGTTTCTGCCTCGCCAGTCGAATGGCTGCAGGGACTATGTCCTGATCACCATGTCGTACCGTAGATTAATGCAAATGGAGCTGGAGCCAAAATACAGAAACCAAAATATGATATCCACCTCAAGTGTAGAGTCGGAGGAGAAGATCTTTTCCACCCTCTCCCTCCCTCACGCTATCAATGTCACAACTTTTCCACCTCAAGTTCTGATCAAGTATTTTCCTTCTCCTCTCCTCCACCCTGGCTCTGAACCTATCTGCTCCTCCCTACTTCCCTTCTTCTTATGATATCCAACTTCTCGGAGTCATCGGAGAAGGAGTCGAATAAGTCGACGGTGATAGCAGATGATTGCAAGACAGGGAGCGAAAAGACATGCGAAGAAGAGGACGATACGAGTCGAATGGGGGATTCGAGTGACAATGTAGACACCGAGAAGTCGGATAGCGTCACAGATGAGGAGGCTCGAGTATGACCCGCGTCAGAGGAGGAGAGGAAACCAGTAGCGCGGCGACGAGTGCGAGTCAGAGCTCCGGGCCGGCAAAGAGGACCCGTTCCCATTTCGACTCTGCAGCCAGCGAGAAGTTGAAGAAGCCGGGCACGCTGAGCAGCCCGTTATACCTTGATGAGGACGATCCGGAAGATAATGCTGATTTAGTTTTGCCTTCTCCTCTCCGCCACCATGGCTATGGACCCATCTGCTCCTCCCTACTTCCCTTCTTCTTATTTGACTCTCTCAGCCACATATGATATCCAGCTCAAGTGTAGAGTCGGAGGAGAAGAAGTGGACATAAAGAAGAGGGGGAAGCAGCACAGCCGGCGGCATGACCCGGAGGAAGTACAGAGGTTTTCTTCAACATACGTAGGAGAACTATAAGGATATATATTTTCACAACATATCACCTTGTCAAAGACCCGTAATATGACAACCATGTTACCACGGTGTCGGAAAACTAACATGTCATAATTTTATAAGCCGTGTGTTTTGACATAATCCTCCAACCGAATTTCAGTTCTATGTAATAATACAAGATTACGACATAGGAGGAAAGAGTTGGAAGGATTATGTAAAAATACACGGCTTAGAAAATTATGACATGTTAGTCTTCCGACATCGTGGTAACATGGTTGTCACATTAAGGGTCTTTGACAAGATGACATATTGTGAAAAGATATATCCTTATAGTTCTCATACGTATGTTGAAGAAAACCTTTGTACTTCCTCCGGGTCATGCCGCCGGCTGTGCTGCTTCCCCTCATCTTCATGTCCACTTCTTCTCCCCCGACTCTACACTTGAGCTGGATATCATATGTGGCTGAGAGAGTCAAATAAGAAGAAGGGAAGTAGGGAGGAGCAGATGGGTCCATAGCCATGGTGGAGGAGAGGAGAAGGCAAAACTGAATCAACATTGTCTTCCGGATCATCCTCATCAAGGTATAACGGGCTGCTCAGCGTGCCCAGCTTCTTCAACTTCTCGCTGGCTGCAGAGTCGAAATGGGAACGGGTCCTCTTTGCCGGCCCGGAGCTCTGACTCGCACTCGTCGCCGCGCTACTAGTTTCCTCTCCTCCTCTGACGCGGGTCATAAGAAAAGAAATTTCGTACCTCTTCTTCACATAAACATCATTGTCGCCTTATACTCAAGCCTCCTCATCTGTGACGCTATCCGACTTCTCGATGCCTTGGATAGCGTTACAGATGAGGAGGCTCAAGTACAAGGCGGCAATGATGTTTATTTGAAGAAGAGGTACAAAATTTCTTTTCTTATGACCCGCGTCAGAGGAGGAGAGGAAACCAGTAGCGCGGCGATGAGTGCGAGTCAGAGCTCTGGGCCGGCAAAGAGGACCCGTTCCTATTTTGACTCTGCAGCCAGCGAGAAGTTGAAGAAGCTGGGCACGCTGAGCAGCCCGTTATGCCTTGATGAGGACGATCCGGAAGACAATGCTGATTCAGTTTTGCCTTCCTTGGATGGTATTGATTCTGTAGATCCGTGTATAAAAGAGGAAGAGATTGGGAGTAGAGTGGACCCGGAGGGAAATGAGAGATTGGAAGCTGGGTCAATATCCAAGAAGCGAAAGAGAGTCGAGGATTCTGATTGGTTGTCGTATCATCATTGTCGAGGGATGAGGGTCAAAGGACAGTCAACTTTATCTACGACTACATAGTTTCTGCCTCGCCAGTCGAATGGCTGCAGGGACTATGTCCTGATCACCATGTCGTACCGTAGATTAATGCAAATGGAGCTGGAGCCAAAATACAGAAATCAAAATACAAAATACAGAAACCAAAATACAAAATACAGAAACCAAAATACAAAATACAGAAACCAAAATACAAAATATAGAATCCAAAATAGGACCCTCTGTGAGAACGGATGGCTCAGAACACAACCCAACCGGAGAGGATATTCTGAGAGATCTATCTGAGAGGGACGTATACTCTGAGAGATCACCTTTACAAGAATTATATCAGTAGTAGGATCGAGTGTTGGAGGAGATATTATCAAAGCATACGTCCTACTCAGATGGGTCTCTCACCGTTACTATTTTTTCCTGACAGCATGGATGTGTTCCGTCCACAGATTCTTGCTCCGAGCCAAAACTTTGTCCCGAAGCTCAAGTGGACATCCTTTGTGTAGAGCTCGAGTGAGATGTTCCTGACAGCATGGTGGTCTCCTTTGTTAAAGTTTCTGTGCTCGTCCCACAACCAATGTGGGATGAACACGGATACTTTAACAAAGTAGGCCACCATGCTGTCAGGAACCTCTCACTCGAGCTCTACACCAAAGATGTCCACTTGATCTCCGGGACAAAGTTTTGGCTCGGATCAAGAATCTGTGGACGGAGCACATCCACCATGCTGTCAGGAAAAAATAGTAATGGTGAGAGACCAATCTAAGTAGGACGTATACTTTGATAATATCTCCTCCAACACTCGATCCCACTACTGATATAATTCTTGTAAAGGTGATCTCTCAGAGTATACGTCCCTCTCAGATGGATCTCTCAGAGTATCCTCTCCGGTTGGGTTGTCGTATCATCATTGCCGAGAGATGAGGGTCGGAGGACAGTCGACTTTATCTACGGATACATAGTTTCTGCCTCGCCAGTCGAATGGCTGCAGGGACTATGTCCTGATCACCATGTCGTAGTCCAATATAATCTAGAGATTGACACAGTTCTAATTCATATATGTAGTCCAATACAAATAGTCTAATACAAAAATAACCCAATACCAATAGTCCAATACAAATAAGTACTAATAGCTAATGAGAACCACGCTGCTCACGCAAACGCTCAGTGATACGTTCACGCATCCACCTCGAAAAAGCTAGATTTTTGGCGCGAGGAGAGATGTCGTCCCTTGCAAGGACTGCATGAAGAGAACTCTCGGTCTCACTAGCTACCGGTGCTGGATGAATAGAACTCCCGGTCTCACTAGCAACCGGTGCCACTTCCTCCTTAACTGTAGGAGGAGCCACCTCAGCATTCACTGTTTCCCTCAAACGACGTGCCGCTCCTCGGGTCATGGGTGCCATCTGGTAAGCAAGCTAATATAATTGTAACATAAGCAAGCTAACTAAAGGAACCATCATGTAATTTGAGTACATTTTCGAAAGCAGATAAAGTACAATAAATTCATTTTTTTGCCAAGTAGCAGAACGGATGGCTCAGAACACAACCCTAAAATTCATTCTAGCATACATTAGTGTGAATCATCTATGTTCTGTACATATGGTGTAGTATATGTTCTTATCGTATGTAGTATCTGAAGAATGTAACAGAATCAAGATGAACTCACATAATGTAATACTAAGACGTCATCTACTACTATATATATAAGATATAGTGATAGGTTGTCGTATCATCATTGCCGAGGGATGAGGGTCGGAGGACAGTCAACTTTATCTATGACTACATAGTTTTCTGCCTCGCCAGTCGAATGGCTGCAGGGACTATGTCCTGATCACGATGTCATACCGTAGATTTAGGATTTAAAATATGGTATTGAACAGAAAGTCTAATTATCCCATATTTCAGTAATGTCTGTGAGCTAAATCATACTCAACTGTCGAGAATACTTAGGAGAAAACTCATTCACAGGATTAGTATATCAATCCTTCGTGACATAGCTGAAATTTTATAGGGCTCGATAATAATTATTAGTCAATTTATTCATCATTTCAAAACCCTGAAAATGCCCAAAAAAACTCCCAGTATCAGTAAATAGGGCTCGAACCCTAAATTAGAATTCGAATCCACCCAAAACATCAAATTGACAGTTCATATGCCTAAAAAAAATGAGTTTTTTCAGCATATAGGTGTCATACTGTGAATCTCGTGTCCACACAGTGGGACACGACGTGTCCAAACCAACAAAATAGGTGTCACACGAACTAGAAGCGAGTCCACGCTCTCGTGTACCCCGCAACGAGTCCACTGTCAGTCTCGTGTCCCCCGCAGCGAGTCCACGCTCTCGTGGACATCAAATTGACAGTTGATATGCCCAAAAAAATGAGATTTTTCAGTATATAGGTGTCACACTGTGAATCTCGTGTCCACACAGTAGGACACGACGTGTCCAAACCAACAAAATAGGTGTCCACGCTCTCGTGTCCCCCGCAACGAGCCCACTGTCAGTCTAGTGTCCCCCGCAGCGAGTCCACGCTCTCGTGGACACGAACTAGAAGCAAGAGAGAGAGAGCTTGAAGACGAGGAGAAAGTGGAAAGGAGCTACCAGAGGAAGGAGGAGGAGGAGAAGGAGGAGCTACCTGAGGAAGGAGGAGGGAGATCGCCGGAGGAGCGCCGTAGAGGAGGAGGGAAATCGCCGGAGGAGCGTCGCGGAGGAGGAGCACGCCCAAATTTGGGGGGAAAATTTTGTGAAATGATCGAAATGGAAACCCTCGCTGGCTATATGAAACGTTTAGCGACGTCCGCCTAGGACGTCGCTAAACGTCGCTGATATATAATAAATAGCGACGCAACTTAAAATGCGTCGCGAAACGTCGCTATATCAGCGACGCGTACCGACGAACTTGCGACGCACTACCCCATTGAACAAAATGAAGACGCTAGACGTCGCTATTAGTCGCTGTTGGCGACAAACAACGACGTTTTTTGTTGACGTCGCTAAAACCCGAAACATTAGCGACGAAATTTCACGGAGTCGCTAAATACGTCGCTGATTTGACTTACTTTGGTAGTGTAAAGATACATACGTCGACTCTGAGAAAATCAAAGCCATTCAAGAGATGCGTCCTCCATGCAACCTAAAAAAGCTACGAGGATTCTACGAACGGCTTGCGTACATTAGAAGATTCATCTCAAATCTCTCTAGACGCTGTAGACCGTTCATTCAACTCATGAAGAAATGTGTATCTTTCATTTGGACTGAAGAATACCAGCAAGCATTTGAAGACATAAAGCGGTATTTGATGAACCCTCCAGTTCTAGTGCCTCCAGTCCCAGGAATACCCTTCCTGATGTATGTTTGAGCAATGGATCATTCATTGGGTGCTTTACTAGCTCAGAAGAACAAAGAAGGTCATAAGCAAGCTATCTATTATCTCAGCTGCACAATGATCAGGGCTGAACATCGATATAGTCCAGTAGAAAAAGAGTGCCTAGCTTTGATGTTTGTTATTCAGAAAACCAGACATTATATCACAGGCTAGACTATTCGTGTTATCTCCAGAGTTAACCTCTCCGGGTCTTGATGAAGAAGCCCAGTATACTCAATTCCAGACTTACAATATGGGCCATATTGTTAGCACAATATGATATGGTTTATGTCCCACAAAAGTCTGTTAAGGGTCAAGCCTTAGATGACTTCCTCGCGGCTTATCCAATTCCGGAGACGTCTAAACTCTATGACGAGATTCCGGAAGAAACTTTGAAATCCAACATGATTTCAGAAGAAATTTTTGTCTGACGTTTATTCTTTGACGGTGCATTCAGAATCGGACTAAAAGGTGCTATTGTCGCTGGAGTTGGAATCGTCCTTGTATCACTAGAATGATTAGCTATTCAAAAAGCTTATCTTTAGATGAGTCGTGTTCTAACAACGTGGCTGAATACAACGCTCTGCTCATTGGTCTCCAATTGACTAAACAATTAGATATTGAATATCTTAAAGTATATGGAGACTCTAAACTGATCGTCAATCAGGTTAGAGGCACGTATGCAGCTTGGCACCAGAATCTCGTCCCATATCATGAAGCGATAGTTAGGTTGGCTCCATCATTCAAGGTCTTCTTTATTGAACATGTACGTCGGGCATGCAATACGGAGGCTGATGCATTGGCTAATCTGGCAGCCGTATTAGCAATCCCATTGAGAAGACAATAGATAATTGTCATCACTAATAGAGAGTTATTTTGTATCGAGAATAACTCAAATATTGAGTCTAACAATTCAACTGAAATCCCCGTCATTAGGGAAGACTCGAGAGCTCCTTTCATCAAGTTCGTGGTACATGACATTTTACCTAAGGATCCTAAGGAAGCTACAACAATCTGTAGGCGATCACTTAGGTTTTATTACAATCACACCTCCAAGACCCTCTATCGGCGAATATTTGATGGTTTACTCTTACGCTGTCTTGCGGGAGATGAAGCAAAACAAATACTTTATGAAGCTCACAATGGTGTATGTGGTGCACATTAGCCCCGTCCTAAGTTACGGGATCGTATTCGACGTATGGGCTACTGTTGGCCTACTATGGTATCAGATGCTATTGAATATGCAAGAAAATGCCGAGCCTGTCAAATTTATACAGATTTGGTCTATCAACCATTAGAGTTCCTTCACCCGACTGCCGCATCATGGCCCTTTGAAGCTTGGGACATGAATGTCATTCGTCCTATCAATCCACCGTCATCTAGAGGACATCGGTTTATATTAGCTATAACTGATTACTGCTCGAAATGGGCGGAAGCCATACCTTTAACTGAAGTCAAGACCAGCAGCGTCATCAACTTCATCAAACATCATGTGATATACAGATTCAGCATTCCTCGACGAATCATTCATGATAATGGACCATAATTCATCAGTCAAAAGTTTACTCGGTTTTGTGATGACAACAGAATCAACAATGTTGCTTCCACGACCTACAATTCTATAGCTAACGGTCTGGCTGAAGCATTAAACAAAACTATCATCAAGCTTCGCAAGAAATTCATTTCTACTAATAAGAGAAACTGGAGTGAAAATCTTGGAGAATGTCTATGGGCTTATCGTACTACTATACGTACTCCAACCGGTTGCACACCTTTCTCCTTGGTGTATGGATGTGAAGATGTCCTACCATTGGAAATTCAAATCCCCTCCTTAAGGACTGTAATTTCCAATGAGCTCACAACAGAAAACAATGATCGTCTTCGACTTCAAGAGCTTGAAGCGCTTGACGAAAATTGGTTATTAGCTCAACAGCTTATCGAGCTATATCAGGCTCACATCTCAAAAGCTTTCAACCGTAAAGTCAAAGTAAGAGTATTCCAAAAAGACGAATTAGTCCTTACTATCAGACATTCTATGACTATGACACACATGATCGAGGGCAAATTTGAAGCGAAATGGAAGGTCCCTATGTTGTAAGCAAGGTTTTCTCAAATGGAGCTTATCAACTGACCGGGATGGATGGCCGAGTCGCTATGATGCCTATCAATAGCAAATTCTTAAAAATGTACTATGTCTGAAAGAAATAAAAGATATCCTCTGAATGTTGTACATACTCAAAAAATATTGAGTTATTGTCTTTTATAGACTCTTCTGATAAATCCTTAAAATCTCCAGTGGAGTATGTCCATATCATATCACCTGATCATAAACCCTATCTTTTGGAACCCAGTCATTTTAAAAGATATCTTATTTTTAAATCCCAGCTGAATCGAAGATAATCATTAGATACATGAATTCATGTCCACATTACCTCTGAATTCTATTATCTACATCAGCGACCTATTACTAAAGCTGTCAAAATAGGCTAAGCCCGTTGTGCCGGCCTGGCCCGCCCCCCAAAAAGGTGGGTTGGACCGAGGATTTAGGAGCCTGCCAAACAGGAGGGCCTAGGTGGTCTGGCCCGCTAGTAGCCCGCCTCGCGGTGGGCTAGCACGCGGGCCAAGCGGGTTGGCCCGCTATGTATTTTTTTATAAAATTTTAATTTTTTTATTTAGCACATATATGAGATATGTATTATAAATGATAAAAATTCTCATTTAATACAAGTAATGACGTATAAAATATTAAATTTGGTCATTTATTTACATGAATGAAGGTGTTTTAAAGAAATATCTACTATTATAATGTTTCTTGTATTTTACTTATAATTTGATGCATATGAGAGCGAGTAGAAAATATTATATATATAATTTTTTTTTCTTTTAAGAAACTAAACAATAATTAAATTTTTTTTAAAATTAAGCGGGCCGGCCCGCCTAGCCCGCGGCCCGCCGGTGGGTTGGGCTGGGTTAGAATTTTTCCAGCCCGCCAAAATGGTGGGTCGGCCCGCCCCGCCCCGCCAAATGGTGGGTTTTGGTGGGTTACGGGCCGGCCCGCCCTGCTGGCCCGTCTTGACAGCTCTACTATTACATCCACAATACCTCTGATAAAGTCGCCTTTTGAACTGACAATATTCTAAGAATATATTCTGTCATGTCTACATTACCTCTGTACAAATGTAATAAGTATTGTTACTTTCTAAGAAGATATGTCATGTCCGGTACCTCTGAACATACTTTCTATTTTTTATCGATTACTTATGTCTATCATAGATATGCAATGAGTAATGGAACCACAAAAAGGTCATTAAATTTTATTGATGATTCAAAATATCAAAAATACATCATATAAAACATAACAAAAGGACAAAGTTGTTGTAAACAGTTTCATTGGAGAGGTTGGATACTGAGATCAGCAATCAACTTCTTCAGATTTTCAGCCCTCTGTTTTGGTGTCGAGTACCCTTTGCCTAGCTAGAGCTCTCCTAGACTCGGGATCAAATGGTTGTAGCGAGTCAGCTTGGCATTTCAGTTCTGCACCTTCAGTTTGGATAAGTGCATCCCGTTGCCTCCTCAGGTCATCTAATTGGCTCGCAGCAATTTGATGCATTTCCAATACTTGCTCTTCACGTCGTCGAGCTACTTTGAGTGCTTCTTAGAGCAGGGCTATTTCAATTTCTAAATCTCGGAGGCGAGCTTGACATTCAGTAGATTCTTTTTCTTTCTCTGCAGCTTCAGTCTTATGACGCTTAACATAAGAAGATGTCTCGATAATACGAGATTCTAATTCTGCAGAGCGCCGTAAGAAAGCTACCACATACGCTTTAAAATCTGCTTTTCATCTTGCAGCCTCACGAGCCATCGCCTTGCATTTTGAATCTACGAGTTTCTGGATGTTTCCTCTTGTTAGATCTTTATAAGACTTGATGGATTCTTCAAGATCATTCAAAATATGATCTAAATAGTTGACTCTGTCCTGATCACCGATCTTGTGGATAGCTCCAATGATGAAAGAGGAAGGGCCCCTACCTGACTCATAAGGTTGATCTTTTTCTATGACCATTTGAATTAGAGGCTTCAAATAAGTAAAGAAAGCATTAGTATAAGCTTCAACGATGGCTCTATTCATCACTGAGATACCCGGAGTAGCCATTTCTGTTTGAATTCTTCCTTTTGCAGTAGCTGGAGGAATTACATATTATGCACAAGGAGACCCGGGTACCGGCATCATAGAAGAACTTTCCTCACCAGTTTGGATCCCCATATACAGGGGATCCATGGTCGAGCTAAAACTGAATGTGGTCGATACAGCTATTAAAAGCGTCTCCAGAGGATCCACTGTAATCAAGATACACAGTCATTATACATCATTAAAAAAATTAAGGTAAATAAAAGTCAAACATACCTGATCCTGGCAATACGTATGGGGTCTCATGGGTCATGTCCAGATCTGAACGGAGCCTGGCCATGTTATTTTCAGACACGGCTGCCTGACTATTTCCAGCTTCGGAGCCGCCTGATAGGAAATGGCTGCTTCCGGCCCTTGATTCTGCTTGTTCAATTGGGGTAATCACTTCTGCATCCTTGACTTCAAAAGCTGGGTTGGAAGGGGTTTGAGTCTCCACAACATCAGTGTTGGGATTTTTATCGATCCCAGCATCTTCAAGAACCATAATCTAATTTTCATTCATTCTTTCATGTTCACTAGAATTGTTGTTGTTTTTAGGCTCATCAGTTCTTGGACTTGGGAGCCCCTTTTCAACAACGAGGTGCTCCTCACCCTCAGTAGTGGTATGACATTCTTCGTCGGTAGTTCTGGGTTCACTAGGACTTCTACTGATGCTTTCTCTCCTTCAGTAGCGCTCGTGGATTCATCTCCGATTGAGACATCACCGTAGTGGTAACCTTCGAGGGCTGCTATCATTTCTCGATCTTCTTGAAAAAGAATGGGAGTTTGGACAGCCAGAGGATCTGTAACCTCGGTATGAGATTCTGTAGGATACAACTCCTTCTCGAGAAGTGTAGTCTCTGGGACTTTGAAAGTTGGAGATGACAGCATTACCCCTGCTGCAGCCAGTGTAGTCACAGGAACAGTCAACTGCATAACCCTGTATCCTGGGATCTCAACTGTAGTGACTAAGGCTAGAGTGTTGATTACTATAGCCTCTGCAGATAAAAAACTAATCTTAATATATTGTTCAAATCATGATTATACTTTAAAAGTATAGAGATTACCTTTTTGAGGTGGCAAATCTTTCTGCGAGGGTAATGGTGTATCAGGTCGACTCGAAGATTCTTTTGGTCTGGAAGGAGTGGGTGAAGCGTCAATTTCTTGATGATCCTCTTGTGTCACCATCAATTTTCTTCTGATTTTTTGCAGCAAAGGTGCCACAGGTTCTTCTTCAATCTCATCACGGTTGTCTTGCATAATAGGAACCCTGGTCACCTCTTCTTGGACAGCTCAGTTGCTTCTTGGAACTGAAAAAGGAGTTGCTTCTCCTCCTCTAGGGGATGCCCTAATATGTGTTTGCTTTGACTGAGGCCACATTGTCCTGGTGGTGGGCTGCTCAGTAATGGCCAACGTGGTCTTCCTCTTTTTCTTTCCTGCAGTCTTAGGAGAAGAAGGAAGATCACCAGGGTGTGAAGGAGCAGATGAATCTCCAGTTTTTTTCTTTCTAAGTCCCTTTGCCGGGGACTTCTACTTCCGTGTCTTCAGTGACATGTCTAGTGGATCATTGACTTCGTCACAGAAGCCTATGAGAGAGGCTTCCAGAGGTTCGTCAGCGGGTTCATGATCCTCTTCATCTCTGAAGGATTGTGCAGTGTGAACTCCATCTCTTGAACGTTTATTACTGGCAAAACTGTCAGCCAGTTGTAGTGCCCCGCTCCGCAAAGGCACTAGATAAACAGAAAGATCGGATTACTGACTCTGCAACAGAAGGCGATTGATCTGGGTGAGTGGATGAAGTCTCATTTGCTGATTCGCTTACACCTAATAAGAATCTGAGTTTTTGATTGAAGCCTTTTGTTAATAACAAGATGGTAAATCATCGAGTATGCTTTAAGAGAATTCACATGTTGCCCTACTAAGAAATGAATGTTGCCTTGATCAAGAGAACCTTGTCATGATAATAACAAGACGGTAACCAGTATGTATGCTTGTAAGAGATTTCACATGTTGCCATGGTAAGAACAAGAAAAGAGAGAACCTGTATGCTAAAGAAAGAATAATTTGCATGCTAATAAGAAGACTTGTTGCCTGCTAATAAGAACTGATATGATGGTTATCATGCTTGATAGGAAAAAAAAAGACAAATGAATCGAATTGAATGCTTGATCATTGTTTTTTACTAAGTATGCTTGAGAATTGTAGACATGTACAGACGGACTTATACGTGTTGACATGAATAAAACAAAGGCACGAAATGAACGTGTCGTTTATCTGTAAAGGCATGAAAAGAATATGTCGTACATATGATCAAAAATCTGTCTCATCTGATAGAACTGCTAGAGCATGCATGTGGTCTCGGATAACTTGTTAACAAAGAAAATTTGTCTCTCGGGTGGATCTAGGGGCGCCTGGACCATTCGGCCTAGGAGAGATTAGGGCCTCAATGTGAAAATGGGAGTCGATCTGAGTCCTTAGCGACGAGCTGAACCCAAAAGAGTCACAACGGCTAATCATGGGTTTTCCCATAGACCATCATATAGATAGGTGTTAGTTGGTGCAGAGCTGAACCGGAGAGTCACAGCTGCCAATCGAGTTTGCATGTGTCAAGAATGTTTTACTAAGGGCTAACGATGCAGAGACGAACAGGGATGACAATGTTGGTTTTATCATGTTTATGGTAATCCTTGTCTTGTGCAGGGATGTACGGTCGGCTATAGTAAGAATCACTGAATAAGTGATAATACGTATTTCTTGAGTTTGCTATATGAATTGTTTGCAGAGATTAATCTGTGCAAAGAAATGCCATGTTCCACAAAATAAAAGATATGATATCGTACTTATAATTGTCCGTAAGAATTGCTTGATCAAAGAAATGAATATTCTCATGAAATACGCTGTACACTGCACATGAAATAAATAGTCATCGTGCTCGAATTGAATAGTCCCGTGTATGCTTGAAATGAAATAAAACAAATGTTGGCTTTTCAAAGATGTTTTCAAAAAGAATGTAAACTAACTCTATATGCATGGAATGTACATAGGTAAAACTAGCAAGATCACATCACAATTAACGTTTTCTCATTAAATGAACAGTGATCGTTTCAGACAAATATAGTTCTTTGTTCACAATCACCAGTACGGTGATATACTGACCCACCATCAATCTGCATACAGGTGCACCATGAATCGAGAAGGATAGTCTGAAGCGATAGTCCGAGTCTCATCCTCAGGAGCCAGAAATCAGAAGAGATGCCAAGAGATGGACATCTATTGAAGAGTTGGTTTTGTATATAAAGGGATGTAATGTATGGGAATGGGTTCATTATAATCTGTAAAGTTCTGAGAGAATGTAACACTGTATCAGAGAGAATCGAGAGCTTGTAATCTGCTCAAATAAAATCAATAAAGAGAATAGTTTCTTGTTACCATTGTGTGTTCTGAAATATGTCCACTGCTGCTTCAATTATCTGTGGTATGTCCGCTGCGTATTATCAATCTTGTCTATCTTGTCTTGCTTCAGGTCTTGGCCTTGTGCAAGCGCAACTTAGGCTTGCACGACATCATGCCTTAGCGAGGACGATCGGTCTCACAGAGTCAGAAGCGAGGACGAAAGGACTCTGCGGGATCAGGGCGTGACAGGTGGAAGCTTTCGATAAAGATGTTGGCCGAAGTATAAAAATTTGCGTATGTATATAACATACGCGGGCCTATCTGGGAGACATTGGGCATCGAGAATGTGGCCTTGGTGCCTCTTGCATTGCAATATCTCCAAGCCCTGGTACCATCTATTAGGTAACCCTTAGCCTGTAAACAGGTGGTGGCATTACCCACGTGCAGTTGATCATAGCCGAATTGTCGAGAAAATCGGCTTGGCAAATACGGTTCCAGAAAGCACTCGCCCTCAAATTGGTACACTAGATGTGATGGCCGGATCGTCTTCAACCATGTGAACTCAGCCGAAGATAGACAGAGAGATGCAGATTCTAGATCCATGAGTTGTGGAGGGAGATTCTCATATCCCAGAAGAGGAGGAACACATTGAAATCTTCATCTATACCCTCGGTTCAAAGCTCTTTGACATTCTGATAATGCGTTTATATTCTATCGAGCATTGGAATAACGTCTAATAAAATTGCCTCCAACTTCACCCATGTCAGGGTCCATCAAGCCAGGGTAGTACAACAACAACCACCCAAATAGATATATGTACGATATTTTGGTACAAAGGAAGTCATCCTGAGAATTCTTATCGTACACCATGTTGTTAACGAAAGAACGCAAGCCTACGTTCGAGCGGCAGGTCATCGTCGAGAGAAGATCCATCTTGTAGATGAACACTAGACGTACTGCGTGAATAACACACCTCGATGGAATCGGTCGACGACACTGGCTCCGGGTACCACAAACTGTCGTAGCCATAAAGAGGGAAAACCCGCTAGCTGGGCTTCTCGAGACATGGGTCTGTAACCCTGTCTAAGATAAATTTTGATTGGGACACCAGTAGTGAATGGGTGCCAATCTACATCCAGGATGTGATCATAATGCTTAGATTTTTCTATCTATTTTTTTACATCACTGCGGCTGAGCGGTTTGAAGAAACAAGGATCGCAAGCTTGACTCTCGACGATCTTCTCTTCATGAGCATGCCCCAAAAACAAGTATGGCGGCCATTTGGTGGGGTGGCAAGTCCCTTTGGAAGCACTCTTGTAGTAAAGGGAACAGATCATATAGTGGCATAACAACTCTTCAAACACAGCCACCATCTGAGGGTTCTCTGCTGATAGGGTATCCAGTTCCTCGTTTGTGGGCACATATTCTTCATATGAGTTTTCACCCGTTGGCAAGTGTGAAAGATACTTCATTTCATGAAGTGCGAAGCTGATTTCTCCGTAAGGAGTCATGAAGGTACCGATCCTCTTATTGTATCTTTCAACTACATGTGAGCATTCGGACAAAAGTCGTGAGCAGTGGTGCAGATCGGATTATAGAGCTCTAGTTTGAGGCGTTTATCCTTAAAATGATCCAAAACCCAAACCACTATGCTGTTCCAGCATTTCATGTCAGGGTTCACTAAGCCTGTTAAGCACATAGTTTGGTCTGGGTATCTTTCCTCAGCCTTCGCAAACTGTTCGCAAAAATTGGTACCCTGACGGGAAGCATCATTGATGAATCTTCAGGAGATATACAGGTTGGACTCAAACCTCTCAGATAGGAATTGTATCTCTCCGAAGTGCTGTAAAAAATTTCTTATTCTGCGGACCCAATCTGTAGCATATCTTCCCAACTCTGGCCTATTGAATCGGGGTCAGATCCCATGCCATACGTCGGAGATAACTGGAAAATGCATATCGAGACAGGGACAGGTGTCTCAACATTTCTGTGAGGTACATGATTCTGTCCCCGTATTGATAAAATTTGTCTTCTCTTTTCGTTTTGGGCTGGGATGCCTTCTTGATCGCCTCTCCAAACAAGAAAGTTGGCTTCTTATGAACGACATTGTCAAGACTTTCCAAAGGTTCATCGTTCATCAGGCATAACAAGATGGGGTTCTCTTGAGCTGCGAGCATAGCCCTTCGGGACTCAGGAAGATCATATTGAGGATACTGTACGTGGGATAAGTCTTCTTGGTATTCTGACACATTGAAGGCCGAAGCATATCTTTCAACATCAGGGTCTTATCTGAGATTGACTGCAAAAAAAGAGAAAGTAAAAGATCAATTATAAAGTCTATACAACAGTATCTAAATTTAAAGTAGGGTACACGAGGTCATAGGTTGCGCGAGCATCTAAAAGAATATAATCTAGGTTGCGCACGATTCTATATTGCGCAAGCCTACAGAGTACGCCTAGTGTCAGCTCAAGACTAATATGAACTCAAGTTCTGTATTGTGCAAGTTATCAAGTTGTGCCTAGTACAAACTCGAAGTGCGCATGTTTGAAGTGCGCATTCGCACAAGTTCAGAAGGCACAAGTTCGAAACTTGTACAACACAATTCATAAAAATAAACAGTGTATTTTGACGCAGCCAACACTCTAAAAATAGGAGGCGCGAGTAATAAAGTGCGTGCCTACACTCTAAAAAAAGGAGGCGCACGTTACAAAGTGCGCAGATCAATCAGAACTCTAAAAAGAAATGATCGACTCTGGCATAGTAGATTTTTGTTCACCGGTGCCTATGTGATGGTCTATTTGTTCTACGAAGATCACCTTCGAGAGGTGGGTTGGCTTGTTCAACTCTCAATGATGGAGGCGCATAGCAAGGCGCCCTCGACGGTGATGCACACGATGAATGTAATGCCCATATCTCGTATTACGTATTTGGAATACGTGTACGTATTTCGGTGGGTTTTATTTTGCATATTGCATTAGCATGGTTCGTCATGGAATTGCATTGGCTTGGTTTGGTTCGGTTTTGTGGGTTTGGCTTGGTTTGGTTTTATGTGGGGAACCACTCCCACCTACCACCACTCCCACCATAAATATTTTTCCACTCTCTTTCTTCTATTATTATTTATTATTACTCATTCTTCTTCTCCATCTTTACTCTTCACCTACCAGAGAGTGAGTGGAGAGCTTAGGCAAGTGCATCTTGCTTCATGGAGGAAGTCCATTTTTATTGTTCCATTGTCTTCCTCATGTATTTCTAACCCACTTTAGTACTTGACATTTTTCATTTCCATGGTTAAATTTTTGTAGATCTGGTTTTGTGGTATTTTCGGATTTCCGGGTTTTTAATCCATCAAACTTGCATATTTTGCTAAGTTGATGATCCCATGTTGCAGAAAATATTGTTTGGTCCAAATTTGGCCGATAAAATTTTGCTGAGCCGCATGGACATTTTTGCACTCAGCCGTATGGCCTATAAATGCAATAGCCAGCATTTATTTTTGCATGCATTATTTAATGCAATGATAACAGTCAGCCGTATAGGCATCATTATTAATGCATTAAGAATGGAATGCATCAACACCCATGTGAGCCGCATATGCATGCAATATTTGCATGCAATATTCCAACGTGTACCTAATACATACAATATTTTATTGCCTATTCTAAATGCATGCATTTAATGCATTGTTCTAATGCATTCTTCAATGCACCATATTAGCCGCATAAGCATCAGGACAAGCATGCATATTTAATGCATTGTTCCAATGCATTTTTCCTAATGCACCAGAGAGCCGCATAGCTCTTTAAATGCCTTAGTGCTTTAATATTTATTAAATAAATGTCTTAAGGATGTAATGCGTTAAGCTTTGATTAAAGCTTTTTGGAGTAACTGTCACCCTCAATTTTCGTATTTCGTATTATGCTCGTATTTGGATTTTGGCACGTATTTATTTTCTCGACTTGCGGATTTTGGTTTCTCGTAAATGGGTTTGGACCATGGCTTGGTTTTATTTTGTGGAGTTGGTTTGGGTTGGGTTGGTTCATCATGAGTGGAACACCTTAACCTACACTCCTCCCTCAACATACCACAACCACCCTCATTAAAACCTACCAACCTTTTCTCTCTCCTCCATAACTCCATTAATTTCTTTCAACTTCTTCTTCTTCCTTCTTCCACACAACTCCCCAACCATAGGCAAGTGCACCTTGCCATCAAATAAGCACCACTTTTTATTTGTCCATTAACTAGATTAGGCCATGGAGAACAACTTTAGAACTTGACATTTTGTGATTTGGAGCTTTCATTTTCCTAGATCTAGGTTTTAACCATTTTCGAAAATCCTTGGTTTTGATCTATTAAACTTCGATTTTTGCATGTTTCGATGCTTCCATGTAGAAGAGAATTCGATTTTACTCAAGATAGAACTTTGAAAACTAGATTTGGTTTTGATTTGATTAAGTTATGAAGTTTTGAACCTTAGAGTTCTTGGAGTCTTCTTCTCGGCCTGGAGAAGAAGACAGCAGCTTGCGCTCTTTAGCGCAGGGCTGGATTGCGCATTCCCCCTCGGCCAGTGCTTCTTAGCGCAGCGTCGACCGCGCAGCTTGCCTCTTGGCGAACTGCGCTCAACCCGAGGTGCGCATGGATTCATGCGCAGTCTGCTCATGCGCAGTCTGCTCATGCGCAATCCGCTCATGCGCAGTCTGCTCATGCGCAATCTATCCCTGCGCACTCCACTCATGCGCAATCTGACCCTGCGCCATCCATTCCTGCGCAACCTGAACCAGCGCAACCCATCTGCTGCACAGCTCACCCTGCGCAGTTGGTCCCTGTGCAGCCCACCCTGCGCAATTGACACCTGCGCACTTGGCATCCTGCGCAGTACATACCTTACACAACCTACTTATCTATGATAAATTGTTTATTTCTTGATCTTGGCTCTTCTATAGTCCTATTTACGCCCATTTTATATCCTTACGCCTTTTTTCATGAACTTGATTTTACTTATATACTTGGAATGACTATTGTACATGGCCTGGTATGACAAGGAACTAGCACAACATGACAGTGACCCGTAGTGGTGCACTCCTGACATGACCAACCTGGCATGAATTATCTTGATGACTTGATAGTGGCCCGTGGCGGCGCACTCCTAACTTGACTTGTAACTTGTAACTTGTAACTTGACTTGTCTTGACACCGTGGGTGTTTCTGCTTGCTTGCTTGTACAATCCACTTGTCTTGTCTTGCATCATGTCTAGGACGTGACTTCCTGGGTACCACGGCCAGGGACTCGCGCTAAATTGGATTAGGCTAATGATTAGATCAAACTAGAACATGGAGAATTCCCAGTCACAGGCAATCTCGTTATCTGGGCGCTTTAATGGACTTGTAGCTTGCCGACGAGTAGAGCACATTTCCAGCACACTGTCATGTGTTGCACCCTCTAAGTCACCTAAGGGTACATTTGTCTCCCGGGCAATGTACCCACCTATAACTCTCAACCCGTGGAAGGATAACTGGATGGTCTGCAGGGCTTGGGACTGGAATTCTCACTTGCATCTTGTTAGTAATTAGGCTTGTGATAACCCTAGTTAGTTAAAGTAGTAAGCCGTAGTACTTGCTTGGCCGATTGTGAATGAATGGTGTCCAGCCCTGTCTAAGTCTTGTCTAGCCCCTGTACCTGGAACCCTTGATCATGATTGTTTTACTTATATCTAACGATAAATGGGTAGAGACAGTGAGCTATTCAGGCGAAGGGGTACAATCCCGGTCCTTGTTTGGTTTAAGGATTGTAACCTGGCTCCCGGAATGGTTCCACGTCCCTAGTCTTTTATCGCCCTGTGTACTTTTACTACTTGTACTTTTCTTTTATTCTTTATGTTCTGATATGCTGGCTTTTGTTCTTATTTGTGGCCTCCTTTGTGGCACTTGCTCTTTCTGGGGTTTGACCCAGCTGGTTTTGTGTGGCCAGATTTCGGAGCAGCTCCCGAGGATCTACCAAGCTTCCAGCCCAATGGTGAACACTAGACGGAACCCGGGCTACGAGTGGGTTTTCCCTTTTTGATTCACCCACTTATATGTAAATTTATTCTTTTGAGGCGTTTAGCCGACGAGCACCTGTTAGCTCGATGCACATTTACTTACTGTCTGCCTACGGGCTGTAAACATGATTAACAAATCCTAGGGTTGATCATGTATGACTGAACTCTTGCTAGTCCTATCATTTTGTGCGACTAGCTTCATGATCATCCAATATGTAATATTTGGGACGCCTTATATATATATATTTGATGCTCAAATATCTTGTAACTCTGTTAATTGCTTGAGATTGAGACAATAGGCTTGACCTTAAGAGACTGCTGGCTTGTAGTAAACCCTCATATCTAGACAGCCGTGACCGTATAGTTGAGATGTATTCTATTTCAATATACGTAGCTGGCTGTGTCGGCCCCCGCTCTCCAGTATTCTGGTTCTGGGGCGTGACACGGTTTAAGTGGTGGCCCATGCAGGTCTTGTCAATCAAGAAATGTGAGGGTTTACCCAATAGATGTCTCAATCAATATTCGCCCTTGATCTCTGCTCGTATCTTCAAATCCCTGATATTCTTGACTTGATCACATGCTTGTATCATTGATCTGTCCTGGTCCTTTCCTTATTGTTCCCTATGTCGTCTTCTTCAGCGGCATTACTCCCGGACCTGCCAACCAGCCAGAGGAAGCTCGACAAGCACTCCAGCGCCAGGAAGATCAAGCTCAGCACTCTGGAGTAGCCTCTCGAGTTATGCCTTCCGGAGGCCCGGAACCTCCAGTTCAGGCAGCTCCGCCCGTTCAACCAGCTAGACAGGATGAGGGGCCTTTGGTAGGGCTTATAAGAGAACTGCTTGCATCCCAAGATCGTCGAGGCGACGCCTTGCACCAGGAAGTTCATGATGCACTAAACCGAGGAGGTCCCCAAGGAAATCAGGCGGCCAACAGTTTCAAGCGCTTGAACCCTCCCTTCTTTGACGGCAGTGAAGATGCGATTGCCGCGGACGCTTGGCTTCAGGATACCGAGGTGGTTCTAGAAGCAGCTAGGACGCCTGAGAATGAGAAGGTGGCGGTGGTACGCCTACAGTTGTTAGACTTGGCTCGTGATTGGTGGGTAGCTCAGGCCATGGGATTAGCAACACCAGTCACTTGGGCGACGTTCAGAGAGAGGTTCCAGACAAAGTACTTCGATGCGGTGGCACGGTACGACCTGCAGACCAGATTCACCAACTTGAAGCAAGGAGGCAGGACGGTCGATGGCTATGCGATCGAGTTTTCCAGGCTGAGTAGGTTCGCCCCCACCTTGGTGGCAACCGAGTTCGATAGGGCTCAGCGGTTCCAGCAAGGGCTGCACTTAGAGATATTATTGGCTGTGGAGCAGTTCGAGCACCAGACGTTCGATGCAGTGTTGAAGGCAGCAAGGAGGCATGAGTATACCTCCCGGAGAATTGTGGATAGGACCGGAGGCAGGAAGCGGTCCCACAACCAGATGCACCAATCTTCAGCTCCAGCCCCGGCAACTAGGGGTATAACCATTGGAACTCCGAGGCGGGCGGCCTCAGTGACGTCGGTTCAGCATTCGACCCCGACGTACCCGCAGCAGCAGAAGCAGAAGCAGTCTTCCGCGGTGGGATGTTCTCATTGCGGAAAGCCGGGCCATGTAGTGGCAGAGTGTCGTAGGGCACAGGGATTGTGCCTGGCTATGGAGGAGCAGACCACCAGATAGGGACCTGCCCGAATAGGGGAGGTCCGTCATCATCCAATCTTTCTAGTCCTTCGGTGAGAGGACCAGTCCCAGTTCCAGTCCAGCAGCAGCAGCAGTACCGAGGCCATTGTTGCCTCAGGCCCAGGCCTTTCAGCAGCAGAACCAGCAGCAGTTCACCCAGGATCCAGCACAGAACCGACAGAGGGGTTTCCAGCAGAGGGGACCCGCAGCTAGAGGTCAGGCTATGATGATGACCATGGAAGAAGAAGTTGCACCAGGTGAGGTAGTGGCAGGTACTATTCTCGTCAACACCTTTCAGCATCTATTATTTGATTCTGGTGCATCGCATTCATTCATGTCTGCACGATTCGCGACACGGATAGGATTGGAGCCCGAGTCATTATCAGTGAGGCTCAATATACTTATTGGTAATGGTCTTGTGGAGTAGATCGAGTGTTTCCTCGTGT